>JASVEL010002061.1:0-34325 GCA_032618575.1 Nicotiana noctiflora | reverse complement strand
GTGAGCACATGATTTTTGCCCCCACATGAGAATTACTCCAAAAAATCCAAAAAAAATAAATAAATAAATAAATAAATAAAATAATTTAGTTTTGTTGTGTGATTTTTCTTAATTATTATTTGTATTTTTTGCCCATACCTTGTTTATTTGTTAAAAAAATACAAATATATATATATGTTGCATTTGAATTTAGAATTTAATTAAGTAATTTGTTTTATGATTTCGTAAAAATTAGAATCAAAATTTTGAGGGTGTTTTTGAGGGTGTTTGGTTCAGATTCCGGGATTGCGAAATGACACCCACTTTGGAAGAATTGGGCGGACTCACAGGACTCGGAAGAGATTTGCACAAGATGAGACCTGCAGCTCCTAGGCAGATGGGTGTGAATAATTTCTTGAAGAAGTTATGTCTCCGACGAGTTCCAATGGGTTGTTTGGATAATGGTTGGGTGCCGCTGGATTATCTCTACGACAGATTTGGTGATAAGAAAGGGTTTGAGAAATTCTCAAACGTTGAATTTGTTAACCAGCTGAATTATGACGCCTGGGGAGATTTAAGAATCTATGCTTTTATGATCGCTTTTTTGGGAACCATGGTTTTTCCCGAACGTGGCGGATGCATCAGAATCCGTTTAGCTGCGGTGGTCTCATATCTACAGAGTAACGAGGAACACACTGTTCTTCCGATGATCCTAGGAGACATCTTCCGGGCCTTAACTCGGTGCCAATAAGGACAAGATTATTTTGAAGGTTGCAATATCTTATTACAAATGTGGTTTATAGAACATCTCTATCATCACCCAATTGTGATAAACTTCAACACGGATTGGCTGAATTATATTCGCCGTCATACAAACAGAGCCGCCCGTTGTAACCTTCCATAAGACTTGAGGACTTGGCAAGAACTTCTCAACTCTTTGAAAGCAGATCAACTTACCTGGAATTATTATTGGTTCCTTTCCGCCAAAATCATGCATATGTCGACATACCGCCCATTCTACATACTAATGGGCTTCAGGGGTTTCCAATCATATGCCCCGCTACGCGTCATGCGGTAGTTGGGTAGAGAACAAAAAAGGCCCCCAATTGAGGATATGCGATCGTTTACATGGGAATTTGTGACGGAAGAGACCCCGAGGGAGACTTATGCACAGAAGGTATGGTTTGGTAGTCGACTCTCCGACATCAACGAGATGGTTGCCGATCGAGAACGGGGAGAAGTGAGTCTCGCTTATCTTGAATGGTTCCACAACCAATCAATACCGGAGCAAAGGTCAGAAAGGTCAGTGAAGTATGCCGTCGATTGGGAGAGAGAAATAGAAGCCAGAGTTAGGGAGGCTGAGCATGAGACAGTGCAAAATTTCCAATCTTGCATCAACACTTTAAAAGAAGACAAAGGAATTCTGGAAGCGGCCATGGACATACAACAGGTTGACTTCGATCGGGAAAAGGGCCAGCTGTGAGCAGGAAAGAGAAGCACTCCAAACTCAAATTCGAGAGATGCAATTGGCCGTAGAAAGGTCAAGAAGGAGTCAGAGTGATCATATACTAATATACGATTTGGAAAGGAAAGCCTTTGAACACCAAGAAGACTTGGAGAAGGCAAAAGCGGCTTTGGTTGCAGTCCGGACAAAATGGAAGAGAGCAGCCCACCAAGAAGCACTTTGTCTACAACAAGTAGAGAAAGACTATGATGCAATCATCGTTGATTTAAGAAAAGCAAATGCCACTCTTAGAGAGCGAAGGATGCTAAAGCAGATAGAGACCGTTGTCACAACTTGATGGCACTGATGGAAAGACAAATAGATAGGCTCTTGGACCATGTCTCCGGCAACTCTCAAGTATTAGGGGCAAAGAATAGACACATAGGGCAGCTGCTCAGAGAAAAAGACATGATCAGGACCAAGGATCAATGAGATCGGGCACTACATCACTATGAGGTGTTTGACCTGCGAACGAGTACCTCGGCCTGCCCTCTTCTTTTCAATCATGGAATGTGTCCACCAAGTCATGGCAGAATTGGGGAGTATACAGAAAGATCTTACACCAAGAACTACAGCAAGGCCAAACAACGCCCCCCGGGCGCAAAGATTCGAGGCGCTGGAACATGCTTAGAAGAGTCTGTTTGTCCTTTTAAAAGTTTTTCTCCATTGTTGTCATTTTGCAAGTGTTTCAAGTTTAAAGTTTGTTGAAATAAAATTCATGAACATTTCATTCATATCTTATGTCTATTGTTTCCGAACTACGCCCGGTCTGATTCATGCAGGGACATGATACGTAGGCAATCCACATAAGATTCGACCATCACTAAAAAAAATAAAAAATAAAAATAAATAAATAAATAAAAAGGGGGGGGGGGAGAAGTTAAAAGAAAAAGAAGATTGATAAAGGATGAACGCGAAGGAAAATACAAACCGGAATGACGCATCGCAAACGAATACATGTAGCAACATCATCACCTGTATAAGTGCATCACACCCAACGTGAGATTACTTATCTGTTATGTTGTTTCAGACTAACTGTTTGTTTGCCAAACTCCAGGTTTTAGTAAAAGTGGTTGACTTTGTGGTAATCTGGCACCACATTCGTACTTCACAAGGTCCAAAGGAAAAGTTCGGCAGCTTGAAAGTACTCATTCCTATTTTACTAGATCAAAAAAGGGTGCCGACATGTCTTCAGAAATGCCTTTAGCAACCATTCCCGTTTCAGAGGAAAGCTCATTGACAACCATCCCGGCTACTGAGTCGGCAGCTTTGGAGGAGAATAGAATGTTGCGTTGCCGCATGCTCGAGATGTTGGACGATTGGAACAACGGGAAAGAGCCCCCGAGTCTGGTCCCTGGGTTCCCTGAAATTCTTCTCAGATCAAGAGGAATTTCAAATACCCCCATCAATTACCCGCCTACTCTGTTCGGGTATTCTAATGCTACAACCCTCTCTGAATCACCCTCCACCTCCCATCCTCGGGTGACACCACATGATACATCTGCAAGAACGTCGGTTGAGTTGCCAGTTCCAGTCACAACGCACCCCACCGCACATGCTCCTTTCTTCGACTTCGCATCCTTTACATTCCCAGCACCACCGCTTACACGGGACCATACCCAGGTTGCAGCCAATATATATCCTCAGCCACCTCGATATGAGTTTCTACCAAGACAAAATCCAAAGGCCCCCGAGCAGGATAAGATGGCAAAAAGAATGAGGAGTTTGGAACAAAGCCTGAAGAACATGCAAGGTCTGAGTGGACAGAAAAGTGTATCTTACGCCGATCTATGCATGTTCCCGCACATCCACTTGCCATCAGGTTTTAAGACACCGAAGTTCGAAAAGTATGACGGGTATGGCGACCCCATTGCTCATCTGAAGAAATACTGCAATGAATTGCGGGGTGCTGGCGGCAGGGAAGAATTGTTGATGGCGTACTTCGGAGAAAGTTTGGTCGGAATAGCATCAGAATGGTATATGGATCAAGACATATCTCGATGGCACATCCGGGATGATCTGGCCAGAGATTTTGTGAAACAGTTCCAATACAACATCGATATTGCGCCAGACAGGAATTATTTGTCGAACTTAAAGAAGAAGCCCTCAGAAAGCTTCAGAGAATATGCCATCAAACGGCGAGAGCAAGCATCCAGGGTGAAACCCCCTATGGACGAAATTGAAATGGTCACGACCTTTCTCCAAGCTCAAGAGCCATACTACTTTCAAAATATGATGTCGGCGATGGGAAAACCTTTCGCCGAAGCAATCAAGATCGGAGAAATGGTAGAAAATGGCTTGAAAACAGGGCGAATTTTGAGTCAAGCGGCCATTCGGGCAACTTCCCAAGCCATTCAAGGCGGGTCTGGAGGGATGCCCCGAAGCAAGAAGAAGGAGGAAACTGCCATGGCAGCAGTAGAAGACAGGAGATATCGAACCTCAAGGCAGGTATTCTCCGACAGGGCCCCCCAGCATTACTATCCACATCACAGCATGATTTATGCTCCTCTACCTCCACCCTACGCAGTCATGAACATTCAACCTTTGGCGCGGCCGCAGCCACCAGCCATTAGAAATCCACCTCCATTCCAGAGAAGCCAACCTCCTTACCCAAACCAGTATAACCCACGGCCAAATAACACTCGCCACCGTGAGCAACCCAAAATGAGCTTTACACCGATTGGGGAGCCGTATTCTACTCTTTTCCCAAAACTCAGGCAAGAAAACCTACTGCAGCCTGTTCCACAGAACAGGCAGAATCCAGACTCTCCTGCCTACCAGAGGGGGATATACTGTGCATATCATTCAGGTGTTGAAGGACACAATACCGACAATTGTTGGACGTTGAAGAAGGCAGTGCAAGAATTGATCAATCAGGGGAGGATCGTCTTTGCAGATGAAGACATCCCAAATATGACAAACAACCCATTACCATCCCACAACAACGGGCCGGTGATTGGGATGATTTGTGACGACAAAGAATTTGACCCAGCTTTGAAAGCGATAATCGCCATTGCCAACATAGAGAAGCGGCCTGAGGCTCCACCGAAACAAGAGAAAATGGGGAAAAAGGTTGAAGTTCTCGAGTCCAGATCTGAAAAGACGATTGAATTGAAAGCATCGTCTCAGAAGAGCGGAGTCCTTTACCTCCCACGAGGTAGAGTGGAAAAACCATTGTCCATAGGTGCCCCCAAGAAGTTCCATTTAAAGAGAGAAACATCAATGTATGTACCAAAGGGAACTTATGTGGCCCGAAAACCAGATGAACCTGTGGTTATTGCACGCGTGCAACAAAAACCAATGACAGATCCATCCGCAATACCCTGGAGCTACCAACGAACACTTGTTACGCGCAAAGGGAAAGAGATTGTGGGAAATTCATCTGAGAGTGTCCTAGGACAGAAGTACTTAAACACACAGGAGGTAAATAACGCCACACAAAGGCGTTTCCCATCAAAGAAACTCGTAGGTGCTGCAGAGGCAGAGGTCTTTTTTCAAAAGATGCAAATGCCTGACTATGAGGTGATAGACCAACTGCGCAAATGCCCAGAACAGGTGTCGATGTTGTCCCTTCTAATGAAGTCTATTGAACATCAAAAGGTTTTATTAAAAGCTTTGAATAAGGCATACGTGCCTATTGAGACTTCATCCTAACAACTTGAAAGAATGATAGAGAGGTTCTTCGCGATCAATCAGATTTCTTTCAGTAAAGCTGATTTGCCTTTGGAAGGTGCCGCCCACAATAAAGCTTTGCATTTGACTGTCAAAAGCGAAGGCTACTACATGAAAAGGGTCATGGTTGATGGGGGTTCAGGGGTAGACATATGCCCGCTTTCCACTTTAGGCCGCATAGGAATCGGAGCTGAAAGGATTCGGCCTAACAACATATGAGTGCGAGCTTTTGATGGTGTGAAAAGAGATACTGTCGGAGAGATTGATGTAATCATGACCATCGGCCCGATGGACTTTTAAGTGACATTTCAAGTTTTAGATATGGACACTTCTTACAATTTTCTTCTGGGGAGACCATGGATTCATGCGGCTGGAGCTGTGCCCTCTACCCTCCATCAGATGTTAAAATTTGAGCACAAGGGACAAGAGATCGTGGTCCACGGGGAGGACGAGCAATCAATTTATCGAGATCCATCCATCCCCTGCTTGGAAGCGGAAGCGGGAAGCGAACACATTGTCTATCAAGCCTTCGAGATTGTGTTGGCAGATCAACACGAAGAAGGGAACCCTCTCCCCCAACCTTTTTGTCTAATGCCTCCATCATAGTGGCGAAAGAAATGATTAAACATGGCTTCCAGCCAGGAAAAGGTTTGGGAAAGTCCCTACAAGGAGTGCCGAAGCTGATAACTTTACTCGTAGCTGAAAAGTTCTTCGGAGTAGGCTTTCGCCCAACCCCTGAAGATGAGAGATGGGCCAACAAGAGAAAGGAGAAAGGATGGGTTCTGCCGCAACCATTGCCACATATGTACCAAACTTTTGTCCGACCAAGGTACAGTGAAGAAGAAGAAGACGAGGTCTTCACATCAGAGGAAATTGAAGAAATATGTGGGGCCATGAGGCAAATGCTCTATGATGTTAATATGGTTCAATCGGGAGAAGGAACAAGCACCGCTGAGGTACTATATGTGGGCCCTGAAGCTAAATTGCAAAATTGGAAAGCCACACCCTTCCCAGTCAGGCGGGAGTTCTGGTAGATTTGTCCTGTCATTTTTCCTTCATCACAAGCTACTTCAGGACGTAGCTTGATGTTTTTCTTTGTTTTCTTGTATTTTTGGTTTCCCCAATGTAATTTTGTTTGTTTTCAGAAAATTACAAGAAAATAAAATAAATATTTCCTCATTTTTGCACTCTTTCTAATTTTGTTATTTATTCTTCCTTTTCACTCCTAATAATGCGGCTTTAAATAACATGACATGCTTGCGGAACTCATGCTCAAATCCGAACACGCCACCTAATCTGGAAATAATGAACCAAGAACCGGAATACGATGAAGACGAGGCTTTTAGGGAAATAAATCGAGAATTAGAACATTTCGAGAATAAACCTAAGCCAAACTTGAATGACACCAAACCGATTAATTTGGGAACTGATGAAGAGGTCCGAGAGACCAAGATAAGCATCCACACATATGAGAAAACACGAGATGCAATAATCCAACTCTTGTTTGAATTTAAAGACGTGTTTGCTTGGTCTTACGATGACATGCCAGGATTGGGAGCTGATCTAGTGGTGCACAAGTTACCAATCTACCCTGACTGTCGCCCAGTGCAACAGAAGCAAAGAAAGTTCAAGACTGACATCAGTGATAAAATCAAAGAAGAAATCACTAAGCAGCTGAAAACAGGGGTAATTCGAGTAGTACAATACACCACGTGGTTGGCTAATGTTGTGCCCGTGCCAAAGAAGGATGGAAAAACTCGAGTGTGTGTTGACTACCGAGATTTGAATAAAGCGAGTCCTAAAGATAACTTTCCTTTACCGAACATCCACATCCTCGTTAATAACTGTGCCAAACATGAGATACAATCATTTGGGGATTGTTATGCGGGGTATCATCAAGTGTTGATGGATGAAGAGGACGCCGAGAAGATTGCTTTTACCACACCTTGGGGAACTTACTGCTACCGGGTCATCCCATTCAGTTTGAAAAATGCTGGAGCAACGTACATGAGAGCTATGACTTCCATTTTCCACGACATGATGCATCAAGAAATAGAGGTATACGTGGATGATGTGATCTTCAAGTCCAGAACCCAGGGCGATCACGTCCGAGACTTGAGGAAATTCTTCAAAAGGTTGCGAAAGTACAATTTGAAGCTGAATCCGACCAAATGCGCTTTTGGAGTCCCATTAGGTAAACTCTTGGGTTTCATAGTCAGTAGACGAGGTATTGAATTAGATCCTACAAAGATAAAATCCATCCGGGATTTACCTCCTCCCAGAACAAAGAAAGATGTAATGAGTCTTCTAGGCCGACTGAACTACATTAGTAGGCTCATCGCTCAGCTGACTTCCACATGTGAACCCATATTCAAGTTGTTGAAGAAAGACGCTGCAATCAAATGGACGGTTGAATGCCAAGAAGATTTTGACAAAATCAAAGAATATTTGTCGAACCCTCTAGTTTTAGTCCCGCCAGAGCCAGAGAGACCTCTTTTCTTGTATTTAACAGTCTTGGAAAACTCTTTTGGTTGTGTTCTCGGACAACGTGATGCGACTGAGAAGAAAGAGCAGGCGATTTACTACCTGAGCAAGAAATTCACTACTTATGAGGTCAAGTACACTTTGCTGGAAAGAACGTGTTGTGCTTTAACTTGGGTCGCTCATAAATTGAGACACTACCTCCAAGCCCATACGACTCACCTCATTACTCGGTTGGATCCTTTGAAGTATATATTCCAGAAACCGATACCCACCGGAAGATTGGCAAAGTGGCAAATCTTGCTCACTGAGTTTGACATAGTCTATGTCACTCGCACGGCAATGAAGTCTCAAGCATTAGCAGACCATTTGGCTGAGAACCCGATCGACGAAGAGTATCAACCATTGAATACCTACTTTCCTGATGAAGAGGTAAATACGATAGAAGTTGTTTCGGAGGACAGTCATGCTTGGAAAATGTTTTTCGACGGGGCGGTAAACGCTAAAGGTGTAGGGATTGGGGCAATCTTGATTTCTCCTGCTGGCCAGCATTACCCGGCCACGGCTAGGCTCCGTTTCTTTTGCACGAACAATACGGCTGAGTATGAAGCTTGTATCATGGGCATGAACATGGCAATTGATCAGGGCGTCGAAGATTTGTTGATCATGGGAGATTCAGATCTAATTATCAAACAATCTCAAGGTGAATGGGAAACTCGAGACGTTAAACTCCTCCCTTATCGACAACACGTGAATATCCTTGGCAAGCGATTTGCATCGATAGAGTTCAGGTATATCCCACGATGTCACAATGAACTAGCTGACGCACTCGCCACTTTAGCTTCCATGCTACCTTATCCGGGCAACGCCCATGTCAATCCCTTGGAAATCCAAATCAGGGAAAGCCACGGTTATCGCAATGCAATCGAAGAAGGACCAAGCGTCAAGCCATGGTATTACGATATCAGGAGATTTTTGAAAACGCAAGAGTACCCCGAACATGCTACCGGAGATCAAAAGAGGACCATTAGGCGACATGCAGGTGGTTTCTTTTTGAGCGGCGAGGTCATGTATAAAAGAACCCAGATCTTAACCTTTTAAGGTGTGTTGATGCCGAAGAAGCAGGAAGAATCATGCACAAAGTACATGCACGAGTATGCGGGCCTCATATGAATGGGTATGTTTTAGCCAAGAAAATCCTTCGAGCGGGTTATTATTGGATGACCATGGAGAAAGATTGTTTCGGTTTTGTCCGAAAATGCCATCAATGTCAGGTACATGGAGATCTGATTCATGCACCTCCAACTGAGCTGCATCCTATGTCAGCGCCGTGGCCATTTGTCGCTTGGGGAATGGATGTCATCGGCCCGATCGAGCCGAAAGCTTCGAATGGGCACCGATTCATACTAATGGCTATTGATTACTTCACAAAATGGGTCGAAGCCGTCACTCTCAAATTAGTCACTAAGAAAGCTGTGGTGGATTTCGTACACTCAAATCTTATCTGTCGTTTTGGTATACCTGCAACTATCATCACAGACAATGCTGCGAATTTGAATAGTAGTTTGATGGAAGAAATATGCGAGCAATTCAAAATAACGCATAGGAACTCCACCCCTTATCGGCCCAAAGCAAATGGTGCCGTGGAAGCAGCGAACAAAAACATTAAGAAGATTTTGAGAAAGACAATCCAAAGTTCTAGACAATGGCATGGACAATTACCGTTCGCTTTACTGGGATACCGTACTACAATACGCACATCGGTAGGAGCGACTCCATACCTGCTGGTCTATGGGACCGAGGCCGTGATACCGGCAGAGGTAGAAATTCCTTCACTTCGTACAATTGTTGAAGCAGAGATTGAAGACAGCGAGTGGGTTAAGACTCGATTGGAGCAATTAACTTTGATCGATGAAAAGCAAATGGCTGCAGTCTGTTACGGACAACTGTACCAACAAAGAATGGCTCGTGCTTACAACAAGAAAGTACGACCGAGAAATTTCGAAGTAGGTCAGTTGGTTTTAAGACGCATTCTTCCGCATCACGAGGAAGCGAAAGGAAAATTCGCTCCTAATTGGAAAGGACCATACATCATCAGAAAGATACTGCCAAGAGGAGCATTATACTTGGGAGACATGGAAGGAAAAGATCCCGAAACGACTGTGAATGCAGATGCTGTGAAAAGGTATTATGTCTGAATCTGCTTCAATGATCTCCTTACGAGTCGAAATGATTGAAAGTTTTTATTCCCGCTACCCAAACACTACCAACCCCTTTGTAAACCCTTTGAGCCGGTTACCTTTCTTTGGCTACCCTCTTTGGAATCAAAATCAAAAAAAAAAAAAAAACAAAACAAAACAAAACTTCCTGAACTACGTTCTGACTTGATTCCGAAAGGATACGTAGGCAACCTCTCCCCGAGGTTCAGTCACACCAAACCAAAAATCCCAGTTTCCCCAAAAAATGAAACTGGGGCAGATGATATTATTGATTCGGTTTAAGATCCGCCAAGATAATTCCAAAGTTGTAATTTTGTCCACAATTCTCGTTACCCAAATCGAGTACGAGTCCTTCAAGATCGATGGAAGCTGTGAAAACATCATTGTCGCGGTCCGAAGTTCCTGGAATGAAAAGAAATAAAATGAGAGAGTCTTATTGGTGAAAACCTTCGGGCACCGTAAGACGATGGAAGTAGAGAAATACAAAATGAGAGAGCCTGTTGGTAAAAACTCGCAAAGAGTGCTATCTGGCGATGGCAAGAAGAGAAATGAGAGAGGTTGATTGGCGAAAACCCGCAAAAGGGCGCTATCAACCGAAAAGGTTGTCTTCACCACAAGAGATCCTGGCACGGCTCCTTAGCTCGGAAACATAGACCCGTTTTGGTTCATAAGAAAATGGGAGTTTGTGACGATCAAGCATCTAGTCCGAGAAGCATGTCATGTTGTTTAAAGTCAACATATACCTCAGATAAGTCCTTCTTTTCCCCCGAAAGGGACTCCTCTATCTTCGATACGTTTTTCCATTCTTTGTTCGTTCTTTTTCTTTGGATCCATTTCGGTTTAATTTTAATTCTGAAACTATTACAAAGGAAGGCGACAGGACCGGTTTTACAGGACTCCGCCTGGTAAAGAAGAAAAGAAAAACAGCCTCAGTGGTGCATTGTTACAATCCACGATTGGATCATAATGATAGATTGTTTCTAAAGAAAATGAGTTTAGAAAGGAAACGGAAATCAAAGGCTAAGGTCTTAGAAGAGACGGAATAAGGTAGAAGGATGGAACCCACACGGAAAATCCTCATGGAATTCCGGGAATGAACCCGGTCAGTTTGAAAGGAAGTCACCCCAAAGACAATTGGTAGCAAACTTCTCAATGGAAATGGGGAAACGATCAAGCAATGAAGATAATCAAGGCCGCAAAGTCAACCACTTTTTCAACTGATAAAATGTTCTTTGTTGAAAGCAGGTCTGTTTAATTGTGCAAGAAGAAGGTATAACTCAAAGAAGTGAAATACGCAAGGTTTGAAATGGCTTTGGAACAAGGAAAACGCATAAAAGGGTAAGTTTCTTTTTAGAGATTTATTTTATGCATTTGTTGATTGTTAAAAAGAAAGCCTAAAGAAGGCCCAAAAAGAAGAATAAAAGAAAAGAAAATGAAAACTCCAAAAAAAGAGAATCAAATCATATCAGTCCAATATCTGTTTGGACCCCGGTCAGAAAAACCGAGGGTCTTTCCGGCCAGAAAGCCGTGAAACTTTTATCCCCGGTCAGAAAACCGAGGATCTCCCAGTCAGAAAACTGCGGAGCCATTTACTTTTACCCCGGCCAAAAAACCGAGGATCTAACGGCCAAAAAACCGTTAGATATTGTTTGAATTCCGGCCAGAAAGCCGTGAAACTTTTATCCCCGGTCAGAAACCGAGGATCTCCCCAGTCAGAAAACTGCGGAGCCATTTACTTTTACCCCGGCCAAAAAACCGAGGATCTGACGGCCAAAAAAACCGTTAGATATTGTTTGAATTCCGACCGAAAAGCCGCGAAACTTTTATCCCCGATCAGAAAACCGAGGATCTCCCAGTCAGAAAACTGCGGAGCCATTTACTTTTACCCCGGCCAAAAAACCGAGGATCTAACGACCAAAAATCGTTAGATATTGTTTGAATTCCGGCCAGAAAGCCGTGAAACTTTTATCCTCGGTCAGAAAACCGAGGATCTCCCCAGTCAAAAAACTGCGGAGCCATTTACTTTTACCCCGGCCAAAAAAACCGAGGATCCGACGGCCAAAAAACCGTTAGATATTGTTTGAATTCCGCCGAAAGCCGTGAAACTTTTATCCATGGTCAGAAAACCCAATTTCTTCCTCAGCTCAAAAATCAAGCCGTTATTTACTTTTACCCCGCCAAAAAACCGAGGATCCGACGACCAAAAAACCGTTAGATATTGTTTGAATTCCGCCGTAAAGCCGTGAAACTTTTATCCCCGGTCGAAAATCGAGGATCTCCCCAGCCAAAAATTACGGAGCTATTTACTTTTACCCCGACCAAAAACCGAGGATCCGAGTGGCCAAAAAAATCGTTAGATATTGTTTGAATTCCGCCGTAAAGCCGTGAAACTTTTATCCCCGGTCGAAAAACGGGCTTTTCCCTCACCAAAAAAAAACTCTTGGAGCTATTTACTTTTACCCCGCTAAAAAACCGAGGATCCGACGGCCAAAAACCGTTAGATATTGTTTGAATCCCGGCCGAAAGCCTTGAAACTTTTATCCCTGGTCGGAAACCGAGGATCTCCCTAGCCAAAAAACTGACGGAGCTATTTACTTTTACCCCGCCAAAAACCGAGGATCCGACGGCCAAAAACCGTTAGATATTGTTTGAATTCCGCCCGAAAGCCGTGAAACTTTTATCCCTGGTCGGAAAACCGAGGATCTCCTAGTCCAAAAAATTGTGGAGCTATTTACTTTTACCCCGCCAAAAAACCGAGGATATGACAACCAAAAAACCGTTAGATATTGTTTGAATTCTCGCCGTAAAGCCGTGAAACTTTTATCCCTAGTCGAAACCGAGGATCTCCCGACCAAAAACCGAGGAGCTATTTATTTTTACCCCGCCAAAAAACCGAGGATCCGACGGCCAAAAACCGTTAGATATTGTTTGAATTCCGCCCAGAAAGCCGTGAAACTCTTCTTCAAAATCACGGCCAGAAAGCCGTGGAATGTTTATTTGTGAAATTGTGATTTTCTTACCCAATACCAAAGAGTCTTTTAATCGCTTTCTGTGTCACAACTAACTCACGAAATTTTCCTAGCAAAACTGGGGCAGAAAAATTTCGTTCGTTTGTTTGTTTTGTTGTCTAAATAGGTTTGACCTCGGGACGCAAGGATCGAGATAACCTACAAATGGAACATCAATCCAGAGTGAAGAAAAGAAGAAAAGAACCAAAAGAAAAGAGTTCAAATGTTGGAGTAAACAAAGGCACTGATTGCTCAGAAGATAATTGAAGTAACATGCTCCGCCGACTCTGTTTCACTCAATGTTACAGAAAATAAACAAGAACGTACAATTTGTTGAGCATCAAGATTCATATCGAGGTCTACAGCAAATCAGCTAAGATTCAAGATCAAATTTCAAGAGAATCATAAATAGGAATCTTGTAACTCATAGTTTGATAGCGTAGCTAGTTCAGCTTTAATTTCTCTTTTGGTGTAATAAGGAGGTCAGTAAGCAGTAAGCAGTAAGTAGCAACAGCAGCAACGATAGCAACAGTAACAGCAAAGTGTCAGTCCACGGTAGTCCCAGCTACCAAAACTTCCCGAACTACATTGACCTGATTCCTGTTTAGCCCAAGATATGTAGGAGGCCTCTCGAAGCAAAGGCTCGGTCAAGATCTTTCAAAATGCTTCACACGGAGTACCCGGACGGGCAAAAATCGCTCGTATTAGCTCATTATCTTTGCACGAAAACTCTTCAAGTTTACGCGCAAAGATGGGCAGCTGTGAGCACATGATTTTTGCCCCCACATGAGAATTACTCCCAAAAATCCAAAAAAAAATAAAAATAAATAAATAAAATAATTTAGTTTTGTTGTGTGATTTTTCTTAATTATTATTTGTATTTTTTGCCCATACCTTGTTTATTTGTTAAAAAAATACAAATATATATATATGTTGCATTTGAATTTAGAATTTAATTAAGTAATTTGTTTTATGATTTCGTAAAAATTAGAATCAAAATGTGTGTTTTTTGTGTTTCAATATTTTTTAGTTTAAAGTTTTTTGCAAAATATATTATTTAGAGTTAATTAGTATTTGTGTTAGCCTAATTTTTTTTTTTTTATAATTAAAATAATGGTTTTTAGTTTCAATTATTTAAATAAAACAAGAAAAAGAAAAGGATGGAAATAATAAAAAAGAGAGAAATTGGACTGGGCCATTTTAAAATACCAATCCCCAAATCAAAGCCCAATCTAAATAACCCCTTACCCAAAACCCAGTCCCTTACCCGTTACCCTTTCCCAAAACGACCCAGTTTAATTTAGTCCATGTGATCTCAACCGTTGGATTCATTTGATCCAATGGTTGGGATTAATTCGTTCATTTTTTTGAACCCCAAACACCCAAAACACCTCATAACTCCCTCACTTCCCCCATCGTCTCTGAGAGACGATCCAAACACCCCCATAACCCTAACGCCGTCCCTGCTTCCTCGTCTGAAAAAGCCGGCGGCGACAACGCCGGCAACTCCCAAACTAACACCACGGAACCCCCATCACACCCCAAACCCAAATCCGTAAACCCCTTACCTCAAATCCATCCATAGCTCCTCGAATCTTCAATTGAAGATTCGAGTCAAAACTCAACCAAAGCCAAACCGTCCCAAATTGATACCATACCTTCACCTCGTCTCCCTAATCACCAAACCCCCGTTAGTTTGATTTGAATCTGGCCAGAAGTCGTTAAGCCCCAAAACCAAGGTTCAAGAACCCTAGATTTTGGGTTAGGGATTTTTGTCAAAAATTAAAAGTGATTGAAGTCAATAGACTTTAATTGAAACGTTTTCGCTTGAAAACATTTCAATTAAAGTCCGTTTAACTTCAAATACACAATTTTGAGCCCGTTTGAATCCGAGTCGGCCAAATTCCGAGTTTCTCTGTTTAAGGTATTTCTTTTCCCTTATGTTCTTGTTTAATTCTACTTGTTATTTTGGTTTGATTGTTTTATAGTTGTCGTTTGTTTTTGTTTTTGTGATTTCGCCCATTCTTTCTTCTCCTCAAAGACCTTTATTTGGTCAATTGTGTTTCTGTCTTTGTTTATTTGATTACCAATGTTGTCGAATACGTGTTCGCGTCGATTAGCGTCGTCGAACAATTGGTTTGGTATTCCCCGGCATTGGCCGAGGACTCTTGATTCACTGTTTTGCGATTGTGTGTTATCGATTATAAATGTTGTAATCGACTAATCGAATAACATCGATTTGCTTTCGTAAGTCTGCTCGTTAGAACAGTAAGACATTTGTTTCTCTTGATACTGATTAATTCCCCAGTGAATCACTGTTATTTTTGAAGATTGAATCATTGTGTTTGAATTATAAACAGATTGGTTTGTAGCTGCTGGATTATAATTGTTAACTATCTGTAATTCCACTACTGGTTCATTAGTTGTTGGTTATAGTTGTCCTTAATAGAAACTAATTGGCACTTAATCAAAACACCAAATGGTTGTTTAAAAGGATTAACAGAAAGCCTGACACTCGTTTAAGCTGTGTATTACAGCAAGGTTGAAAGGGTTTGTTAGCTGTTTAAATCTTTGAAATAGGCAGAGTTTTGTTTAAATTAGTCTAAAATGTGAAAAGGTGACTGTTACACTGTCCCAACAGCTTGAAAGAATTAAAAATGGCTAGCTTTAATCTTTAGATTTAGACACCAACTAGTGGAGGCCAAGAGTTAGTTCTGATTTAGTAATAAAATAGGCCATGCACATGAGGGAAGATGTTAAGACCTGCCGGACAGTAGGATTTTCCAGAATTTCTTCTACACTTTAGAGTTTTATATAGTTGAAACCATGCTTAGACAGTAAAAGGTGGGAAAACAGGGAATAATGTGGGGTTTTTGTTTGATTTTAATAGTTAGGAGGTGCTGCAAGAGGGCTGGGAGTTTGGCTATAAATAGAGGCTTTGAGTACAGAGATAAAAAAACAAAAAATTCACACACTGGATATACATACTCATACTCACAGATATCCCACTGGAAGCAAACACACATTCAGACATTGAGATCGTTTGGCAGAAAACACACTGATACTCACACAAAACATTCTCTGGAAATACATTCACACATTGATATCATTGACAGAACACATACACTCATTGAAAGTAAAAAACAGGCACACATTAAGAGAAGAGAGAGTTCTGGCAGTTTAGAAAACAGATACAGAGAAAGCTTTGGGAAAACACTGAAAAGCAGAAACACTGCTAGATTTTCGAGTGTTTGAGAATCAGGAAAATATTGTTTCATAACTTCTAGTTCTTCCTGTTTTCTGTTGGTAATCAAGTCTTGGATTGGTTGAGTTCATACTTTGGAATTTGGAACTTGTTTTCGGCTATATTATTTGTTCCATTGCTGCTGGTGCTTCGTTTGTTGATCTTCAATCTGGCCATTTGTTGGTGTACTGATATTGTTGTGGTTATACTGCTGTTTGCTGCCACTGCTGCACCTTACTCCTCTTTAATCTCTTTTCCAGGTATATTCTTGTAACCACATTGGCCGAGAATAATTGCAAATTGACAAAGGAAGTTGATATAAAGATGTTGAAGCAAAAATAGTTTATTTTTCTTATCTTTTTGTTTAGTTTTGTTCTATGATTTAGCAATAAGGCTTTACTGTATTTTGTTATACAATTAGAATTGGTTCGCTTTAAGTTCGTAGAAAGTTTGTAAACTGAAACTTGAAGGAACTCATATGTTAGGCCTCTAGCGTTATTTGATTCCTTTAAATGATGAAATACTTAGGATTGTTAAATGATTTATGTCTTTGATATTTTTAGTCATAGTTTGCTTGTAGTTTAAGACATAGTTGTTTGTAAAAATAGACGCTAGAATTTCAACAAAAGGGACTTAAGATTACCATTAGGTATCCTATTGCGTTAGCCTAGCAAAGAGAATGAATAAATAAATAAATAAATTGGAACGCACTATATTAGGGATAATCTTATGCCAAGTAACGAACCATGACGAAATACTCACACCCGGCATAGTCGATTAATTTTTACTAGTTTACATTTTGTTTTAGGCAATCTTTACTCCTAAGTCAACAAACTGCAAAAATAAGCTATCATCTTGTATATGGTCTTTAATCAGAAATAATTTTAAGGGATATACTATCGAATAAATTGATTTCCTGATTTAGTATTACAACGACTTTAATCGGCATAGCTGTAAAGTAAGTAATTCGGACACATTTTTATTTGTCAAAAGTTCGAGTCTATGTTGTAATTAGTTTTTGTTTTCTTTGGGTCCGGTTTCAAATTAATAGAGCGTTTTGAAGTTTAATTAGAGCATATAATTTATAAACATGTATAAAATCAAGAATTTTTAGACATTTATAATAATTGAAGCGACCGTGCTAGAACCATGGGATCCGGGGGTGCCTAACACCTTCCCTCGGGTCAACAGAATTCCTTACTTAGAATTTCTGGTTTGCAGACTTCATTTGGAAAGTCAAAATTTCCTCGATTCGGGATTTAAATAAATCGGTGACTTGGGACACCATAATTTATTCCAAGTGGCGACTCTGAAATAAATAGAATAATTCCGTTTCGAATATTGTCACTTAAATTGGAAAAAAACTCCCTTACGCTTCTACCCCCGGGTAGCGGGCGCGCCAAAAGGAGGTGTGACATAAGATACTTGGAGTACGAACATACAAATTTGGGTACTACAGATGTTACCTTGAATGCTGGGACTGTCTTCATAACTATCTTTCCAAATTTTAATATGTCCCTTTCTCACCCATACTTAATTGAAGCACTAAAAATTCAAGTCCAAATCTAAGGAGCCCCACAAGCCAAAATCATGCCATGGATATTTGCCTTCCTACATGAGAAAATACTTTATTCTTAAATATTGATGCTACCAAAGGAAACATCATGTGCACCCAAATACACAGACAATTTTCTAGAGATGAACTAGTTAGAACTCTTCCTGATTCCTGGATCACAAATTATGAAACGTTAAGGGAACCATAAGAATCTCTGCAATCTGGTGAGCCAATTTTTACCAAAAGAAATGACAAAATCGTTTCCATAAGCTTTAACCATTCCCATCTCAAAAAACCCAATAAAATCATCTTTTCTTACCAAATGATCCAACCCAAAGATACAGACCCTGATCCTGAAAGTGAACCCTTAAGGAATATACAAACTATCACGGAAGAACATGACTGGTGTCAACATTTTGACAAAAAAGAAAAAAGTGTTTGGTGGTTCAAATGCCCCTTTTACTCTCTTGGGATCTTGGCTATGACAGCCAAGACTGTTTGGAAGACCTAACTGAAGAATATGATGAACACCACCTGCATCATTGGGGAAGATTTTGCCCCAACGCGACCAAACCAAAATCCAAGAAAATAGGAAAAACCACTGACAAGCAATTTCAAGCCAAATATGAAAATAAAGAGGGTATAAGCCATGCTCCAAAAATTCCCAAGAAAAATATAGTTCTCCCTAGTAGAGAAAAAACTCCAACAAGTGATATCGAGGCAAAAATAAACTTGTAGTCAGAAAATTCCATCTGCCAAAATAAAGTGCTGAACAACATTGGCAACACCATAAAGAACATGGCCCATACACAAAACAAAATGATGAGAAAAGTAGAAACAATTAAGAAAAAGGTGGAGCAGACATCATCTGACCATGCAGGACTAATCAAAGCCTTACAATATGGGATTTGTTCGCCAAGAACTTTATTTTTCAGATTCTTCCAACAACAATAAAAGGAGACGATTTCCATCAGAGAACAAATTCAACTTTTGAGAAATGACCACTTTGAGACACAAAATACCTCAATTTTCCCCTCAAAACCTACCTTTTTCCTTATGTCGCCACAAGCATATTTCCCGCCAAAATTGGACTACACCTTTTCTACTTTTCCAACTACCTCACAAAATCCTATTTCTTTTACCCAATCCTTAAAAGAAGAACATGATTTTGACAATGCAAAAATAGTTTGGGAAAGGAAAGATGCTCTTGCAGCACAAAAACAAACAAAGAAAAGGTGAGATCATAGTGAAAGTTCAAAAGGGTCCAACCCCGAAAATCTTATGATTTCTGATCAGAAGGCTCCAGATCTCTAGCCTCCCAACCAAGAAACATGTCAGAAAGAGATACCACATGCTCAGAATCCTTAAATTCATCTGACGATGAAACAATGGAAGATAACTCTCAATCAAGTAATGGATCCATAACAAACTCTTCCGAAAATGACGATCCCCTAATGTTTATAAACCAGCCAAGAGACTAGAAATATCTAAAGTAGATAAGAAACAAGAAGTCATGACATATGAACCAATCCCAGAAAGAAGATATGAGCCATGGCGTCAAAACTAGTTGGAACTAGTTTTCACACTTTCAGCTTAGATGACATTAAGGTTTCAAAATGTCCTCAAAGGATCTAAGACTTATATACTTGGATGGTGACAAAAAATTTGGTGGAACAAGAAAAGTATATATCCTGTCAGAACTTACTTCATGGTTCTCAAGAATCCTCAGTGATTAGTGGAACTCAATTGGGATTCAAGACAAAGATACTTTTATTACTTCCCAGGACTTTGCCTTCAACATCAGAATCTTACATGAAGTTTTTCGTGGAGATACTAACCAAAACAAGAAACGATGCAAAGAAAACTTTTTGAGATGAAGTGTGTGTCATTCGACAGAAATGACATTGACAGGAATTTTCAAAAAATAGCGAAGATATACTTCGAGATCGGTGGAGACATCAATCTAAAGCAAGACTTTGTCTCATCCCTTCCAAAGCTGTTGGCAAGCCAAACCATGACCATCATTGAAGAAAAGTTTCAGTCTATAACAATCTTACAGGTTGGCTACATCAAGCAAGCCATTTTCGTTGCATTGGATGACATTTGTACGAAGCGTTCTTCCCTAAAACTAATTATCCGACACAATCCAGCGCTTGACAAAGCATGCCAAAAATTTGATCTGATCACCAAATCAAGATGTTCCTACCACACATCTAGGCAATGAAGAGTATTCAAGAGGTTCATATGGCCAAGAATTCCAGATAGGAAATCAAGATAGAGGAGGCGCACAAAATATTTCAGACAAAGGCGACCATGAAATTTTCACAAAAAGAACATATGCTTTATTTGCCTCAAGATTGGACATTTCGCAAGTAATTGTTCTCAATCGAGGAAATCTATCAAACTCTTGCAAGAAATTGAAGATTACACTAACATACATCCCGGAAAAGTAGAAGACCTCGAGTCCATATTCTCTATAGATGATGAACCCACTGAAGACACCTTATTCTCTCTTGATATACACGAAGATCATGGCGATGACCACTATCAAATTTTAGAACTAGCAGTTAAAGCCCAAAAAGAGATCAACGCTCTCATAATCATCCCTCAAGTGGAACTCACGATTTATTCATCCAAATGAGATAAACCAACTCGAGTCATTCCTTTTATTGATACTGGAGCTGCTTGTTCACATATGAATTCTGTTGTTCTCCCGAAAGATCAATGGGTGCCGCACTTTAAGGATTTCAACACTACATCAAATGGAATCTTGACTACCATTGTCATCACAAAGCACTTGATAATAATCAGGTTATTTCTAGGATTAAAGTACACAACCAAGCTCATAGGTTCTGATGTACCAGGGAAAGATCTTACTATTAGATTTGTCAAGTCTTGTGTCTAAATTGACAGCAGGTGAAGTATGAGCATCAGTGGTGAGGTGGATTACTTTAAAAGTTAGAGATTCTTAAGTGTAAGTGGGAGCAGATCACTGTGGATATCGTTTTTGAACTCCCACAGACTTAGCGAAAGTTTGATGCAGTTTGGGTAATTATAGATTGGCTGACCAAGTTAGCTCATTTCCTTCCTGTGATGACTACTTGTTCTTCCGAGCAACTAGCTCGAGTTTATATCCATGAGATTATTAGACTTCATGGCATACCAATATATATTATCTCTGACCGGGGTACGCAGTTTATATCACAGTTCTGGAGAGCCGTAGAACATGAGTTGGGTACTCGGGTGGAGTTGAGCATAACATTTTACCCTCAGACGGACAGACAATCTGAGAACACTATTAAAATTTTAGAGGATATGCCCGTACATGTGTGATGGAGTTTGGAGGTTCCTTTAGTATAAGAAGCCTCCTGTTTAGCTTAGGGAAGCATGTTTACGTGAACTAGCTGTCCTATTTTATCTAATTGCTTACTTGGAATCCGTGTAGCATGTTTAGGATAGAAATTACTATTTATTTGATATGAACTTGATTAGAACTGTAGATTTCTTTCTTGATAATGTTGTGTATACTGAGTTGGTTGTTTATTTACCTTGGGACTATGGGACGGTATTTCAGGAGATCCCCCTAGATCTTGAGTGGTATTCCAGGAGATCCCTCTACACATTTATATTTGGGACTACGGGAAGGTATCCTCGGAGATCCCCATGTACTGGAATATTACTTTGGGACTACAGAACGGTATTCTAGGAGATTCCCCTGCACAATTATGTTTGGGACTACGTAACGTTATCCTAGGAGATCCCCTATTGCTATCTCCATGTATCGAGTTATTTCTCTCTGTGATTTCATATTTTATTGACTGTTAGTATTTTAATTATACTGTCATATTTCATACTATTTTACCATGTCATTTATATATAACTAGTAGGCTGACCTGATCTTGTCACTACCCTACCGATGTTAGGCTTGGCACTTACTGGGTACCGCTGTGGTGTACTCATGCCCTTTCCTGCACATGTTTTTTGTGTGCAGATCCATGTTCTTCTACTCATCCATAATATTTGTGAGGCGAGGCGATCCAGATACTTCGAGGTATATATATCGCGTCCGCAGACCTAGAAGTCCCTCTCTATTCTCCCTTCAGTTATAGACTTATTGTATTTACCTTCATTTAGACTTGTGGAGTTAGAACACTATGTACTTCTTTAGCTTGTGATACATGACATTCTGGATTTTGGGAGTGCTATGTTTAGTTCGAGAGTGTTGTTATTGTATATGCCGCCATTTTAAAGTCTTTTATTATATTTAGCTGCTAGTTGGCTAGTTTTTGTATCTTTAATTCATTTTACGCAAATTATTAGACTTAACTAGTCGTAGAGACTAGGTGCCGTCACGACAATTTACGAAGGGAGAACTTGGGTCATGACATGTGGAATACATATTCCATGCACGTAATATAAAATATAATTATTTAATATAAAGGTAGTTTTATATTATACATTATATATTCTTAAAAATTATGCTCAATTAGATTATTATTCCAACATTCTATAAGCTAGAACACTAACTTTTTATTATTTATTTTATAAAGAAAATATATTTGTTCTATAGGTAGTCCTTCATGTAGATTAAAAAGAAATAAAAATCATAATATTTAAATAGTAAAAAAAAAAGAAGAAGATAAAAGTAGATAATTTAGAGGGTAAAATATGTATTTGACAATCAAAAGTTAAATAAATTTGATTGACCTTTTGAGTGTTATATGCATAGTTAAGTAACTCTGGTGTCACAAACGAAAAAAAATTGACTTTACTAAATAATTTTGAATAGATGAGTGACTAAAGTAATGAAGTCAAAGAAACATTGAACAATTATATGAAACTTGTGATTTGAAATTTTGAATTCAAGGATCACATTATATTACCCTTCACATAGAGAGATTACACAAATCAGATTACAAGAATTTGATTTTCAACTTATGGCCCCTGATCTCTCTCGTGTCCTCACCTACTTTCTTCGAGTAAAAGAGTAACTCTTATTTCTTTGATTACAGAAACTTTTGTAGTTACTTCATTTTATTTGTAAAATCTGGAAAGTTGTTACTTATATTGCATTATGCATCATTTAATCTAACTTGTCGTTTTTTCCAAAAGAACTAGAAAATTAAAAAAGAAACCAACCAATATATCAACATATATTTGAGTTATTATTTTAAACGTTAGCACTAGAGTGAAATTTGAGCAATTTATACCAAATCCTAATCTTGTTAAATTTATTTGATATGCCGTGAATCCGCTTGAAAGAAAGGGTACGTCCCTTCGGCAACATAGACAAAGGTGGTGCATGCTATCATGATCAACTCGTGTCGTAAGGTGTCGGATTAAGTTCCGCAATGTTTTACCGTTTTCTATTGTGCTCTTAAACCTACATTACAAGTAGATTTTCAATTTGGTCAAGTAGAAATTTGATCAAACGTAAGTAAAGCGGAAGATATTTGATCGGGATTATAATAACAAAAATATGATAAGAGGAATAAATAATATCATAATTATTTAGTGGATATATTTTTATTGATAGATGTTTGATTCATTCGATTAAAAATAAATATTTATATTATATAGTATATTAAAATACTATATAACATAAAACATGCGTTTGATTCTACACTGAATAAGTTGGGTTAAACAAATATTTTAACCTTAAATTTTAAAGGACCATGAAGAAAGAGTCTCGCGCCCCTAGGTATTCCTTACCTATACCCATACCCACCTGTATCGGTTTCGGGTACAGATACCCTCTTGCTCAAAGTCATTCGAGCTTTTCCTGGGAGTATGGCATGAGTTAATACTTTTGGGAAGGACATCTTTGTTATTTTGGTACTTATCGTGGGATTAGTAGCTTCGGAATTGTTATCTCACTCTCAATGTGGGGTAAAAGTAATACAACAAGTGTGGTATAACTAATTACGAAATCCGAAAATTCAACTAAACGCTAAATAAGATAATCCCGTAATTTAACCTTGAATTGTTATCTCTTATCTCACCAACTAAATGGCCCTCAAGTATTTTTCTTCCATGAGTAAGGAGCTTGATTACCAAACACCAAACTCAACTCCATTGTATTTATTAAAAAGATTCCACCATCTCACATGTAGCAAGCTTTGGTGTAAAATGCGCCAAATTCACTGGGGGAGATGGAACCATGAAAAGACACCTATGTATATAAGTAGTAGAGGGTTTTTATTTTTATTTTTATATATATATATATATATATATATATATCTGTTCATATTGTTTACTAGTTCGATAAAAGGTTTCAATAGGTTTACCAATATTCTAAACAACACAAAGTATCATAGTAGATTATAGATGGAACAAAAGTCCATGGCATGTTTGGTACAGGAGAAGAGTTTATTTTATTCAATTTTGCATGATGAAAAGACCTCACACCAACATAACAAAGACAACAACTGACCAATAAGAACTTCATAAACTTCTTTTTTTTTGGTCTAGAACCTCAGATAATTTGACCACTGAAAGACAAACAATGACTAACTCAATAACAAAGACAACAATTGACCAAATGAAAGACTCGATAACCGGTGATTAGATGCTCCTCCAAACACTAATATCAAATTCAAGGACTTCAATTTCCACAGTCACGTTTATTAATGATGAGTTCCCGAACTCTCCCCTACTTCATATTCAGGGATAACATTCAAATCAATCTTGAGTCGCTCGATCTGAATGTAATTTTTTACCGCTTCATTAATTTTATTCAATCGCAGCTTCATTTCCACCAACTTCTCCAACCTTTCTTTATCAGCTGGTATTTCAGCGCCAGGATACATCAGCTTATACCTTAATTCCCGACTTTTTCCTTTCTCATTCTCATCTTGTATATCTTTGCAGAGATCATCAAATGCCTGAAAGACACTTAATTTTCCCTCATCAGCATTTTGTTGTTTCCATTCACGAAATTTTTCTATTATTTTTTCAACACTAGTAGAGGTATAAGAACATGGTTTTCCACTTGGTGAAAAGAGGAGAACACCAATGTCTGCTCCCGTCACAGTGGAAAACTCCTCTGCTTTCCTGAACAAGCTCGCTTTTCTTTTTGAGAAGGTAACATAGCGTGCTTCTGTTGACTCGACATACTTCATTTCAATCTTTTGCCTACCCCTACTCGTCCTCCTTGCCATTGCAAAAAAGAAAATATAGAAGAATACTAAGAAGATATTTTGGCTGAATAAGTCTGAGCAATTTTGAGAGAAACGTGTGTGATTTATAGTTGGTGCACTTGTCTCTCTGTCATGTGTTTTGTCACATTTGATTAAATGTAACTCATATATTCAGATTAGAGAGAATCCAAGTCACTGTGTTCCCATTATATAGTTGAGACTGCAAAAGATGAACTGATATTGATTATTTATTACATAATTAATGTTAATGCTATACTTTCTATGAATAAAAAATAAGTCAAGAAATTGCTTTTTAAGTTTGTCAATGTTACTTCATATTCAATTTTAAGTCATGTTGGCAATTTTATGTAATTAAACACTAAATCAACAAGATGCATATATTACAACTTACATAACATTGTGCTCCCTAGCAACAAACCTCTTTATTTATTTATCCCATTCAAAATACAAAAGGTATGATTTAACACCTAATCCAACTCAATACTAATCTTTAATTAGATTGACAACGCCTGGTGGCTTAACCAATTATTCTTAGTTCTAAATCAGTGTCAAATATCAATGCAGAATGTTCCTCATTCATATCAGACAAGGAAAACTATTTTGTCTACAACGGGCATGCAGAAAAGACTATTACATTCTTCAATATATAAACTTAAGCGCAGAAGAACTGTGAAGAAAAAACTTTTAGAGTTCACAAGCCTCTGTTTTAAAACATGAAATCTTCATCTTTGCATACACAAAAAAGTTTCTTTATTTACATTCAAGAGTTAAATGAATAATAAATAATGCACTTACACTACTGGAAATACCCAAATTATCGACATATAGGATAAAAAGCGGTTGAAAATTTTCGTCAATTAACTGGAGTTCCCTTAGTCGAAGAAACTACAACTTTTAAAAAAAATACGTAGCCGCTCTCATGGATGTCTTACAAAGTCTATGTGTCAAGATGCATGATTCCCCTTTTTACGAATATATAAAAGCAACATAAACGACTTGTTGAAATTGAAGCATGGAGACATTCTAATTTCTTGCGCAAAAACTACATTTTGAGTTGTTTGGAAGATGTCTTGTACAATGTCTATAGCGTCATGGAAACTTCAAAAGCATTATAGAATGCACTTGAGAAGAAGTACAAGACCGAGGATGCCAGACTTAAGAAGGTCGTGGCTATTTTGGATTTCAAGATGATTGACACTAGGTCGATCATAATTCAAGTCTAAGAATTACAAGTCATTGTGCATGACCTCATTGCTGAAGGTATGACCCGAATAAATAAATTTATTAATAAGATTTATCTTGTTATTAATTATGAATTTGGTATTGAAAGTATTGTCATAAATGAGGCCTTTCAAGTCGTTGCTTTCATTGAGAAATTACCTCCGTTGTGGAAGAATTTTAAGAACTATCTTAAATACAAGCGGAAGAAAATGACACTACAAGACTTGATAGTTCGTTTGAGGATAAAAGAAGACAATAAAAATGCTGAAAAGAAGTCACGTGGGTACTCGACAATAATAAGGGCTAACATTATTGAGGAGGCGCCACATAACAAGAAGAGAAAGAAGGCTTCTGGGCATAAGGCCATGGATTGTCGTGCGCCAAAGAATGATAAGAAGAAAAAGAATCAAGCTAACATGATTGAAAATGCTGACGAAATGGAGGACTTGTGTGTCATGTTGTCTGAATGCAATTTGGTAGGAAATCCTAAAAAACGGTGGATAAATCTGAATTTTTTTTAAACGTTAGCACTATAGTGAAATTTATACCAAATCCTAATCTTGTTCAATTTAGTGTACGTGCCATGAATCCGCTTGAAAAAGAGGGGTGAATTTGCAAATGCAGACATAAGTGGTACGTGCACTACAAAATTATGTATATATAACTACTAATTCTTTGCTATATATGTGAAAGCCGTGGTTAATACCTCACAATAGCCACAAATATTAAAGTTTCATGTCTATTTACGATTTCATAAAAAACAAATTAACCACAAAATTATATTGGCAAAGCTAGTTTCTCATTTTTTTCTATAATATCTAACTGTCGTAGCAATAATTACCCAAATAGATATAAATTTATTATTACAATAAAATATCGCAGCTAATCGTATTCTTTTTGCCATGCATTTGAAGTTACTGTACAAGAGCATTTTATAGCTACAAAAAATTATTTCTAACGAAATGTTATAGCTAAATAGATATTCTTGCTTCCAATTATAAAAGCTTGTGGCACAACTAGCTTAATAGTTATTGCTACAACGATATTTTTAGCTAATTGTGACTTTTGCCACATGTTTGAAATTACTGTACCAATATTACTCTTTTATTCACAAAATATTGTATTACAGATAAAATCTTGTAGCTGAATAGAGAATTTTATTTCAAATATAAAAGTTGTGGCAAAAACTAACTTAATAACTACAAACATATTCCGACACATTAAAATTTTGTAGCTTAATATAAATTTTTGCCACGTGTATAAAGTTACTGCAGCTATAACATGTTAGCCACAATAATAATTTGAAACAAATATTGAACTATTTAAAAATATAAGTTGAAAACTGATAAAATCGTTGGCTATGGTTAGCTCGTGATGTATGGTGTTGGATTAAGTTCTGCAACGTTTTATTTGATTCTATTATAAGCTCTTAAGCCTATAGTACAAGTAGATTTCCAGTTTAATCAAGTAGAACTTTTGATCAAATGTAAGTAAAATGGAAGATAATTGATAGGGATTACAATGGCGAGTTATGATAAGAGGAATAAATAATGTCAAATTATTTAGTAGATTTACTTTTATTGATAGATGTTTAATTCATTCGACTAAAAAAGAATATACGAGGTATAACATAAAATATATGTTTGATTTTACACGAAATAGGTTAAACTTATATTTTAACCTTGCATTTTTAAAAGGACGTTGAAAGAAGAACCTTGGGAATGGCATCTTTGTTATTTTGGTGCTTTATCCCTTGATTACTAACTTCGTGATTATCTCATGCTGTTGGTATAATAATCATGAAATCCCAAAATTCAACCAAATACGAGATGAGATAATCCTATATTTTATTCTTGAACTATTATCTATTATTCCACCAACAAAACGCCCCTCAAGTATTTTTCTACCATGAGTAAGGCGCTTGATTTGCCAAAAACCCAACTCAACTCCATTTTTATTTATTAAGAAGATTCCACCATCTCACATAAATGCGCCAAATTTACTGGGAAGATGGGACCATGAAAGACATTAATGAGTTGAAGAGGTTAATTTTTTTTAAATCAGTTCACATTGTAATCACTAGTTCAATAAAAGGTTTTAATAGGTTTATCAATATAGACAACACAAAGCATCATAGAAGATTAAAGATGGCACAAAATTTCATGGTATGTTTGGTACAAGAGAAGAGTTTATTTTATTGGATTTTGCATGATGGAAACACGTTAGACCAACAATAACAAAGACAACAATGAACCAATAACAACTTCATACATAAACTACTTTTCTGGGGTAAAAAAACCTCAGATAATTTGACCACTGAAAGACAAATAACAACTGACTCAATAACAAAGACAACAATTGACCAAATGAAAGACTCGATAATTGGTAAATAAAACTCTCCTTCAAATACTAGTACCAAATTCAAGAACTCCAATTTCCACAGCCATGTTTATTAATGATGAGTTCCCGAACTCTCCCCCACTTCATATTCAGGGACAACATTTAAATCAATCTTGAGTCGCTCGGCTCGAATGTGATTTTTTGCTGCTTCATGAATTTTTTCCAATCGCAGCTTCATTTCCACAAACTTCTCCAGCCTCTCTTTATCAGGCGGTATTTCAGCGCCAGGGTACATTACCTTATACCATAATTCTCGACTTTTTCCCCTTTCGTTCTCATCTTGTATATCTTTGCAGAGATCATCAAATGCCTGGAAGACACTTGATTTTCCCTCATCAACATTCTGTTGTTTCCATTCACGAAATTTTTCTGTTATTTTTTCAACACTAGTGGAGGTATAGGAATATGGTTTTCCACTTGGTGATAAGAGCAAAACACCAATGTCTGCTCCCGTTACAGCGGAAAACTCCTCCGCTTTCCTAAACAAGCTCCCTTTCCTTTTTGAGAAGGTAACATAGCGTGCGTCTTTCGACTCGACATACTTCATTTCAATCTTTTGCCTACCCCTACTCGTCCTCCTTGCCATTGCAAAAAGCAAATATAGAAGAATATTAAAAAAATGTTTTGACTAAATAAGTCTGAGCAACTTCGAGAGAAACGCCTGTATTATTTATAGTTGGTGCGTTGGTCTCTCAGTCACGTGTATTGTTACATTTGATTAAATGTTATTCATATATTCGGATTACATAGAATCTGCATTCAATACTGTATTCTCATTATACAACTGGGACTACAAAAACTGAATTGATCCTCAAGATAATGAAAAATATTGATCTATTTATTAAATAATAATGTTAATGCTATACTTACTATGAATAAAAAGCATGTCAAGAAATTGCTTTTTAAGTTTGTTAATGTTACTTCATATTCAATTTTAAGTCATGTTAGAAATTTTATGGCAAGTAATTAAACACTAAATCGACAGGATGCATATATTACAACTTACATAACATTGTGCTCCCTCACAATAGACCTCTATATTTATTTATTCTATTCAAAATACACAAAGTATGATTTAACACCTGATCCAATTCAAAACTAATACTTAGATTGACAATACTTAACCATTTATTCTTAGTTCTAAACCAGTGTCAAATATCAATGCAGAATGCTCCTCATTCATCTCGGACAAGGAAAACTATTTTGTACATCAGTGGGCATGGAGAAAATACTATTGTATTCTAGAACTCCTAGAAAAAATATTTCAATAGATAAATATAAGCGCACAAGAACTATGAAGAAAAAAAGTTAGAGCTCACAAGCCTCTGTTTTAAAACATGAACTCTTCATTCTTGCATACACAAAAAAGTTTCTTTGTTTACATTCAAGAGTTAAATGAGTAATAAAAATACACTTACATAACTGGAAATACCCAAATTGTCGACATCCAAGTAAATTTTGACAAACTGGATTAGTGATACAAGCGGTTGAAAATTTCTATCAATTAAGACGTTTCCTTAGTCGAAAAAACTAATTGGAGGATAGTGTGTACGCAGACATTACCTCTACCCTAGGGTAGAGAATCTGTTTCCAAATAGACCGACGCGGCATCCTTCCCTCTAAGAACTTCCCACCTTGCTCTTGGGGAGACTCGAACTCACAACCACTCGGTTGGAAATGGGGATTGCTTACCATCAGATTAACCCCTCTTGTCTCAGTTGAAAAAACTAAGCTTTTGAAAAAATACAGAGTTGTTCTTGCGGAGATCTTACAAAGTCTCGAGACACATGTTTTCTGCTTTTACGAAGATATAAAAACTACTCAAGCGCATCATTTTCGTGGCTTTTTAAACTTAAAACACCAAGCCTGGTTGGAGATGCAAGAGAGACAAAACTTACATGCTGAATGCGAATCACTCTCGAAGAAAATGGCCTTTTTAGAAGCCTCTATAAGAGAGAGACTTTTTCTTCTCGCTAGAGCAAAGGAGAAAAGCCCCATAAAATAAATCTTGGTTGCATGTCGCTCCGCCAGCAAGGCGCGAAAGAATCAAGTTTTATGTGGTGATGTCAGAATTTGCACCGAAGGCCCTTAGATAGGATTTCATCTATGAATAGAGGAGATTTTTCTTTATAGTACAGCTCATTACGATTATCATAACCGAACTCCAGGGCTATACGGGCTCGCTAAATTTAAGATTATTCAGCAGCTTAAGCAAGTCACTCTTAACCTTATAATGAATATGATAAAAGGTCTCACACCATTAAGAGATTTTCACACCTTATATATACCCTCCCAAACTTTTTATCAACTAATGTAGGACTATATTCGTACACCCAATATATCACAACCAAAACAAGGGCATCATGGTTACCATAGACAATGGACTTGGCCGAGTAAATTCAACAGCATAACTGTAGAAGTAGGGGGCAGAGGAAAGAAAGTGATAACTGGATCAGGATTGTACGCCTAACCATTTTTTCTAAATCTTTTCAATATCCAAGGACATTTTAATTCAAAAGATGCCATATATTAAACCAGGAAAAGTTTTAGCAGTGATAAAGTACATGTACAAAGTGAAGAAATCCTTTCACAATGCTAATGATGAATCACACATACTCTCTCCTCTCAATCAGTACTCTTCTCCTTCACTACCCTCTTCACCCTGCCCAAACTCAGCACCCACCTCCTCATAATCTTTCTCAAGTGCAGCAAGATCCTCACGTGCTTCAGAAAATTCACCTTCCTCCATGCCTTCACCAACATACCAATGAACAAAGGCTCTCTTAGCATACATTAGATCGAACTTGTGGTCGATTCTTGAGAAAACCTCTGCAACACTAGTGGAATTGGATATCATACACACTGCTCTCTGTACCTTGGCCAAATCGCCTCTGGGAACAACAGTTGGAGTCTGGTAATTGATACCACACTTAAAGCCTGTGGGACACCAATCAACAAACTGAATGCTGCGCTTGGTTTTAATAATGGATACAGCAGCATTCACGTCCTTGGGCACCACATCCCCTCGATACATCAGGCAACAAGCCATGTACTTGCCACGACGTGGATCACATTTAGCCATCATAGAAGCTGGTTCAAAAGCAGTAGTGGTGATTTCTGCCACGGAATGTTGTTCGTGGTGAGCCTTCTCAGCTGATATAACCGGGGCATAAGATGAAAGCATGAAGTGGATCCTTGGGTATGGGACCAGGTTAGTCTGAAATTCATTCACATCAACATTCAACGCTCCATCAAACCGTAAAGAAGCAGTCAGGGATGAGATCACCTAATAAAAAGATAAGAAGTCAGAAAACTCACTTCAATAACGAGATGTTGCCCAAAAATACTCTTAACATGGTGTGGTCTATCCCGTATAAGAGAAGCAGAATAAAAAAGGGCCAATACCTGAGAGACGAGTCGGTTCAAGTTGGTATAGGTGGGGCGTTCAATGTCAAGGGAGCGACGACAAATGTCATAAATTGCCTCATTATCAAGCAAGATAGAAACATCTGTGTGTTCAAGGAGGGAGTGGGTTGAGAGAACACTATTGTATGGCTCCACCACAGAGGTTGAAACCTGAGGAGAGGGATACACAGTAAAGCCAAGCTTGGATTTTTTACCATAGTCCACTGACAAGCGTTCTAACAGAAGTGAACCCAAACCAGAACCAGTGCCTCCACCAACGGCATTAAAGACCAGAAAACCTTGCAGACCAGTGCAGTTGTCTGCGAGCTTTCTGATACGATCCAAGCAAAGATCAACTATCTCCCTTCCAACTGGTTAATTAAGGAAAAAAATATAAAATTAATTCACGAGAGTTACATAACTTAAAAAGAAGATACGATTGAGCTAGGTAGGTGTAGAAAGATCACTTGTATAGTGGCCTCGTGCAAAGTTATTGGCAGCATCTTCTTTGCCACTGATCAATTGTTCAGGGTGAAATAACTGACGATATGATCCAGTTCTCACTTCATCAATAACAGTGGGCTCAAGATCAACAAAGACGGCTCGAGGAACGTGTTTCCCTGAACTGGTTTCGCTGAAAAATGTATTGAAGGCATCATCACCTCCCCCAACAGTCTTATCACTTGGCATATGCCCATCAGGCTATCAAAGACACAAATAGCTCAGTGGTGTGAGAAACACCAATTCACAATATCATTCACTCTTTGCTTAAGAGATTGCAAAATTGTTTAATTTTCAGACTTTCAGTTGCCACTAAGAATAACTATTCCATCATATATACCTGAATTAATTTGGTAAGGGAAATAGTAGCACATTCTATGAAGATGCTCATTGAGTCTAAATTACTTATTAGCAGAACAATTATATGTCTATCCACTTTCCCTAATTATCCCCTTTTCTTCCAAGTTGAAGTTTGGTGTTCCTACTGAAGCAATTTTTAGTAGTATGTTGCTATTGAAAATATTTTCTCCAAGGGAAAAAATGATTTCCAATATTTATGAATAAATAATATTTTCTTCGGCAAATATCCCAACTCTTATTCCATATCGTCTGCCTCAACCAATATATAATAGACATTTTCAGCAGCATTTAATACTCTAAAGTCTGAAAGATCATGAATATTTATCCTCAGTGTATGTCATAAACCCTGTACGAGTACCATATGTAACAGTTTTTTGCGCACAAACAAAAACTGGAAAAAGATTCAAAACATTTTCTTAAATTATACATTTTTCATGAGAAACATTTTCTTCTACGCCAAGTGAAAGAAAAGGAAGAAAATACCTGAATGCCATGTTCGAGGCAGTAAAGTTCCCAGCAAGCATTGCCGACCTGAATACCGGCCTGGCCAATGTGAATGGAAATGCACTCCCTCATTTTCTCTTGTTAATTTGTTCGATGAAATTTTCAGAATGAGCGAGCAATTGAATCAATGCAGAATTGGTGCTTATGAAGACTTCCCACAATCTTAATACCGAATTTGAATGCACGTTGTACTCTGCTCCTCCACTTTGTACGGGGACATCATAAAATAAATGGAGGGACAATGACTACTGGCTAATGCTGTTGGACACACACCATTGGTTCTTTTCTTGTTTGTTACGAGGAAATATTTCTTTGTATCTTGATACAAATTCGTATCTATCGTCATTTCATTTATTTCCATCAACAGATATTTCTTTCGTTCCAATATTAAAGAATATATGTATCAAGAATACTAATTAGAGTTAGTTGCTAGTTAATTAGAAAGCTAATGGATGGACCTAAATGTAAAGAAAGGAAGTTTAGGGTCATAATGCTGGAAAGTGGAAAGGGACACGTTATTTCTATGTTGCTCCAAAAATTAGTTGTATTCTTTTTTCTTCTTTAACAAAAGCAAAATGCTTTTCTCTTCTCCTCATTTTCCTTCTTCTAAATCCTTCATAGCTCTTCTCTAGATTCTATTACATGTTATCAATCTAAGATCAATGAGTGTAAATTCAACAAATTAACATGGTATCAGAGTCTCGATCGTTATAATTGCATAGATCGAAGTGATTGAAGTTGCAGAACTTTGAGAAATTGCAAAAAAAAAATTAGTTCAACTATGGCGACAGATGAAATTGCATAACTGCCTCACAATCACCCACTATTTCTTCGAGATTCAGATGTACCTGGCATAGCATTGATCTCGTTGAAGCTCACAGGGCCGGAAAACTATGCCCTATGGAGCAGAGTAATAAGAGTTCCAATGTTAGTGAAGAACAAGCTAGGGTTTGTGGATGGTACATGTGTAAAGAAATGGTACAAAGGAGAATTAAAAACATAGTGGGAGAGATGTAATGTTGTTGTGGTTTCTGGGTTGAGTAGCACTGTGGCAAATGAGTTGATGCCTAGCATCATATATGCTTCAAGTGCGAAGAAAGTATAGGATGAAT
>JASVEL010002060.1:0-92787 GCA_032618575.1 Nicotiana noctiflora | reverse complement strand
AACCTAAGACATTCTATGAAGCCTCTACAAATGGGAGATGGATTCAAGCTATGCAAGAAGAAATTCAAGCTTGAAACTAACAACACTTGGGAGATTGCACACTTACCACCAGGCAAGAAAGCAATTGGTTCAAAGTGGGTGTACAAAATCAAATACAAGGCCAATGGGGAGGTTGATAGGTTTAAGGCACACTTAGTTGCTATAGGATACACCTAACAAGAAGGTCTTGACTAGCATGAGACTTTTTCTCTTGTTGCAAAGATGGTCACTGTAAGGACTGTGGTTAGCCTTGCAGCTTCTAAGGGTTGGAAGTTATTTCAAATGGATGTCAAAAATGCTTTTCTGTAGGGTGACCTTTATGAAGAAGTCAACATGACTTTGCCACAAGGATTCCATAGGCAGGGGAAGTCTCAGGTTTGCAAGCTACTTAACTCTTTTTATGGACTCAAGCAGGCTAAGGTAATGGAATATCAAGCTAACCAATGCTCTGACTAAGGCAGGATATATGCAAAGTGCCTATGATTATTCCTTGTTCACAAAGAGTCAGGAACAAGCTTGGTGATTATTTTAATATATGTTGATGACTTGATGATAATTGGCAGCAACATTGAGATGATAGATGAAGTTAAAAGGACCCTACATAAGTCCTTGAAACTCAAAGACTTAGGAGACTTGAGGTAGTTTTTGGGGATTGAAATTATGAGGTCACACAAAGGCATACTATTGAATCAAAGAAAGTACGCACTAGAGCTCATATCAGATTTAGGACTTAGTGGGGCAAAGCCAGCAAGTTTACCTCTTGAACAAAATTAAAAGCTTACAACCATTGACTATGCTAAACAAGTAGGACACAAGGAGATAAAGAGCTAACAGATATAGCAAGCTATCAGAAGTTGATTGGGAAGTTGATTTATTTGACTATAACAAGGCCAGATATATGCTTTGCAATGCATATTCTAAGTCAATTCATGCAAGATCCGAAACAGTCACACTTGGAGGCAGCTATGAGAGCGGTGAAATATATAAAAGGATCACCAGGGAAAGGAATATTGTTGAAGAAAGGGACATTGGAAGAGATTACAGCCTATTGTGATTCAGACTGGGCAGCTTGCTCAAACACCAGAAGATCAGTGACAGGCAATGTTATTAAGCTTGGTGAATCATTGATTTCCTGGAAGTCCAAGAAACAACAAACAGTCAGTAGAAGTTCAGCAGAAGCAGAGTACATGAGTATGGCAGCAGTTAGTGCAGAATTGGTATGGCAAGTTGGATTGCCGAAGAAATTTGATGTATCTTTACAGATGCCAGTAAAGGTTTTTTGTGATAATAAAGCAGCTTTACAAATAGCTGCAGATCCAATTTATCATGAACGGACAAAACACATTGAGATTGATTTCCATTTCGTGACAGAAAAAATTAAAAGTGGACTAATATCCACCCATTACATCTCTACAAGAGAACATGTAGTAGACATGATGACAAAGGGGCTTGGAGTAGCTCAGCATTAAATGTTGATGTCCGAACTGGGAATGTTAGATGCTTTCCATTCTCCAGTTTGAGGGGGAGTATCAAGAATACCAATTAGAGTTAGTTGTTAGTCAGTTAGAAAGCTAATGCATGTACCAAAATGTAAAGAAAGGAAGTTTAGGGTCATAATGTTAAAAACTGAAAAGGGGCACGTTATTTTTATTAAATAAACAGTGCCCCTCCAAAAATTAGTTGTACTCTTTCTTCTTCTTTAACAGAAGCAAAAATACTTTTCTCTTCTCCTTATTTTCCTTCTTCTAGATCCTTCGCAGCTCTTCTTTAGATTCTATTGCATGTTATCAATCTAAGATCAATGTGTGTAAATTCAACAAATTAATAATATGACTAGTAAAAGGATATTAGGGCACGTCGGGAAAAAAAAATCATATCGTTTTCACTCTTTTTCCTCCTCCTTCCACACGTCAAGGAAAAAAAAAAAGAATAAGATAGCAAATATTCTAACTTTGACTTTTGGGTGGACGAAATCTCTTTTGTTTATAGAAGTTCTCATTAAAACCCAAGCAAGATTAAGAATAATCGTTATTGTTGAGAAGAAATGAAGAGTGATATCAAATACTAATATTTCATAGAGCCTCTCTCGTAACGCCATGATACAAAGTCGGTAAGATTGTTGGTAAGGATTGGACCATCGGCATGGCCAACCTATGAAAGTATACACTACTTATTGATTATCAAAAGGCAGACCGTCCGACCCTTCCCACAATTTTCTTACTCAAAGAGCAAAAACAACATCTTATAATCTATGTAATGACCGAAAAAAGAGAACCTATTGCCATAGCGTGAAGAGATACATATAGCTGGAAAGTAATACTATGTCAACCTATTCTTTCTTTTCTTATGAAAATTTGAAAAACGTACGCAATCAAAGTGAATATACTGTAGGGAGAATGAAGAGCTGAACAAATGCTTATATTGAAGCTGGAAATGTAAATTATGGCGTTATAATCAGCAGATCTTGTCTTCGGTGAGTAAAGTACAAGAGCTTATAATTTGTGTGTTAAGTGAGTAACTGAAGAAGTAAATAACTGACATTTCGTGTGTTGCCACCATCATCCTGTTGTTAATAAAAAGGACTTAACACCATTTAAGTCAAACCTTTGGTCACAGAACGCAAACTTTTAGTTAAGCTACCATGTATAGGGGAGTATCTTACAGGCACTTGTTAAACCAGAGCAGCAAGCTCAATTAACCTAAAAATATTGCCAGATTCCATTTAACAAAGCCCCAACAAGCAGACTTTAAGCAACAAAAACCTAACTTCACACTTCCTACTACAAGTCTACACTAGTATCAGAGTACTTAATTAAGCAAGGACATGTATAAACTGTGAAAAGCTATCGGATTGACTTAGAACGAGCAACACTGTTATCCTTCAACAATTCAACAACTCTTCTCATGGACGGCCTATTAATGGGCAATGAAGAAGTGCAAAGCAAAGCCACATCAAAAACCTTTTTAATCTCTGCATAATTGCTTGCAGACGGATTCATTCTCTGGTCGACTAGCTGGTTCAAATCAAGAATACTATTACTGCCCGTGACACGGCCACTTCCTTCATCTTTCTTAGACGATATTGCCACCTCTAACACCCACTTGACCATGTCCTTGTTCTCACCAAAAGAGGAGTCATTCGGCCTTTTACCCGTTATTAGTTCCAACAGTACCACACCAAAGCTATATACGTCACTCTTCTCATTAATCTTCAGAGTATACGCATATTCTGCAATTGAGAAAAAAAAATCAATGTACGTTCAAAGGTGCAGCCTGGAACCCTCGGATAATACAGTTTGGCATCCATACATATTTACAAATCTTTATCATCTCCCTAACATTACATATTCATGACCAACATAACAAAATGTTTTCTACACTAGTATCAAGATGCCATCAACTTTTTTCCATCAAAGATGTAGGTCTGTATTTTTCTTACTTTTTCCGGGGAAAGGAGTATGGGCAGCAGCCAAAAACCAAATAGTATTAACTTTACAACAGGGATGAAATTGTTTGCCTAATGAGGAATTTATGGTAGCAAGTAGAATTTAAGGTGTTACCAAATTTATTTAATAAATAGAGAAATAAGAAATAGTAATTTAGGCACATGTTCCTTTCATTTTTAATCTTTGGATCAAATCTTGAATGTGTTGGCAAACACTAGGTGACAGAACACAGCTCTCTTATTTTTTATTCTTTTGATCAAATCTTAACTTTGTTAGCAAACATTAGGTGACAAAATCATTCAATGATATGATGTGATCTAAGAATTAAATATTAATAGTGGATAATAAATGGTCATGCAGATTTCAGAAACGGAGTACCCAACCTTTCTTTGATTTTACTTAGAAAAATCCGTATTGAAACGCAGAATTAAATATTACACAATAAACTACTTAGTATGTAGCAAATGTGCAGACTTCAGAAAAGGCGTGCCAGATATTTCTTTGAGTTTACTTTGACAAATGCCTACTTAAACTCAGAAACAAGAATTAGCAGGCAATAAATAGAAATTTAGACTTCAGAAACAGAGTTTCCAGCAAGAGGACTGACACTAGATACCGCAACTAAATGGAGATTGATAAGCTTTCCGATCTAGTCATAAGTTTGAAACATCTGTTCTAAAATCGGGTCTCATATCTTATAAAAGCATCTAAAAATCAAATCAAAAACTATATTTTTAATGTCCTTATATACAGGACGCAGATATTACAGTAAATATCTTTAACAACAAGTTAACACAGAAATAACAACAACATCTATTAGGTCTCATCTCCAAGCAAATATCGTTAGCTATATATATATATATATTTTTTTAATTCCGCCCTTTGATTACCCTTTGATCCCTTTTGTTGGAGTTATTGCTCCTTCGGTGACTCGAGTCCAAAAACCTTAGGGTTGTAGGTGGAAGGTGCTGACTAACGGAGCAACTCCTCTTGTCTATCGTTAGCTATATGAATTCTAACTACCCGAATCACATATTTATGCCTATCTCGGTCCAATAATATAAAAAGTTAGTTTCTTTAGCAGTAGATGCTCTCGATACATTTTCTACTAACATGGAGTATATAGTTCGAAGAAGACTAAAGAACTTCTAGCAGTCATTGGACCTATAGCTCAATAACATCAATAAGTTAACAGAAAATAAAAGGTTAAAGGAAAATATATTACCAGGTGCAATGTAGCCGTAGGAACCAGCAATATGAGACATGACTTGATCACTCTCCTCACTGTCCTGCTGCATTACCTTAGCTAGCCCAAAATCAGCAACTTTTGGCCTAAAATCCTCGTCCAACAAAATGTTATTAGACTTGACATCTCTGTGCACTATTGCAGGAACAGAATCATGGTGCAAATAGGCCAATCCTTGAGCTGCTCCAACTGCTATGCCAAATCTCCTTGGCCAATCCAAAAGAATGCCACCTTTTTCCCCATGTAATACATCTCCTAAGCTCCCATTTTCCATGTACTCATACACCAATATCCTGAAGTCGTCACCAATGCCACTGTACAATAGTTTTACTATGTTTCCATGTCGGACTCTCCCTAGAGTCTCCACCTCCGACCTGAAAACCTCCTCGGATTCTCTCTCCCGTTTAGCCTCCCAAAGCTTCTTCACCGCGACCATCTGCCCATTTTTCAGTTTGACCCTATATACCCGACCAGACCCACCAGCTCCAATGAGATTCTCATTTGTCAGTGAAGCTAACAAGTCTCCCTCCGTGAATCCAACTCGTTGAAATGCAGTAATTCTCCATACACTTTTACGCTTACTCCGAATGGGTAGCAACTTTTTGGCCTTGATCAAGACCCAAACAAGTGACCCGACAAGTATGACGGCTAAAGCTGATAAAATACACACCAAATACAAGCTTATACTTTTGGGTCTTGGGCATTGAGGCAGAGGTTTAAGATCCGGACTACAAAGATCCGGGTTGCCCTGCAAACCCGAGATGAAAAAATCATTATCAAAAACAAGTGGCACTTTTCCTTCAAGCCTGTTATTTGATACGTTGAACTTGTTAAGCTTGAGGTTGCTCAGCTCCGACGGAATTTCGCCGGAAAGCGAGTTTCCGGCAAGGTCTAAGTACGTCAAGACCGGTAGAGTCCCAAGCTCACCTGGAATTTCACCTGTTAATTGATTGTTAGCTAAATTCAGTTCAGTCAAGTCGGTCCAAGAACTAATTAATTTGGGAATTTGACCCGTGATCCTATTTTCTGAAAGATCAAGCTTTTGTAACGTTTTCAACTTTGTGATACACGAAGGCAACTCTCCTGATAATTGATTCTTGCTTATGTCCATAATCACAATCTCTTCAAAATTGCATAATTCTGCCGGCAACTCCCCGGAGAATTTGTTACCGGAGATGAGAATTTCTGTTAGGCCACGAGCATTGGAGATTGAAGCAGGAATTGAACCTTGAAAGTTGTTGTTTCGCAGTTCAAGAAATGTGTATCCAACAAAACTCCAGAAACCAGTTGGTAATTCACCAGAGAATTGGTTGTTATACATACGCACGTACGTTAGTGAATTACACTCCCCATAGGATTCAGGGATTGAACCATTGAACCTATTATCGAACAGGTTCAAAATCCTAAGTTTATGTTTGGAACATAAGTTGGGCGGCAAAGAACCTTCAAGATTATTGCCAGAGACATCAAACTCATCCAAATCTGAACTTAAACCAAAATCTTGAGGTAAAGTACCTGAAAATCTGTTGTTAAAGAGCTTGAACTGGATAAGATTTGGGTTTAGACCTAAACTTTCTGGAATTTTGCCTTCTAAATTGTTATCATTGAGATTCAAAGATACCAGCGGCAAACGGGCAAGGGTATCAGGTATTTTTCCCGTGAGATTGTTCTGAGAAGCATCAAACATGAACAGAGAAACAAGCCCCGAAAACGTGTTCGGCAATTCACCTGAAAGTTTATTCTGAAAGAGCTCTATTTGTTCTACGGTTTTTAGTTCTCCAATGCTTTCTGGAATTTTTCCAGTAAGATTGTTAATAGCCACGTCAAAATTCTGAATAGATTTCAGGTCTTTGATGGAATCTGGAATATTTCCAATAAGATTGGCGGACCGAGCATATAGAATTCGAAGTTTACCTAGTCGTCCAATTGAGGAAGGCAATGGACTTGGCTTAAATGGATTTTGAGCAATGACCAATCGAGTCAACTCGGTAAGATTGGATAAGAAGTCAGGAACTGAACCATTAAGGAGATTGTTGGCAATATCCAGCTCCTGTAATCTCGGTAACCGGCCTAAGCTCGCCGGAATATCACCGGAGAAATTGTTTGAGTTAACATCAAGGACGGTCAAGTTATCAAACTTGGCTATAAACTCCGGCAGCTTGCCAACGAAGAAATTTAAAGAAAGATTCAAAAAGTGTAGATGCGAACATAGGGACCAGGAGTCGGAGGAAATAGAGTCACCGAAACTGTTATCGCCCAGATTGAGTTTCTGCAAAGTCGAAATCCGGCAAAAGTCGGCCGGGAAATGACCGGAGATTCCAAAACTGGCGAACTCGATGGAGACAACCTTATGCGTTTTACGATCACATGTAATGCCGGTCCAGTTACAAGGCGCATTTGGAGCTGACTCGTTCCAATCAGAGAGCAATCCATTGGGGTCACCGAGCTGACCGCTCTTAACCCGGAGTAAAATGGCGATATCGCGGTTCAAGCAACTCGCCGGTATAATGAATAGAAATAGTTGTATGAGTAGCAGAAAATGGAGTTTCATGTGCTCCATTGATGATACAGTAAAATCTCCCTTACGGATGAAAATAAGTCCTTAAAAAAAGACAAGAGTTTAATTTGATGATTTAATCATAAAGCACAAACATCTGAAAATGGAGGTTGGATGGTGAGGAGATAAGAGTTAGAAAGAGATGGGGAAATTTATGCATGGATTACAAGTGTAACGGAAACAGGGTTTAAGGAGAAGAAAGAATAGTTAGAGTACTGTGAATGTGTGTTCACACATGAAAATAGCTACGCTTATTGTTGGACTCTAATGGCGATAACAAGACAGTGTTATAGTGACTTAAACCAGTAGGTGATATTGAAGGTTTTGTACACACAAAGAGATATTCAAAGACTTAATAGCCAGTTTGATCTAGTAGTAAAAATTAGTTTATTTTGACAAATATTTTTTTTATGTTTTTTTTTAAAAGTAATTTTTGTTAAAAGTTATTTGTATTTGACTAATTAGTTTGAAAAGTACTTTTGAGAAAGCAATTAGTATTTGGCTAAGCTTTAAAAAACTATATTTAAGTGCATTTTTCGCAAAAATGCTTCTCAAAAAAATATTTTTGGAGAGAAGTTATTTTTTCTGCTTCTCCAAAATTATTTATGCTTCTGCTCAAAAGCACTTTTTATCTTTCCAAAAGCTTGGTCAAACACATCAATTTTTGCCCAAAAAAACTATCTATACTACTTTATTTTTAAAATTTATATTTGGTCAAACGTATAAATTGAAACCAAGAGACAACACTCATTTTGAGCTTTGAATAGTATCATGAAATAGTTACTCCCTCTATTCAAGTTTACGTGACGTATTTCATTTTTGTTCCGTTCCAAAAAAAATAAACCATTTCTAAATTTGGTAACAATTTAACTTAAACTTACAATTCTACCCTTAATGAGAAACTTTTATTACCACACAAATACTCTGGGCCATTTGAACTTGTTTAGGACCACAAATTTCAAAAGTCTTCATTTTTCTTAAACTTCGTACTCGTTCAAATAGGTTCACATAAATTAAAATGGATTGAGTAATCTCTATTAATAAGACTCACCCAAAATCTTGAATTTATATTAGTCCTCCCAATAAAAGGGAAGAAAGTAATTATATAAAGGATTAAAGTAATTACTTTATTATAGTGGGAGTAGAAGGGAAAGTGATGCTTTTAATTTCCTTTGTTGGAGTCAACTAAAGAAGTAAAAAGGAGTCAAAGGATAATGTGGCATTTCATATTTGACTCATTTCTTTAGGTTGGGAGCTTTATTCATGAAATTATATTATTTCTATATGGAGCGAATATAAGATGTGTTTGGAAATGGGAATGGAATTAATAGATGTGGAATTTGAGGGTTTATAGAGACAATGGTAAGAATTCTTCAAGATTATATTACTTGGGAATCTAACGACACAGTTTTTAACTAAAAAGATCGTATAGGAAAGTTGTTACGTTGCTTAAGTTTGAGGCCATACATACATGGGAAAGATAAGCACTTACAATGATGCTCGGTAGAGTGTTTGAAGAAAATTATTAGTATTAAAAAAGATGTGTTTTTTCATAATATAAACACAGGTGAAAATAGAGTTATGATTTCAAGCTTATGAATATAAAATTTTAATCATTTTAAATTATTAATTTAAATTAATAATTTATATATATTCGATAAATTTTTTAATACAAATAAAAGGTTTATATCAAAGTTATAAAATTCGATCCAACCTACTCCGATCACTCCAGTTCCGCCGCAGCCTGCTATAGTTGAAGTTATTCTTTTTTTCTTGTTGGTGATCCAATGTCCTCGAGAGGATCCACTACTTTAAGTGAGAAACGAGAATTTAATGTTTTCCATTTTTCTATTATACTTTCCAAATACTTTAGAAAAAATAATAATGTATTTGCTTTTTTTTTTTGTTCATGATTACTTGTTCATAGAATTTATATGTATTTGTTCTAGAAAAAAGTGATACCATGCCGAGAAGCCAGGACACCGAGCCCGGGTCAAGGCTCCTTTCCAATATGAGGTCGAGGTCAAAATCATTTGCCGAGGTCGGAAGAAGGCGTACCTCGAGATAATACCGTTATGATTCAGTAACAGAAAGAGCGAGATACTCTCAACGACCCAAAAATCACAACGTAAATTGCAGAATGGATTGACCCTTAATGGTTAGACATCTGTCAATCATGATTTTCTATTGTAATTAGAAGTGTATCTTATTTAGGATTCTCCTATTATATAAAGGGGAGCTCATTCATTTGTAAAATATATTTTTTGACTGATAAATACATGCACTTTACTCTCTAGCTATTACTGTTCATCAGAGTTTGCTTTATAACTTGCTACTCCCACTATTCCACCTCGAGACTATCATAATTCGAGGTCGAGATTTGGCTTGCACACCTGCTTGGCTTATTTTATTCTTCAATTTATATACTTAATTTCTTATTTATCAATTGGTATTGTATTAAATCACATATCCGTAAAACCACAATATAAGTTTAATTGTTACTCGGATTTTAGGGTAAACAAACATATAGATAATTTAATATACAAAACTTGAGAAATATTAGAGGTGATTTGGACCGATTTTATATCAAAATTCATAATTAAATCGAGTTCGAAAAACAATTCTACGACACATGTATCACGTATGTATCTCACACACAGGTATACATGGATATATATGTAATACACAATTGATACAAATATGATACATCTGTGATACATAAATGATACACAGTGTGAAACATATAAGTTTTTTCATGTTTAGTTTTTTCTTCAAATTTTTAATTCAAACGACCTCAAAACCTCACCAAATCATCCCAAAATTAAGATTCAAGCTCCTTAAGATGTACTCAATCTATTCTAATAACACTCGGTCAAAAGAAAAAAATTGTCATTTTTTTGCTACAAATAGCTAAGTTTCTAACTGTAGTAATATTTTATGAATTAGTCAATTTTTGTAATAAGCTACTTATAAATAGACAGAGCTGGAATGAAAGACCCCAGCCATTTATGCCAAATGCACAAAGGGATTAGCCGATCTGCCCACAAAATGGCAACGAGTCTCGCATAGTTTTCTAATTGAGAAACTTTCCGAAACCACTATGTTTTAGTGGTTATTAGCTAGTTGTAACTACCATTTACTATATTACTTCATATAGCTAGGTTTTCAGATTTTGTAGAGTTATTCAATATATTTAAGCTATTGTATTCATGAATACAGTAGCATTTCTAGGGGTGAATTAGAGGATTATAGCTAGACATATTTTTGTATTCGAGTGTATTCAACTGTATTCATGACGTGAAGTATGCGATCACAATTGGATAGATTATTGTATTTGACTGTATTCAATGTGTGAAATAGGGGATTGCACTATTTTTAAATGGAAAGTGAATTAATTAACATAATAGACTAATAATATAATTTAACAAACTCAATTATAACACACAAATATTGTATTTCCAGATAAAAAAAGATTCTCAACCGAAAAACTTCTCAAATACATAGCAATCTTCAGAGAAATTATATAATACATCTGAATACATAAATTATTAGTTTAAAACAAACATATGAATAAATTTATGAAATATAGTGAGACAATAAATACAATGAAATACATAGAATACAATGGGATACATAGAAATACAATGAAAAAAAGACAATGAATACGATGATAGCATACAACGAGATACATTGAAATACAATGAAATATATTAACAAAAAATTTAAGTTGCTCATCCCCAAACTTCGTCGTCTTTGTTCAAGAACAATCCTAATATCGTATCGATATCACCGTTGTCTCCGGTTGTCGTTGTTATGTCAAAGAAATTTCTATATCGGATGATTGCTCAGCAGCCCAAAAGTTTTCGCCGGAAAAGATGAAGCAATGCTGAAGTAATCACCTCCCGAAAAGCGTACCAAGGATTCCATTGGCATTGCTGTCGCAGGCGGCGTTTCTCTTCCGTTTGAAATTCTAATAGCAGTTTATTTTCCGAAAATCATAGCTTACACAATGAGAAGGCCAAAGTTGAGTATATCAATTAAGTGCAGTAGCAAATATTTTCTCAAATGCTAACAGAAGAATTTTACCCTCATTTTTTTTGTGTTTTCTGGAATGGGGGAAGAGGATGGAGTATATCAAATTAGAGAGAGAGAGAATTACAAAAATTATGTGAGAAAAATCTGAAAAGGGAGAGAGAAAAATGAAATATAGCGTAGGCTCAAGGGGAAGATAACCAAAAATAGATATTTTGCTATAAACATTAAAAAGTATCTATAGAATATAATATTTTAAAAGTATATTTATTTAAAATAAATAAAGCGTTAACCTTTGGGTAAAAATTCCTTTATAATTTTATCCCTTTTACTTGGTCCGGAAAAAGTCATTTTTAATTAACGTTGTAAAGAGTATTCGATAATAATTAATTAAAAAGAAAACATTTTAGGAGATAGCTAGAGATACAAGGACTTGCCGGCGTCGAATCATATGCTGTTGAATCAAATAAGAAGGCTATTACATCTGACCTGATTATAATTCACTTTGCTTAGACTGATGTGATACTAATTTGGTTTCCATGTTTGTATACGTCGATAGATTTAGGAATTTGGCTATTCACTTCCTATGACCAGCCAATTGATAAATGAATTTATAAACACCCAAGCATTATCGAACTCGATTTCTTCTAAATTGCAATTGGTAATTTAAGCATTTTAGCTAACATTGATTTGGCAGAAGATTGGTTTGAAGATAAATATGTTAGGACATATGTTTTCAAAATATAGTTTCCAAATTTATTTTGGAAAAACAAGTTGTGACGACCCGACCCGTCGTCACGTGATTTACTGCCCCGTTTCCCCCATTTTTTGCTCCTTTATGCTTCATTATCAGTGTTGGGTGTGAACGGGTTGATTTTGATTGGTTTTAGAAGGAAAAGAGACATTTAGTCTCTTTAAGGAAGACTTGTATTAGAAAAGTCAACCGAACATTGACTTATATGTTAGGAGGCTCGGATGTAGATTCCGATGATTTGGTTTACTTCGGGGGATGATTTGTAACTTAGGAGTGTGATCGGGATTGATTTTCGAGGTCCGGTGTAGACTTAGGCTTGAATTGGCGAAGTTAGTATTTTGACGAATTCTGATTGGTATGTGAGATTTTGATCCGAGGGTCGGAATAAAATTCCGAGAGTTGCAGTTGCTTCGTTAGGTGATTTGGCACGTGTGTGCAAAATTTCAGTTGATTCAGAGGTGCTTTGGTTGGGTTTTTGATCGAATGCGAGTTTCGTAAGATTTGGATGAACTTAGGCTTGAATTTGATGTAATTTGATGGTTTATGTGTTATTTGTGGTGTTTTGATGATTCGAGCAAGTTTGAATAAGGAGTTGGATCATGTTTGTGTTTTTGGTTGAGATCCCGGGGGCCTCGGGATGATTTCGGATGGCTATCGAGGAGTTTTGAGCCTTGGTAAATTGCACGCTTCTGCTGGTATCTGGTATTATCGCACATGCTGTTATTGGGACTGCAGGTGCGGTTTCGCAAAAGTGGAGGAGGAAGCGGCGGAAGAGATTTTGGGTCTTGAGGTTGTTTCCGCATAAGCGGAAGGGTGGACCACAGGATCGATTTCGCTGGTGCGGGATATGGAGTCGCAGAAGCAGCCGGGAGCTTTAAGTGGAAGTCCGCAGAAGCAGTCCTGCAAAAGAGGAAATGGGACCGCCGAAGCGATAAAGACTGGACAGAATATTTAATTGGTCTTCTTTGCGAATTTTGAAAGAGTTAACATATTTCACTTCGGACTTTGAGAGTTTTTGGGCGATTTTAAAGAGGATTTCAAGGGCTTCGATAAGGTAAGGATTCTTGAAAGGGCTTGACTAAGTAGTAGATATGGGAGGGGCGCCTTAAACCACGATTTTATAGTGCAAATACATGAATTAAGACTGAAAAGCTAAGGAATCAAAGGTTAAGAATAGAGGTTAGGGCTTGAAACTTAAGAGAATTATAATGGGGATTTGAGGGGTCATTTGGACTCCGATTTTGGTAATTCTTATATGTATGGACTTGTGGCAAGATAAGGAATACGTTGATGTTAAATTTTCTGATTTTCGAGAAATGGGCCCGGGGCTTGGGTTTTTGCTAATTCCGAAATTTCGTTATTTTTGATTGTTTTTTATTGGGTATTGTTCTTTTGGAATATTGTGATGTATTCGTTGTTGTTTTGATCAGATTTGGCACGCGTGAATGTCGATTCGAGAGGCAAGGGCATAGCGAGCTAGGATTTGACCGGCTTGAGGTGAGTAATAGATGTAAATGATGCTCTAAGGGTTTGAAACCATGTATTTGCACAACGTAGAGCTATATTGTGCTGACTTGCACGCCGGGTAGAGAGTGTGGGATAGAGCACCGTTGGGGATTGTGATTTGGTCTGTCCCGGTAGTTGATATATTGCATATTTAACTGAAATTTATTTTTTATCATTATAATTTGAGTTGCTTGCTATAATTGGGCTTCGTGCCAATTGATTTAATCCTTCCGGGATTGTTATTACTGGTTTCTTATCATTTTTACATACTAATGAACTCAATCCTGGTTTTTAATATTGTTTTGTAAACTCAGCCACCTTTTCTCTCAATTGAAACTTAATTAATAATTTCAAAGGAAGTTTGGGCTGAATATTTCTATATTGTTGTGCTCGAGGGGCTTATATGATTTTGGACTGATTATGGATCGGGTTGCGCACCATAGTGGTACTGTATTGATATTGGTATGAGGCCAAGGGCCTGGTTGATGCCACGAGATGGGTTATTATTGCGCTTGGGCCGTAAGGGGCCCCTTCCAGAGTCTGCACACCCCTAGTGAGTGCCGTCAATGATAAATAAATGGAACAGGCTGCACGCCGCAACGGGTACTAGAGAGTATCGATTTATGTGTTGCATTGCATATTTGATTGTCATTTACTTATTTATCTGTTGTAGTATTTCCTTATGCGTTTTTCATTGATTTATTGATTTTATGTTGCTGGGTTCGAGTTGTTGTATTAATAGAACTACTTTGTGCTTATTTGGGACTTCTTATTCTCAGCCTTTATTTATGTTTATTACTCACCGAGTTGGAAGTATTCAATTTACTCCCTGCACCTTATGTGCAGATTCAGGTGCACCCACTGAGGCTAAGTGAGACTTTTCTCTGTCGAGCATCACATCCGGGAGCATCAAGGTAGCTGCATGACGTCCGCAGTCCTGATCTTCCCATCTATCTTATTTATTTTCATTCTGCGTTTCTTTAGAACATTATGAGTATGATGATACTTGTATGTTAGAGGCTTAGACTTCTGACACTAGATCATTCGGGCTATGCAGTAGTTATTCTATCTGAGATTCCTCATGTTATATTTTTATTTTGGATTTTTGTTATTAAGACTTGGTAAATGGTCTCTGTTAAATTAAAGTTTGAATTGTGGTTAATTGGTTAAGGATGTTAAAATAGTCGGGCTTGCCTAGCAATGTGTTGGATGCCATCACGATCGGGGTTGGGGTCGTGACAAGTTGGTATCAGAGCCTAGGTTACTTGGTCTCGCGAGTCATGCATCGGTTTAGTAGAGTCTTGTGGATCGGTACAGAGACTTTTGTACTTATCCTCGAGAGGCTACTGAACCTTTAGAAAAACTTCAAATTCTTGAAACTCTTGTCGTGCAACTTTATTGAGCTGAGAACTAAACTTCTATTATTTCATTTTCTCATAAATGGTAAGGACACTAGCTACCGGACGTAACGGACGACCACCCGTGCCACCTACTGAGGCCGCCAAAGGCTGTGGGCACGATCGTGGTCGTGGCTGAGGCAGAGCAGACTGGGCAGCAACTGCTGATCCACCAAGTTGCCCCAGCTTAGGACCAAGCTCTAGTAACACCAGTTCAGACACCAACTGTTCCCATTGTGATTCCGGGTCGCAAGAATACATTGGCTCAGATATTGACAGTTTGTACGGGCCTTACTCGGGTGGTTTCAGCCACCACCACCACAGCAGCAACTACTTCATAGGCCGGGGGAGCCGATCAGACCCCCGTTGCTTGCACACCTGAGCAGGTAGTGCAGGGATTACACACACCGGGAGCAGCTCTAGCTCAGCTGATTGCACCAGTTCAGGATTTTGTGGTTCTAGCTATACCAGACGATGAGCAACGTCGTCTTGAGAGGTTCGGTAGGCTCCAGCCTCCGACTTTCAGTAGTGCTCAGGGCGAGGATGCCCAGGTTTTTCTCGACAAGTGTCAGCGTATGATCTGTACGGCAGGGATCCTTGAGTCGAGTGGTGTGGCATTTACTATGTTTCAGTTCTGGGGAGTTGCTCTTACTTGGTGGGAGGACTTTAAGAGGCGTAGGCAAGCCGGTGCAGCACCTATGACTTGGCAGTAGTTCTCCGCTCTTTTTCTGGAGAAGTATGTACCTAAATCCTGCAGGGAGGAGCTACGTAGGCAGTTTGAGTGTTGACATAGGGGGATATTACAGTGACTCAGTACGAGATGAGGCTTTCATAGTTGGCCATTCATGCTACTCGGATGGTTCCGTCAGACCGTGAGAGGATTAGGAGATTTGTGGATGGCCTTAACTACCATCTCCGTATTCTGATAACTACAGAGAGAGTACTGTGTGCTACATTTGAGGAATTGGTGGATATCGCTCATGAGATCGAGTTAGTTCGTCGTAGAGAGAGAGAGGAGAATCGGGCAGTTACAGTGGTGCTCCTTCGAGGGACCAGTTCCAATAGGGTAGAGGTCGTTCTTCAGGCCTGCTCAGTCGGCCCGTCCAGAGTAACGTGGGTGATCTTCAGGCCGTGGTCATCATGGGCCCCAGCAAGGTCAGTCTTCACTCAGCGCTCTCCTAACTCAGAGTTTGTATCATGCCCCATCAGTTCAGGGTTCTTCTGTACCGAGTGCATCTGCTAGTCACTCTGGTGCGACGGGTTCTCTTCAGTCCCCATCTCCAGCACCGGCCAGCTGTTATAACTGCGGAGAGTTTAGTCACTTGAGGAGACAGTGCCCTCGACTTTATGGCATACAGCATAAGCAGAGGGGTCAACCCTCGACTTCTACTCCAGTTACTTCACCACTTACCCAGTCAGCTAGGGATGGAGATCAGGCAGCTAGGGGTCATCCCATAGGTGGAGATCGATCAGGCAGTGGCCATGCTCGTATCTATGCTATGTCGGGCAGGACAGATTCCATTGCCTCAAATGCTATCATTACAGGTATTACTTCAGTTTGCCACAGAAATGCCTCATTACTATTTGATCCCGGTTCCACCTATTCCTATGTGTCTTCATATTTTGCTCATCATTCGGGTATGTCCCGAGGGTGTCTTGCTTTACCTGTGCATGTATCTATCCTGATAGGCAATATTATTATTGTAGATCATGTATACCGGTCATGTTTGGTGACTATTGGGGGTCTGGAGACCCAAGTTGATCTACTGCCATTGAGTATGGTGGATTTTAATGTTATTCTGGGCATGGACTGGTTATCTCCCTGTCATGGTATTCTAGACTGTCATGCTAAGACATTCACTTTGGCTATGACGGGTATAACGCAGATCGAGTGACATGGTGTGACCGACTATGTTCCTAGTAGAGTTATTCCTCTATATTCAATCTTAATTTTTCTTTTCTTTTTTAGTTGTTATTATTACATTAGTTACAGCTATTTAGTTTAGAGTTATGCTTTAGATATTCAATATAGTTAAGTTGATTTCCTTTTAATCAAATGTTGGACTTGTTAATAAAAGGAATGGTGTATAAGACAAATTAGTGTGATCCTGAATGGGTCATGAGGTATGCACACTAATAAAAAAGAAAGGATATGGGTCAAATAAGTTAATATTTTGCAAGCACAATATTACTTGAGCTAGCTGATTTACTGTCAATATAGATCGGCATTGTTTTATAACCCGTTCCAGCTCTTTGACTGTTGATTTGGTGGCACAAAGACTTCGGGTAAAATAAAGGTTCAGGGGTCAAAAACTCCTCTTCTTCTTCTATCTCCTGCTTTCCCGATTCAGCCGAGGCTGGTGGCTGTGATTGCTATTTGGTTTCTTATTTTCCTTTGATGCTCGACCTTTACGAGGTTGATAAAGGTCGTCTAACATTGGAAATTTCATCATTTGGTGGAGAGTCGAAGGAACTTCCCTCACGTTGTGAATCCAAGGCCTCCTCCCAAGTAGGGCATTGTACCTAATGTTTTCCTCGATCACGTGGAACTTGGTATCTTGAATGGTTGCAACAACATTTACCGGTAGAGTAATCTCCCCTTTAGTCGTTTCAATGGCTATGTTGAATCCGTTTAATACTCGAGTTGCGTGCATAATTTGATCTTGTAGGCAGAGTTGATCCACAACCCTTGATCGGATGATATTCGCCAAGCTACCAGGATCCACTAAAACACGCTTAACTTAAAATTTAATTAATAAAATAAAAATTACCAAAGCATTGTTGTGTGGTTTAGTCATGCCTTCTGCCTCTTCGTCGTTGAAAGATAAGGAGACCTTGGGCACATAATCCTTTGTCTGCTTCTCTCTGGTAATTGATACTTTAGTACGCTTGAACATAGTCTCTTGTGGGATATCGACCCCGCGGGCGATCATATGAATGACATATTGTGGTTTATCCTTTTCATTTTTCCTGTTGGCGTCTCTGTCTTTGAAATGATTCTTGGCTCGATCACTAAGGAACTCTCAAAGGTGACCCTCGTTGAATAGACGTGCTACCTCTTCCCTTACTTGCCTACAATCCTAGGTCTTGGGACCATCCGTGCCATGATACTTGCGTATCAAATTTGGGTTTCTTTGGGAATGATCAGTTTGTATGGGTCTGGGCCATCTAGTATCTTTGATCCTTCCAAATGCCACTATAATGCTTGACGCACGGATGCTAAAATTATATTCTGATAACCGAGGTTCCTCTATGGGATCAATGCGCTTATCAAAATTTCTTTAACTCATAAGTCCCCGAGAATTTTGTCATCGGTCATTTATTCGATCATTACGGGAGTGATTATCCCTAGCCATTGTTCTTTCTATCCATGGTATATGGTTGATATCGTTCCTTGTTCGACCTTGATTCCATGTCGATGTCCCTCGGGGTTTTAACTGTAACCTATTTGGATGTGAATAACATGAAAGGGCTCCTAATTGGTCGTCCTCGGCCCTGATCTTCGATTGATATCGATTGTGCACATCTGCCCAAGTTACAGCTGGGTACTCTACCAAATTTTGTTTCAACTGCGTCATACTATCAAACTCCGTTTGTTAAGCCCTTGGTAAAAGCTTGAACCGTCCAATCATTTGTGATCAGTGGCAACTCCATGTGTTCTATTTGAAATCGTGATACGAACTCCCTTAGAATTTCGTCTTCCCTTTATCTTATCTTAAAAACGTCTGATTTTCTTGTTGCGACCTTTATGTCCCCGGTGTGTGCCTTCACGAAGGAGTCTGCTAACATGAAAAATAAGTCGATGGAATTTGGTGGGAGATAGTGATACCAAATCATTGCTCCATTTGAGAAAGTTTCTCCAAAAACTTTTCAACAAAACCGACTCGTTCACATCATCATTTAAGTCATTTTCTATAATTCTGCATGTGTACGAAGTTATGTGTTCATTAGGATCGGTTGTCCCATTGTATTTAGGTATATCCGATATATGAAACTTCTTAGGAATGGGCTTTGGAACCACACTTTGAAGAAAAGGCTTTTGTACGAATTTTTTTGCATCCAAACCTTTTAAGATCGGGGGGTGCCTCCGGTTTTGATTAACTCAAGAGTTGTATGTTTCTATTTTTATTATCATTATCTTCAAATTTTTCCTCCCCGAATTGATTCTTTTGGTGAGCTCCTCGAGTATCTTCACAATTGTAGGACCAGTCCCTGATCTGTTACCATTCGACCTTTCTGGCCCTAGCTCGGTATGGCGAGTAATATTTAGTTCGACTACACTTGGGGTTCCATGTTGACTTTGAATCTGAGTAATAGCAGCCTGTTGAGCCTGTAGCATCTTGAATATTACCTGGAGACTAACTCCCCCGTCTCCTACGCCATGTTTTCCTTGACCATCCGATCGGTCTTCACTGCACACACTCCCTCCAGGGTCCATGGTTAAATGCTCATTCAAAGCAATGTGCGAACCGATATCGATTGGATCGACTACCAGTACTCTCCCGAGGTTAGCCGGTGGCACCCCGGCTCCTGGAGCAATTACGTTATCAGTTTTTCAGTGAAATCCAAGACCATCATCACCATGTATGGGTGCGTTTTGTGAGTTTGACATATTTTAACCCGAGAACAAAAATTCTTGACAAGAACAAGTGTGAAAATAATATGTGTTATCAGAATCAACATAGAAACAATCAGTATTATCCTTAAGCCCCATGGTGGGCGCCAAACTGTTTACCCTAAAATTCGAGTAAGAATTACACTTATATTGTAATTTTAAGGATATGTGATTTAATCCAATACCAATTGATAAACAATGAATTAAATATATAAATTGAAGAATAAAATAAGTCAAACCGGTATGCAAGCCAATCTCGGCCTCGAATTATGACAGTCTCGAGGTGGAATAGTGGGAATAGCAAGTTATAAAGCAACTCTGATGAACAATAATAGCTAGAGAGTAAAGTGAATGTATTTCTTATCAGTAAGAAAAATATGTCTTACAAATGAATGGGCTTCCCTTTATATAATAGGGGAGTCCTAAATAAGGTGCACTTTTAATTACAGTAGGAAATCATGATTGACAGATGTCTATCCGTCAAGGGTCAATCCATTCTGCAATTTACGCCGTAATCTTTGGGCCGTTGCGGGTATCTCGCTCTTTCTGTTACTGAATCATAACGGTATTATCTCGAAGTCTGCCTTCTTCCAACCTCGGCAAATGATTTCAACCTCGACCTCGATATTGGAAAAGAGACTCGACCCCGAGCTCGGCGTCCTGGCCTCTCGACATGGTATCACCTCTTCCATCGAAGAATGAAATCGGGTAGTTGCGATTTCTATCGTATACACCCGCCCCGCATAATTTTTCTTAATTTTTCTAATTTGAAAATATTATTAAAAGATATCATATTCCAATGCATTATACTTTTTATATTCTTCTTTTTAAAGAAAGTTTATGCAATTTTCGTCATTTTGCTTCTTTCGTTGTGTTAACTCCACTTACTTTCTGTATACGGAGTAATTCTATGTTTTCTGAGTATATTTTTTTAACTTTCATATTGTGTAACTGTCTATTACAAATTAAAATTGCGTTTCTTTCAAATTATTTTTGGTTATTTAGTATTTTTGCGTTTCTTACATATGTAATGCACTTTGACCTTTCATTTGAGACTTACATTTTGTTTGGATCATTATTCCCTAATATTTTATAATATATTGTATTATATTATATCGTATTGTACGTATCATTTTATGAATAATATTTGGATAGATTGTATTGTTTATTATTATTAAATAATATTTTATTATTTGGTTTGACTGTATCGTACTGTACTGTGTAACTGATAAGTTTACTAAAATACTCTCAATTGTTCAAATATTAAATTTATCAAAATTTTGTATAAAAATAATTTTAAAAGAAAAAAGAAAAAGAAGGCAAAACACAATAAGGAAGCAAAACAAAGGAGTGAGACAAAAAGGCAAAACAAAGGAGCACAAGTAATTAGAATTGAGTTACAAATAAATTAGGAAAAAAAAAGGAGGCAACAAAATACCTTTAACATTGGTCTGAAAAAAAAATTAGGTTATAAGTTGGAGATTTGGAGCAAAAAAAAAAAAGATAAAGGATAATAGAGAATTATGGAGTAATAAGTTAGGGCATAATTGACAAGAAAAATAGGAAACAATCTCACCACGCCAACTCAGTAATTTGAAAAAAGAGAATTTTTTATTATTTCGGAACAATAGATTTAACAATACAGTACAATCAATTTTATCGAAACAATCAAAACAAATACTATTTTAGGATAGCAATATAATATAATGCAACAAGGAACAATCATCCAAACAAGCGGTTAAGCATCAAATTTTTTCGGAACAGAGATCACAGAATCCGAAAGGAATTCTAACAACAACAACAATAAGTACCCAGTAAAATCCTACAAAGTGGGTATGAGAAGAGTAATATGTACGCAGATCTTACCCCTACCCGAAAGGGCAGGTAGGCTATTTCCGAAAGAATTTTAACTAACCCCATAAAGTAAGAGTACATCTCATTAAATATGAGCAGAGCAGCGTTTAGGTTTTAATTCAAAAAATTAATATCCCGCCCCGACTCCCCCCGCATTAATTTAGTTTTAAAAAATTAGAAGCCGTCCCACTTTGCGCCATCCCACCTTATTACCATCCCTAATCAGCCTATCGTGTAGATGTTTACATTAACCAACAAAGGTAGCAATGGAGACCAACGTACTCCTTCATCCATGCTTAACCAGAACAACGTGGATCAAGCCAAAACAGCTAAAGGCTTTAGGCTTCGAAAATTTTGGGACCCCATTTCATTAAAAATACTCCAGGTTTTATGGTTAATTTTTTCATTACATATTTAATATTTAAGGTAAAGATTAGAAGATTTTATGAATAATAATTAGTCATGTGATTAATTAGCTATATTGTCAATTTTAAAAATACTAGAAGAAATTGATTGTTAAATAATTATTAAAACTTAAGAACTTTGCATCTTAAAAGAAAATATAAATAGACTTCAAATATATATATGAAAGTTTAAAGAAAAAGTTAAGGACGAATTTTCGCGTTAAGCCATTTACTTTGTTAAGCCGCCACAATGAGAGGTTTACCCCTACAGGGCTTTTCGTAAGTGCAAATCCGAATTTAGCCGAGTGCACGTGTAGATATAGGATTTAAAGAAGATAGGTGCACTATTACAAAGAAGTAAATCTATAATTCTTATTTGACGGGCTTAATCGTTAGGTTTTTACCAAGACACGATGAGAGGTAGAGCAAAGTTCAAGTTTAAGGGATCAAAATTTTAATTTTTTTAAGTTACTGGGTTCTAAATCAATATTTTCTACATAAATTATGAATTATGTAACAGAAGTATAGGATCCGAACCAATAAAGCAACTAGGTTCGGCCGAACTTACTCATGATGCTTTTGCTCCACCAGTGAACACATAATCATTTATAAATTATAGGTTAAATTAAAAATTTCTAGCAATTTTAGTAATTCTTGACATATATACTTATACTTCATATTAAAAATGTTGGAATCATTGAACCATGCTACAATATCCCTTGCTATTAGTTTTAATTATATAAAATTTTACAATGACAAAAGGAGATCAAAGATTTCAATGTGTTAGATTTGAGAATTTGAATAAATAAACCAAACAAACAAGAAGGAAAAAAAAGTAAAATACTTAATTAAAACACAATAGTTAACACTAAAATGCCTACTTTGAACCTCCCTTCACTGGTAAGAGTGAATCCAATAACTATTATACGATAGGACTCTTTGAGTTTGGACGTGCGCATATATATATTATTTAATATATATATATATTAAATAAAAAAATATTATTATATTATAGATATGTTCGTGGTTGGGCTCAAATACGGGTATTAAATGGGTGAGAAACAAAATTAAAAAGAAGATGTTTACATTAGAGACTCATATCACGCAGCTGAATTTCTTTTTCAGAAAATCTGTGGAGTTTACATACAAAGGCCAACGTATGTCTTTGTAACTTTGAACTCTATTCGCACGGTACATGTGTGTGTTTCTTTTTACTTTTTAGACAAAATACATAATCTACCTATCAAACTTATGACCAAATTCTTCTTACACACCTATTAAACATGAGTTTTATTTTACACATCAAACCTTTTAAAAGTGTGTCAATTACACACCACTTTTATACTGGACCAGTTTCACAAAATGTATATGTATCACGCACCAATAAGATTATGACATGTGTCATTAACATAAATAAATAAAACAAAAAATATATAATTACACATATACCCTCGTCTTCTCCAACCTCATCTCTTCCACCTCCATCTCCTCCTCCGTGGACCACCCATAAAACTAGAACACACAATTCAACCAGAAAATTAGGAGCCCAAGTGATTTAATCCGACAAAGAAATAAAAACATCAAAAGCCAATAAGTCATGGCTTACACCACCGTATCATCACCATAACAAGGCCATTGTTAAAAAAAATGCAACAATGGTAAAGGTAGATCGAAAATTACAACTGCTTGGGTACCATATCTATTGAAGCTTATCAACATCAACAAAGATATAATGGACTATTTTCATTTATAGCCCTTTGTCATTTCCATGGCTGCCATCGCCACAATTACTTATATACCAAAATTTTGTCTGCCATTTCCATTGAAAAATTGGCCTTAGCATTTTCTTCGAATTGGATTTCCATTTGTTTGCTCGTATGTCAACTGAAAGATCATGAATCAGAAAGTTTAAGTTTTAGCTTTATTCAAGATGCCCATGAATGGAAAGTGCATTTGCAGCATTTCTTTGAATTGGGTGTTCAAGTATTTGCTAATTATATGTCACAAAGAAGCCATAGACTAACATTAATAGAATTTTCTTGGATTGAAATTAATAGAACTTCCTTGGACTTCTAATAGTGTATATTACTGTAATTGATTGAAATGAAATAATGGGGTTCAATGGAAGAGAACACAGGAGGTTTCGCTGTCATGGGATCGGAGGGGAAAATAAAAGAAAAAAGAAATAGAAAAACAATTAAGTTGGACCATAGGATCAACTTTATTAAATCTGAACCGTTGACATAAAGCTACAAACACACACATTTTTCACCCCCTCGTGCGCTCCTTTTACGAGTAATATACCTGGTCAAAAGTAGTGTATAATTGACACACTATTGAAAGGTTTAGTGTGTAAAATAAAACCCGTATTCAAAAAGTGTGTAAGAAAAATTTGGTCCTAAATTTGATGGGTAACTTATGTATTTTGCCTTCTTTTTAAAATTGGAACCATATTTGAATGGATGGTATAAAAATTACTGATTGCAACATTTCGAAAAGCCCAATCACTGTAATTAGCTTTTGTGTATTAGGTTATTTAACTGTTAAAATATCATGGTATATCCAGTTTTTATACTGATCAATAAAAAATAGCCAACGTTTACCAAGTCAATGAAAAATAGTCACTATTACAATAGGGACCGGTCCAGTATAATATACGGGAGTTCTGGTACATTTGTGTACGAATTCTAGCATATTATGCTGGACCGGTATACTTTGCTAACTCCTGTAAAATTTGCGGGAGACTAGAGCACTAGTGCACCAAACTCCAGTATATTATACTGGACAATTATACTTGCTGGAACTCCCGTAAAATTTGCGGGAGTTTAAGTATACTTATGCTGGAACTCCTGTAAAATTTGCGGGCGTATTTTTTCGGATTTTGAACAGTATTTTCGCTTAAATTTAAAGTGGCTAAATTTTGATGACTTTTAAAACTTGGCTATTTTTCAACGACCAGTGGTAAATTTGACTATTTTTGAATTTCTCTCTATTTTTTCTCTCTCTCTCTCTCTCTCTCTCTCATTCTTTGCTCTTGTTTCACGTGAACAACGGAGTTTCAAGCCGACTGGACAGTGAAGCCCCAAGATCCAGCTGTTATTTGTCCTGATAACAGTCCAAGATCCGGCTATCAAGCCCAAAGATCCGGCTATCAGGTTTCTTTTTCTTTTTTCTGGTTTCGGCTCTGTTTTCTGGCGTCTTTTCCGCCAGCAAGTCCTTCTTCTTTTACCGGCGGTAAGACTTTGTTGTTTTTCTTCTTTCCGGCATAATTGTTCTTTCTTTGTTTTCTTTCACTCGTCTTTCTTCTTCTGGTGCCCCCTCCCCTACACTGCCCCCTCCCTCTCCCCTTCTGCCCGCCACTACCCCACTTTCTTCCTCCCTTCCCCCCTTTTTTCTCTCTCTTTCTCTGTCTCTTATTCCCCGGTATCCCCCCACTACCCGGGCAGGCAGCCCCCCACCAACCCCCGTATTTTTGTGAGGTTGGTTTTTGTGTGTGTGATCTACAGGTCTTAATCGCGGCGGACGAGGCATTCTTGCGATAGCTGGAAGAGTAGAGGGAATCGATCTCCGTCCGGAAAGTGCAAGAGCTAAAAGTATTCAACTTCAGGAGCATCAAAACCAACTACCAGGTTATTATTTTCTCTGGGAATTGGTACCTTCCGATCCCTTATTTACACTGTACTCATACTGCATTTTCTAGCTACCTTCTGTGTGGTTCTCTCAGACGCTATATAGCTTACTCTTCTCCTTGTATATTGCTGAATTTCGGGTGTGCATCTCTGGTACTCGTAGGCGGTAAGAGGGATAGTGGCTGTGGTTTGGGATGGTAGTATAATGTCATGTCCTCGGGGGTGGGGGTAGGAGTGGGCAGAGGGGGCAGGGAATGGTTCTGGGGGCGGCTCGAGAGGCAAGGGTAGTAAGGGGGTAGCAGACGTTTTGCATTTAAAAATAGGGTTGTGGAACGTAGGCACCCTGACTGGTAAGTCCTTGGAGCTGGCAAAAATTCTCCAGAAGAGGGAGGTCAACATAGCTTGTTTGCAGGAGACTAGGTGGAAAGGGTCGAAGGCGAAGAATGTAGACGGATCTAAGCTATGGTACTCTCAGTCCATGAAGGGTAAGAATGGAGTAGGTATCTTAGTGGATAAGGACCTTCGGGAGTCCGTGGTCGAGGTTAGGCGAGTGAATGATAGGTTAATGTCTATCAAGTTGGTTATAGGTGGTTGCGTCCTCAATGTCATCAGCGCTTACGCGCCTCAAGTAGGATTATAGGAGGAGGTTAAGAGGCATTTTTGGGAAGGCTTGGACGAGCTGGCTAGTAGTATTCCTCTATCTGAGAAGTTAGTTATAGGAGGAGATTTTAATGGCCACATTAGCGCCGATGCTGGGGTTATGGTGAGGTGCATGAGGGCTATGGGCTCGGGGTCAGAAACGGAGGACGCTCTTCTCTACTTGATTTTGCCAGGGCTTTCGATCTTTGAATTGCGAACTCGGCTTTTCATAAAAAGGAGTAACACTTGGTTACTTTCAAAAGTTCGGTAGTAAGGACTCAGATAGATTACCTCCTCATCAGACGGATCGATAGAGGGTTGTGCAAGGACTGTAAGGTCATCCTGGGAGAGTGCCTCTCGACTCTCCATAGACTCCTAGTGATGGATGTCGGTATATGTGTGAAGAGGAAGAGGAGGGGCGCCCGGGGCCGGCCGAGGATTAGGTGGGGTACCTTGACTAAGGAGAATGCCCTGGAGTTAGAAATGAGGTTAGTTGATGGAGGTGCCTGGAGAAGTTCTGGGGAAGCGGATGCTATGTGGACTGTTGCAGCTGATCTGGTCAGGGAGGCAGCGCGAGATGTGCTCGAAGTAGCCAAGGGATATTCAGGCAGGCATCAAGGTGACTGGTGTTGAACGAGGCTGTCTAAGGAAAGGTGAAGGCGAAGAAGGCGGCATTTGCTCGAACTTCGGAGAGCTCGAGCGAGGAGGAAAGGAGAGTGAACATGGGCCGCTATAAGGAGGCGAGGAAGGAGGCGAAGTTGGCGGTCATAGAAGCGAAGAATGCAGCGTTTGGGCGTATGTACGAGGAATTAGAAGAGAAAGGAGGGGACATGAAGTTGTTTAGGTTGGCTAAAGTAAGGGAGAAGAATGCGTAGGACCTGGACTGAGTTAGGTGCATCAAAGACGAGGATGGTAGAGTTCTGATGAGGGAGGCTCAGGTCAGGCAGAGGTGGCAAACATACTTCCGAGACTTTCTCAACGAGGAAGGGTACCAAGACATAAAGTTAGGGGAGCTCATGGACTCAGAGTGTTATAGGGATCTAGGGTTCTGCAGGCGCATTCGGGTAGAGGAGGTCGTGGAGGCTTTGCGTAGGATGATTAGGGGTAGAGCGACCAGACCAGACGAAATTTCGGTGGAGTTTGGAAATACATGGGTAGGGCAGGAGTGGAGTGGCTGTCCAGGTTGTTCAATGCGATCTTCAGGTCCAAGAAGATGCCAGAAGAGTGGAGGTAGAGCACAGTTGTGCTTGTGTATAAGAACAAAGGTGACATCCAGTGTTGCAATAATTATAGAGGCATCAAATTACTAAGCCATACCATGAAAGTATGGGGGTAGGTTGTTGAGGCGAGGGTGAGGGAGATGACATCAATCTCGGCGAACCAGTTTGGTTTCATGCTGGGACGCTCCACCATAGAAGCTATCCACCTTGTCAAGAGATTGGTGAAAAAGTTTAGGGACAAGAAGAAAGACTTGCACATGGTGTTTATCGACTTGGAGAAGGCGTACGACAAGGTTCCAAGAGAGGTGTTATGGAGGTGCCTGGAGGCGAAAAGCGTGCCGGAGACCTACATTAGGATGATCAAGGATATGTATGATGGCGCTAAGACGAGGGTTAGGGCGGTGGGTGGCGACACAGACCACTTCCCGGTGGAAAAGGGGCTCCACGAGGGATCGGCGCTCAGCCCCCTCCTATTTTCTTTGGTGATAGATGCTCTAACTCGGCATATCCAAGGAGACGTGCCATGGTATATGTTATTCGCCGACGATATTGTCTTAATAGAAGAGTCGAGGGTCGGTGTTAACGAGAGGCTGGAAGTTTGGAGACAGACCCTCGAGTCAAATGGTTTCAGACTAAGCAGGTCTAAGACTGAATACTTGGAGTGCAAGTTTAGCTCTGAGCCGAGCGAAGAAGGAGCTGGTAGGGACGTGAAGCTTGGTTCTCAGGTCATCGCCAAGAAGGATAGTTTTAGATATCTTGGGTCGGTGATCTAGGGTGACAGAGAGATTGACGAGGATGTCACTCACCGATAGGGGTTGGGTGGTCGAAATGGAGGCTTGCGTCGGGAGTCTTGTGTGACAAGAAAGTGCCACAATATCTCAAGGGAAAGTTTTATAGAGCTGTGGTTAGACCAGCAATGCTGTACGGGGTGGAGTGCTGGCCAGTGAAGAACTCCCATATCCAGAGAATGAAAGTAGCGGAGATAAGGATGCTCAGCTGGAGGTGTGAGCACACCAGGTTAGATAGGGTCAGGAATGAAGTTATTCGGGAAATGGTAGGGGTAGCCCCAATGGATGATAAGCTGCGAGAAGCGAGACTCAGGTGGTTCGGGAATGTGCGGAGGAGAAGCCCCGATGCACCGGTGATGAGTTGCGAGCGGCTGTCGGTAGTTGGCGCGAGTCGTGGCAGAGGGAGGCCCAAGAGGTATTGGGAGGAGGTGATTAGGCGGGACATGACTTTTATGCGGATTTTCGAGGACATGGCTCTTGATAGGAAAGTCTGGAGGTCTAGTATCAAGGATGTAGGTTAGGGTCTTATATTATTGCGCGGGATAGGGACGGGTCGGGGGGGGGGAGGGTTCCCGATAGGTGAAATTCTCTGTGAATACTCCTAGAATTATTAATGCCTTTTGTTCATGTTGTTGCTTTGTTTACTTTGCCCTTTTATATGTCAGTTTTTGGTTTATTCTAGAGTCACTAATGATTTTCCTTTTGTTTTCTTTTTGTTTGGTTTTTGTTTTTTTTTTCTTATATCGATCTTTCGCCGATGGTCGATTGGAAACAGCCTCTCTGCCCTGTCGGATAGGAGTAAGGCCTGAGTACATATTATCCTCCCCAGACCCCACCCTTTGGGACTATACTAGATAGTTGTTGTTGTTGTAACTCCATATAATATAGGCGATTGGCAACTATGGAAATTTATGTTAAACTACTTTTCTTGACCTTACTTTCCTCTTTTAAAACCGTGTGCTTTAGAAGAGCTCTATTAATGGATTCTGACTTTGTACTTAGACCAATCCATTATTGCAAGTTAAAAGCTATCGCAAATCCTTGGTTAGTTTCTTCCCATTGGTCTTTGCATGTTAATTTGTTGCTTCCGTGCCAACATATCTTTCTTTTCTCTTTTTGGAGCTTTCTTTGCTTAAAATCTGACTTTACACACTTCCATTTACATGATCACTCTCTCTCACTAGGAGTCAATGAAATAATTATTGGAGTGACACTGAAACCAAATTTTAAGACAAAATATTCGAAATTTGATGAAGGTAGGAAGCTACAATATTTAAATATATAGTAGAACGGAAGCTTGAGAAATCTCTCCGGTCATCATCAGGATCTGCTGAGAATTTCATAAATACTCCACAGCTATTTTGAAATACATATTTCAACTCATAGTAATATTTAAAATTACTAAATTATAATTTAATAAGTAGATGAAAGGATTTGAGAGCCCTTTATAGAAAACCAAATAAACAGAACGATCTTCCTTTAAACTGCTACAAATTGTCAAGTGGCAAGAATCTCTAGAAAATATTATCCAGAATGGTTTTTAAGAACCAATCCTCAAAAGTTGTGTCAAATACTCTTATCATTTTTTTAATTCAATTGTGTCAAATGCTAATAATATTTAAATCTATTATTATAATTTATAACGAGAGTGGGTAAGGGGTTTGGAGGGAGGGTCAAGACAAAACAACTCGACGTCGCCGTGACGAGTACGTTGTTTATAGTGGAAATATTTAGTAGTGTAGGTTTTAGGTTGGTAGCATATGTAGCTTAGTGTGAAAGTGAAATACTCAGCCTACTTTGAGTGAGTTAGCAAATTAGTTGCCGCTTTTTGCCATTAATTTTTACGAGTAACAAGGAAAGCCATTGGTTTTCCAAAACTTTGACTAATGTTTTCAAGTTGTAATTATAAGTGGGTGGGAAGAGGCGAAGGTGTTCATTTGTATTCCATACAATCAAAATTAGATCAGAAAAATTTAGCATGCAGAGATATAAGATCTTCATGGTCGGACCAATTGGTCAAGGTCGGACAGGTTGAAGTCGGACGGTCACTAATTGGCCGAAGTCGGACAGTCACCAATTGGCCGAGGTCGGACACTCACCAATAATATCGAGTCGGGCAGTGATGAAACAACTAGTTTGCTTTGGAAGACTCAAAAGGAATACTCTAACGAATATTCACTTTAAATTGTATCTTCTTTAGGATTTTCTGTGGAAACCTCCTTAAGTCCTTATAAATAGGATGAGAGGATTTCCCAAAACTGGAGGGGGATGGAAGGGGGGAGGGCTCTCTCTGTCCCTCATCCTCTCTAGAAAATATGTAAACACACCTCTCTGGAGGATCTGTGATCTATACCTTCATCGAATCCAAAAAGGGTCCTAAGTTTCTCATGTTTGTCTATGATTCGTCTTTATTAAATGAAAGAAGATTCGTCTCATTGAAGATTGGGTGAATTGTTTCCTTTATTGCCGCTTAATGTTACTTAATGCATCTTCCTTTATGCTATTAAACCTGGCCATAATCACGACCAGAGGCGTACGCAGAATTTTTTATAAGCGATGTCAAAATTTAGAAAGGCATACAAATAAAGAGATTACTTCAATAAAATCATACTTTAAAAAAACACAATTCGAATATAGTAGTAGAGTTCTCCCCCACGAGCTTTTATTTTTATAAAATGTACTTAAAATAGACTCGGTACAAATATTACAAAAAAAACAAATCTACAAGGCAACAAGCATTTACTCAATAGCTCATTATCCATTCCAATCCATAGAACACTGCTTCTTTCAAAAAATTTAGAGAGAACACTAAAATATTAAGAACAAATATTATCAAGGTGGAGTCGAACGCTTGATCACAAGCAGAAACTGGATTGCTTCACCAATGGGCCAATATAGGTGTTAATGTTAAATTGCGCCATTTATTATAACTAGACTATATTTTCTTTTGCAGATTATTTCCATATATATTAATACATAAATAAAAATTGGCGAAGCGGTATCGGATGACACCGCTTTGTTCAACGTACCTCCGCCCCTGATCACGGCCAATATTTATATTCGGCTATATTTTTCTGTTCATATTATTCATCTTAGATCTAGAGTTAATTATCATTAACGGGATTTATCCTTTCACTTTGATTGATTTGGTCAAAAAGATTCCGATATCTTTTGAGCCAAACATTATTTTCTGCCCGTTTCCACGTGTCAACTCTCCATATTAGCTAAAATTAATTTCTTCATAGCTAAAATTAATTTCTTCATGTGAAAATAAAAAGTGTGTAAATATTTTTCCACTAAACCAATCAGAAATAATAGGATTATATCCATGTAAATATTTTCTTCATGGATATAATTAAGAGAAATTATAAGTTATGTTCATTTATAAGTAGCTTACTATAGAAATTGGTCAATTCATATAATATTAATAGTATTAGCTAATTAGCTATTTATTAAAAAAAAAAGGCCAAAGTTTTGCTCTCTTTTGAGTGAGTGTTATTAGAAAAGATTAGATACATCTTAAGAAGCTTGAATCTCAATTTTGGGTTGATCTCGTGAAGTTTTGAGGTGGTTTGAATTGAAAATTCGAACTACAAATTTAACATGAAAAAACATGATGTGTATATCATATATGTATCAATTTTGTATCACGTGTATATCTACGTATACCTGTGTGTGAGATACATGTGTGATATATGTATCATAGAAGAATTATTTGATCTTGATTTAATTACGTATTTTGATATCCAAATCACCTCGAATCTTCCACAAATTTTGTATATTGACTTATCACTATGTTCTAAATGAATTTCAACTATACCCATTTAAAAACTTTCTTTTTCGCTTGGATTTTTGGAATATTGTATTATTTTTTTTAAATATTTTATCACCTTATTTGCTATCTCATCTATGAAATCTTCGTTGCATCTTGCACCTAATGTTGCTAATCACGCTAAAAATATGGAAGATGATTTTTGCATATAGTTTTTTAAGAGAAAAAACCTTATTTATTTGGTTTTCAATATTCATATTTACTTGACTAGTTTTGATAAATCTATTATTAATGATCAGAGGTTCATAAGTTGAGACTTATCTGAAATATTTATGTAAGCTTCCCTAGACTTAATTGGAGTAGTATCCATGAAAAGCCCAAATACTTAAATTACTATCCAACAAAAAGGAAAAAGGTTTGATTCCACTCCCCGCCCCCACAACCCGAGCAAAATTCCAAGAACTAATGAAAATTTATATGAAAATTGTTGGTTTAAAGTTACAACTAACATGTCAATGGCTCGATTTGGCTGATTATTTTATAAAATTTATATCATATTTAATTATTTTATTTTCAATAATTAAAATTAAAATTTTCGGACCGCCTCAATCATTTCTGTTTCTCTTTGGTACAAGTACGGTTTGGTAAATTTTTTGGGTATTTATTTTTAAAAACATCATGCAAGAGTCGCTAGTTGAGTTACAATTTGATAATGTGTACTTGCATAGGACTTTCGCAAAACTCCCTGGATATTTTCTTCTACATTAAAAGTGATGATCAAAGGAACATGAAAGATATCCAGAATATAGATTCATCCAACTATTCTACGACAGCATAAAATAAATTAAGCAAAGACAAGAGAAATATAAATCATAGTAGTAGATCTGTACTAATCGAGTTGGGATTTAAGAATAGAACTAATCAAAAGATTAGTATCCAGTAAGAGAAATTTAATTATATAAGAGAAAAATATCCAATACCATGTGGCTTGCTGCTCAAGATCGCTGGATACCTAGTGGCTTTGCTACTCAAGATGTTAGAACTAATTTAGTTTCAATATGAGTAGTAGAAGAATTGGAAGTTGGGACATTGGTCAATTGTAGCAATTTCCATATATAATCCCAAGACCCAAGAAAAAAACTTAATGAATACAAAATATATTTTTATATATAATTTTATTCGGCATATTTGGTATTTTTTTTGATTTATTTTTATAAAATAAAAAAATCTATCCTATTATTTGATACATTTATAAATTTATATAATAACTTACGATTTTATTAAAATAAACTTAATAATCGGTGTATGGTTCGATTCGATCGATTTTTAAAGATCCATTGACACCTTTAATTACAACATTTCCGAAGGAAATAGTAGCAAAATTTTCACCATGATAGAACTGACCAAAGTGTGGCCTAACCATTAATGTAATGTGATCTAATGATCTGTGAAATATTTGGAAATCATAACCCAAATTTCAGTATATACAAAAACATGTCAATGAATTCTGCTTATTTTGTCCAAGTCACAGTACAGAGTTACCCGATATATTATACTAATGGGTGGAAGAAGATATCACATGAAATAATTAGGCGCCAAAAAGTTAAACCAAACGCATCATTCAAAGAAAGATGACAAACTCTAATTCATGAAGAAGATCTTATTTTTTTGGTGGAGAAGGGAGAATGATAATATATATTAATCCGCCAGATTTAAACAAATCAGAGTCATATTATTGGATATGGCAAATCTCATCATTTAAAAATATAACCGTTGAGAGTGTTTAACTAAGAAGATTTTTAGTTCTTTTTAAGCAAATTAATCAAAGATGGAAGAGGTAAATTATAGTCAAACTTAATCAACACTAGATCAATAGACTAAAAGACAGTAATTGAATATCAGATGATTATGGCATTAGCAGATCTTATTTAAATTTAAATATTGCCTTATTTCTCCGTAGAGGAGAGGAAGAAGAATTATAAAATTCTTCAGCCATTCGGGATATGGTGATGGGGCTTCCTCCCTTTCCCTTGATACAATGGAAACTCTACCCTTTTCTTGATGTAGAATCTTCTGTCCCTTCTTTGCCTCTGAAAATTATCGAGAAAGAGGTCAAAGAGTGCTGCCCCCTTCAGAGCTTGCCCAAGCGCACGCGCGCGCACATATATATATATATATAGTCGAGAAAACCATCTTGCTTATGCCACGCCTTTGGCGTACTTGGGGCAATGGGGTTTTCTGGTCGTGGGATACCTCGCTCCAGTAGGTTTGTCGAATATCTTAGAGAAAGGGGTGAATTTAACTTGATTCTTTATTCAACGGCAAAACTACGATCGTGGTTGCTAATCGAGGCAGTCAGATTTTGAACAATATAGAGAGTGATCACTTTTAGTTGTCTATTATAGGTCTAATTTTTTCTTCTTTTAATGTAAATATATTCCTGCTAATGAGTAAACGGAAGCTCATATCTAGAATATTTACCTACTCTGAAATTCATTGAATTGTATGAAAATTTATCAGTTATAATAAATTGCAACACATGCACATTTTTTATGTGGGGCTTCAAAGCTTAGGAACCAAATTCTTTTTAAGCAAAGGTGGGCTAAAAAGCTAAGTTGCATGATCTTCATCAGATGGCGCTTTGGCAAATGACAAAATTGACAATTCACATAGATATATTTCAACAATCACAAAAAAGGAAATAAAAGGATTGGTAGTTAAAAAAGCAGTAAATTAATGATATGCAGAAGGGAAAAAAGAAAAGAAAGGAATTGATAACTAGAAGTAGTTCAACTAACAATTGCTCCTTATTAAGGGGCCGCTAATCTACCGTCTTTTCCTGCCACAGAAGTCAATGATCATCTACTATGCTTTAGTGGTCACATGTGCTTTTTTTTAAAAGCGTAATGGTTTCCTAACCATTTAAATTTATAGGGTTTTTAAAAATCGATATACGAATATTAAATTTACTATTGAAATATTTTAACTTGACAAAATGAGTACTAATAAATATCATCTACTATGCTTTAGTTGTTGGAAGAATTGCTGTTGCACTTTAAGAGATGAATTGCGGCAATTTTATGAATACATTCTAGGAAGACAAAAGAATTGGAAGGGAGGGGAAAAGTCTTTTTTTTCTTTTTTTTTTCTTTTTCTTTTCTATTTTTAGTTTTTATTTATATTTTATTATAATTTCTATTTTTTTAAAATAAAAATAATACTATTTACCCGTCTTGGCAACGTGATTTGCACACAGTTTAACCATGTCAGCAACAGTGCTTCCAGTGCTTCCATATATGCATGGTCAACGGTCAAAAGTATTTAAAAGCACACACTTTGTTAGTTGGAGTGTTCAAATCAATGTTTTAAAAGGCGGGGGCGTGAGGCTAGGCGTAAGCCTTGAGACATGGGGCGTAAGTCCCACATATCTTTAAATTTTACTAATTTTAAGATAGTATAAAATAAAAAATAATTATAAAAATTACATTAGAATCACAAAATTATAATAAATAATCTATTTAAAATATTTATAAATTATAAACCAACCATGAACAATACAAAAGTATGACATATATCATAGCATGCAGATTAGTTGTAATCATCGTTACAACTCAAACATCAAAAGTAATGTGTTCGATACGGAATTTTATATGGATCTCTTAATGAGTAATAAATCTTAAAAGAATTTCGATTATACTTTGATATTTTTTATAAAATACTCCTTTTATTTAATATGCTTTATATTTGAAAGTGAATTTATATAAAAATATTATTCACAATTTAAATATAATTCTCTAGCATAATTTATTTTTAAGTTTCAACAAGTTAATAATGTGACAAAACATTTACCATATAATACCATGATAACTAATTATTTGTAAATAGTTAATAGTTAATACTAAGTATTAAATCAATAAGTATTATATCACGTAAATATGAAAAAAATATTTAGGAAAATAATTATAAAACAATTATGGATATTATATAATAAAGACATAACTAAAGTTAATGAATAATTTTTTTAAATGAAAGATTTATTTAAAATTTACTATCATAGCAGTCTTAGTGATAACATCAATAATTTTTATTTTAATTGTGCAACAAAATACTCTCAATTTAACTATTTATGATTAAGAAAAAGTAATTTTGAATAGCCAATAATTTATTAAGAAAATTTGTGCATTTACATGGTTAGTTACACTTAATTGCATAAAGTTCTATTAGGCGAGCCCAGTATGCTGGCATTGGGCGTTTCCGGGGCGTAAGCCCCGATGGCCGAAGCGTGAGTCTCACAGAACTAAGTCCCACACATAAGCCGAGAATAAGCCCAGATGGCCGAGGCGTGAGCCTCGCAGAACTAAGTCTCACACATAAGCCGAGAGACGTTTAACGAGTGCTCCGCCCTAGGGTTAGCCCCGGGCGAGTCCTAGTTATGCCTTTTAAAACAGAGGTTCAAATGAGAAAATCCAAAGTTCGTGTATCGACTTTCAAAGGCAAGGAAGCCATTACGCTAGGGGCGGATGCACATGGAACCAAGCGGTGTCACCCGACACCGCTTCACTAAATCTTTTTCTAAATTATATGTGTGAAAAATGATAAAAGGACAAAATAACAATTAAATAAATTCGGATGACACTGGTTGCTACACAAAGCATATTTAGCTCAACGGTCTAGCAGTGGCTTTATGTCGTGTGAAAAAGATCCCAAATTCAAATCCTCTTGCTAGCATTTTATTTTTTATTCTCCTCATAACTAATAATTAATTTAAGAACACTAACCAGCCAACAAAAGTATTGTGCCTCTTATGGTAGTAACCGATTGGTATTATTGCATGTCATTCTACTTTTGGTTTTATGTTTAGATAATTACTTATTTGATTTATCCCGGATTTACTAACATTGTTTTGTTTTGTTTGTTGATTTTCTCTCTCCTTTTCTGAGCCGAGGGTCGGCCGGAAACAGCCTCTCTACCCTTTCGGGTAGGGGTAAGGCCTGTGTACGTATTACCCTCCCCAGACCCCACTTTGTGGGAACATACTGGGTAGTTGTTGTTGTTGTTGTTAACCAGCCAACAAAATGCAGCGAAATTCCAAGAAAAATGTTTAAACATGAATATTTTGCAAACTACTTTCATCTTCTTCATTCCTTTATTTTATTTTTATTTTTTTGAAAAAAGAACCTTAAGAACGGTAAACCTAGAGAAGACAATTCAAAGAAATTCTAAGACTAAGAAATATGAGTAGCACTTTATAAGTTTATATAATTTTGTAGAGTTTAAATATCTAATCGACATTCTACTAAATTTGTAATTCAATAAAAATTAATAAAATATTCTCCTATATATTATTTCAAATTTTTATAAGAAAGTTTAAGCTGTCAAAGTTTACTTAATTTGAAAGAGATTTCCATAAATCAGAATAATATCGTCCTGTTGAAAGACTAAGTGAAAGAACTGAGTTAGATTTCCTAATATTTTATCTGAGTAAATGTTACCAATATGAATATATCATCCAAACAACTATCATGCAATAAGAAAATGATATATTCAACTAAACGAAAAGTGCGATTATCATGATAAGAGTTCAAGAAAAAGAAAGCTCGTCGAAGATAATTGTATTAATACATTTAAATGTGATTTATTAAGATAATCTTGTTATAGTAATTTGTTCATCAGTTTATTTCTTAAAATATTGACACCGCTTACTAAATATTCTGCGTACACCCCTGCATTACGCCTTTTATATATTCTACTCCCCTATTTTCAATTTATGTGAACATGTTGGACTAGGCACAAAGTTTAAGAAAAAAAAGATTTTTAGAATTTGTGGTCCTAAACAAGTTAAAGATTACCTAGAGTATTTGTGCAGTTATAAAAGCTTCTCCTTATGGATAGAATTGTAAATTTAAGTAAAATTGTTACCAAATATAAAAAAAATTATTTTTTAGAATGGACCAATAAAAAAATAAATTCCCATAAACTTGTATATAAGGAATAATCAATACAAAGATATTCCAGTTTTCAATTGTTTGGGGGGAGGAGGAGAGGGAGGTGAGGAGGTAGTACGAAACCTTTTTAATGATTTTTTGGACAGAAGTTACATTTTTAATTGTAAAAAAAGGTTACATAAATAGCTAATTCTCAGTATAATACTGCGAATTACCTTAACGGAAATTTTGCCGTTAAAGCAATTCGCAGTATAATACTGCGAATTGTAAGATTTGTTTTTTGGTAATTCGCAGTATAATACTGCGAATTACAAATTCTTTTTTTTGTAATTCGCAGTATTATATTGCGAATTACTATTCATTTTTTTTTATTTCGCATTATTACTGCGTGTTATTAAAAAAATAATTAACAGTACACATAACAATAATTCAAACACATAAAATATAGTACTATATTGCGAAATAATTATTAAATTTTTCTACAAAAAAAGAATAACTTTTTTCACATGGGTTTTATCGTTTTCACAATTAGCAAATTTTATTTTTGTTGTGTTATTGGTTGCTAATGTCAGAGTTTATTTTCATTTGCAAAATCTTGTACTTTTATCATAATTAAAATATGTCAAAATCTGAGTTATTTAAAAAATAAATTATCTAGTAAATTATTGCTAGAAAAATTATTTATCTTCTCAATTATTTTGTGGTAGGCGTACCACCCGCTCCCAAATATATCAATAATTATATCTTGTGGTAGGCGTACCACCCGCTCCCAAATATATCAATAGGCTACCGGCAACTATGGCCAATGCCAAGATTTAAATCACTTCGTGGTCGGCGTACCACACGATCCCATTTCTTATTATATAAGTGGTCGGCGTACCACACGATCCCATTTCATAAATATATATATATATATTACCGGCCTTTAGCCAATAATCTCTATATCAACAATATTTGTAATTACCGGTTTTTAAACCAATAATTTATAATAGCTTCAACAATTTACCTTCATTACCGGTATAACACCAATAATCCTTATTCAACAATTTATTCATAACTAAATTCATATTCCTACAAACTAGGATAGAACAAACACTTACCTCGAAAGTTTACGAATGATTTAATCCGTAGCAATGCCCTTTCCTTTCGAATTTGACTCCAATCCAATCGTATCTATACACAATTGATTTAATATCATCAATACTACTCAACAAACTAATTCTTAAAACCAAATACCACTTTTACAACATTCTGCCATGAATAGTGAATTTCAACCCCGGGCCCACATGGTCGGAATTCGGGGTTAGGACCAAAATCCGGTTACCCATTCCCCCACGAGTTCATATATATAATTTGTTTCAAAATCGGACCTCAATTCGAGGTCCGATTCCCCAATTTATGAAAAACCCTATTTTCTAACAAAAACAAGAATTTTACCATGAAAATCTTTGATTTCTTATGAAAAACATGTTTAATGATGTTAGGAATTGAAAGAATTAAGTAAAAAGTGACTTACAATCGTTTTGATGAAGAAGAAATCCTTGAGGAATCGCAAATGGGTGTTTTGGTTTTGTAAAATGTGAAGAAATGACTGAAATTCGTGTTTTTCAGGTCTCTGTGTTCGCATTTGCGAACATGGGTTCGCAATTGCGAACCCCGACCAATTTCTGGAGTTTGAAAAATAAGCTAAGGGTGGGAAGTTCGCATTTGCGAACTTTTCTTCGCATTTGCGAAGCCAAGGCAAAACTGGGAAGTTCGCATTTGCGAACTATTGTTCGCAATTGCGAACACAGGCTAAATATGGGGAGGTTCGCATTTGCGAACTATTGTTCGCATTTGCGAACCCAGGCAGAATAGTGGCCAGTTCGCATTTGCGAACTGTAGCTCGCATTTGCGAACACAAGCACAGAAGGGTCAAGTTCGCATTTGCGAACTATTGTTCGCATTTGCGAACTCAGGCACAATAGGGGGGAGTTCGCATTTGCGAACTATTGTTCGCATTTGCGAACTCTGCAGAATAGTGGGGAGTTCGCATTTGCGAACTATTGTTCGCATTTGCGAACTCTGCAGACCAGTTGGAGACAGCAACTTCTAACATGAAAAATTGACCTCGTGGCCTATCCAAAGTTCACCCGAGCCCTCGGGGCTCCAAACCAAATATGCACATAACCTCAAAAACACATTATGAACTTGTTCGTGCGATCACATCGCCAATATCACCTCGTTTTCATCAAATCAAGCCTCAAATGCATGATTTTCATACCTTTAGTTTTCAAAACTTTCAAACTTGGGACTCGAGGTCCAAAACATCTCAAACGACATCCAAATGTCACCAAACTTTACCGAAATCACATATATAATATTTAAGACTTGTACCGGGCGTCGGAACCAAAATACGAGCCCGATACCAAGGTCAATTAATTTATTTCCTTTAATAATTGCATCAAAAACAATTTCACATAAAAATTCATAACTTGGGCTCTAGGCCTCAGGAGAATTCAACTCCGGACGCATGTCCAAGTCCCATATTTTCCTACGGACCTCTCGGGACCATCAAATCTCGGGTCCGGATCCGTTTACCAAAAATGTTGACCGAAGTCAACCATATCAATATTAATATCATTTTTATCCAAATTTCTCATAGAATTCATATTTTCTATCACAAAATCTTTCCGGCTACATGCTCGGATCGTGCACGTAAATCGAGGCAACCTAGAATGAGGTTTTCAAGGCCTCGAAGCTCGAAATGATTAATTAAATAAGTGATGACCCTTTGGGTCGTCACAATCTCCACCTCTAAAACAACCGTTCGTCCTCGAACGGACAAAAGAAAGTAGTACCTGAGTCAGGAAACAAGTGTGGGTAGCGGCTCCGCATATCAGACTCGGACTCCCGGGTCGATGCCTCAGGAGGCTGACCTCTCCACTGAACACGCACAGAAGGATAACTCTTCGACCTCAACTGTCGAACCTGCCGGTCTAGAATGGCTACCGGCTCCTCCTCATAAGATAGATCATTGTCCAGTTGGACAGTACTGAAGTCTAAAACATGTGTGGGATCGCCGTGGTATCTCCGAAGCATAGATACATGAAAAACTGGATGCACGGCTGATAAGCTAGGCGGCAAAGCTAATCTGTAAGCCACCCCTCCCACTCTGTCTAAAATCTCAAATGGACCAATATACCTAGGGCTAAGCTTGCCCTTCTTCCCGAACCTCATCACGCCCTTCATAGGCGACACTCGGAGCAATACTCGTTCACCAACCATGAAATCTACATCTCGAACCTTACGATCCGCATAAGTCTTCTGCCTGGACCGAGCTGAACGCAATCTCTCCTGAATAGTCTTGACCTTATCCAAGGCCTCCTGAACTAAGTCTGTACCCAACAACCGAGCCTCTCCCGGTTCAAACCATCCAACCGGTGATCGACATCGCCTACCATACAACGCCTCATACGGAGCCATCTGGATGCTAGATTGGTAACTGTTATTGTAGGCGAACTCTGCTAATGGTAGAAACTGATCCCACGAGCCTCCGAAATCAATAACACAGGCTCGAAGCATGTCCTCAAGAATCCGAATAGTCCTCTCGGACTGGCCATCCGTCCGAGGATGAAATGCTGTACTCAACTGAACCTGGGTGCCTAACTCCTGCTGGACCGCTCTCCAGAACCGCGAGGTAAACTGCGTACCCCGATCAGAGATAATAGATACTGGCACTCCATGGAGACGAACAATCTCCCTAATGTAAACCTCCGCTAACCTCTCCGATGAGTAGGAGACAAATACTGGAATAAAGTGTGCTGACTTGGTCAGCCTATCAACAATGACCCAAATAGCATCAAATTTCCTTCTAGTCAAAGGAAGTCCAGTAACGAAATCCATAGTGATCCGCTCCCATTTCCACTCGGGAATTTCAATCCTCCGGAATACACCACCAGGTCTCCGGTGCTCATATTTCACCTGCTGACAATTTAGATACCGAGCGACATACGCAACGATATCTTTCTTCATTCTGCGCCACCAATAGTGTTTCCGTAAGTCCTGGTACATCTTCGCGGCGCCTGGGTGAATAGAATACCGCGAACTGTGGGCCTCTGCTAAGATTAACTCTCGAATCCCTTCGACATTGGGCACACAAACTCGACCCCGCAATTTCAATATCCCATCATCATCTAGATTTACCTGTGTGGCACCTCCCCGCTGTACTGTATCTCTCAACTCACGCAAATGAGGATCATCAAATTGCCTCTCACGGATACGCTCTAATAAAGAAGAATGAGCGACCGTGCGGGCTAACACCCTGCTAGGCTCAGAAATGTTTAATCTCACGAACCGATTGGCTAAGGCCTAGACATCTAGAGCAAATGGTCTCTGACTAACCGGGATAAAGGCAAGACTACCCATGCCGGCGGACTTTCTACTCAATGCATCGGCCACCACATTGGCCTTACCTGGGTGATATAGGATAGTAACATCATAGTCCTTCAGCAACTCTAACCATCTCCAATGTCGTAAATTCAACTCTTTCTGCTTAAACAAATACTGAAGACTCTTATGATCGGTGTATATTTCACATGCTACACCATACAAATAATGCCTCCAGATCTTCAATGCGTGAATAATCGCCGCCAATTCTAGATCATGCACTCGATAGTTCTTCTCATGAATCTTCAACTGCCTCGAAGCATAGGCAATAACCTTGCCATCCTGCACTAACACTGCACCAAGCCCAATACGGGAAGCATCACAATAAATAGTATAAGGTCCCGTACCCGTGGGTAAAACCAATACCGGTGCTGTGGTCAAGGCTGTCTTGAGCTTTTGAAAGCTCGCCTCACATTCATCGGACCATTCAAATTGAACACCCTTCTGGGTCAATCTGGTCAGTGGGGTTGCAATAGACGAAAATCCTTCCACGAATCGGCGATAATAGCCCGCTAACCCCAAGAAACTCCGAATATCTGTGGCTGATGTCGGTCTAGGCCAGCTCTTGAGTGCCTTAATTTTCTTCGGATCAACCTGAATACCTGCTGCCGTCACAATATGACCCAGGAATGCAACCGAACTTAGCCAAAATTCACACTTTGAAAATTTTGCATATAGCTGGCTATCTTTCAGAGTCTGTAAGGCCACTCTGAGATGTTGCGCATGCTCCTCCTGACCGCGGGAATATATTAATATGTCATCAATGAAGACTATTACAAACAAGTCTAAATAAGGCCGGAACACCCGATTCATTAATTCCATAAAAGCTACTGGAGCATTTGTCAACCCAAAAGACATGACCAGAAATTCATAATGTCCATACCGAGTGCGGAACGCGGTCTTAGGGACATCGGATGCCCTAATCTTCAGCTGATGATAGCCAGATCTCAAATCTATCTTTGAAAATACCTTGGCACCCTGAAGCTGGTCAAATAAATCATCAATTCGCGGAAGTGGATATTTATTTTTGATAGTCACCTTGTTTAACTGTCGATAGTCAATGCACATTCTCATCGAACCATCTTTCTTCTTTACAAATAATACAGGTGCACCCCACGGCGAAACACTAGGCCTAATGAAACCCTTTTCAAGTAAATCCTGCAATTGTTCCTTCAATTCTTTTAACTCTGGCGGAGCCATACGGTATGGGGGAATGGAAATGGGCTGAGTGCCTGGAGCCAAGTCAATGCAAAAATCAATGTCCCTATCGAGCGACATACCTGGCAAGTCTGAAGGAAATACTTCAGGAAATTCGCGAACCACCGGCACAGAGTCAATAGAAGGAACCTCAGCACTAGAATCACGGACATAGGCCAAATAAGCCAAGCATCCCTTTCCAACCATACGCTGAGCTTTAACATAAGAAATAACATTACGGCTAGTATGACCTGAAATTCCTTTCCACTCTATATGAGGCGAATTCGGCAGAGCTAAAGTCACCGTCTTGGCATGGCAATCTAAAATAGCATGATACGGAGATAGCCAATCCATGCCTAGTATAATATCGAAGTCCACCATATTTAGGAGTAATAAATCAGCACGGGTCTCGAGACCCTCAATTACTATAATACATGACCGATGAACTCGATCAACCACGATAGAGTCGCCTACTGGTGTAGACACATGAACAGGAACACTCAGTGGATCACTCGGCTGAACCATGTATGGTGCAAAATAGGAAGACACATACGAATATGTAGACCCAGGGTCAAATAATACTGATGCCTTTCTATCACAAACCAAGATAATACCCGTAATGACGGCATCAGAAGACTCAGCCTCTGGTCTGGCGGGAAGTGCATAACATCGGGGCTGTGCCCCACCACCCTGAGTAGTATCTCTAGGACGATCATCTGTTGGTTGGTCTCTACCTCTATCGGTCTGAGCTTCACCTCTATGACCTCTACCTCCACCTCTATGTCCTCTACATGCGCCTCTAGCTGGCTGGGCAGGCTGTGGGAGAACTGGGGCCTGAATCATGGCACGAGAACCCTGCTGGTGAGATCTGTCAGAAGCTCGAGGGCAATACCTTGCAATGTGCCTAAGATCACCGCACGTAAAACAAGCCCTCGGCTGTTGAAAATGGCGAAGTGGTGGTGCACTGATAGGCTGCTGATCAGAGTAGCGTGGCTGAGAATTACGATCACCTGAAGCATCATGAGAAACCTGAAGAGCTGATTGATAAGGCCTGGGAGGATGGCCTCTATCATAAAAATCTCTATCTCCAGACGAGGTACCACTGAATCTACCCGAATTATGAGATCTCTTATCCGATCCATGTCTCGCTCCCCGTGACAGAGCCATCTCGATCCGGCGGGCTGTATTAGCCGCCTCCTGAAAAGTGATTTCAGTTCCTGCCCCCATAGCCATCTGTAGCCGAATTGGCTGATTCAAGCCATCAATAAACCTCCTCACTCTCTCCCGCTCTGTGGGAAGTATGATAATAGCATGACGAGCCAGGTCCACGAACCTAGTCTCGCACTGTGTGACAGACATAGAACCCTGATGAAGACGTTCAAATTGCCTGCGCATAAACTCCCGCTGAGTTGCTGGAAGGAACTTCTCCAAGAATAATTCTGCAAACTGCTCCCAAGTCAAAGATGACGATCCCGCTGGCCTGGTTAGACAATAATCTCTCCACCAAGTCTTGGCGGAACCGGATAACCGAAAAGTAGCAAAATCCACACCATTAGTCTCCACAATACCCATAGTACGGAGAACTTCGTGGCAGCTGTATAGGAAATCCTGTGGATCCTCTGAAGGAGTGCCACTGAATGTGGTAGTGAACAGCTTGGTAAACCTGTCCAATCTCCACAACGCATCAGCAGACATGGCTGCACCATCATTAGACGGAGTCGCAATAATAGGCCGAACCGCCTCAACTGGCTGAATCACAGGATTCTGAGCCTGGGGAATTACTGGCTCCGGAGTGCGCGTAGCAGGAGTCTGATTACCTCCTCCGGCCTGAGAAGTGGCTGGTGCTACCGGTAATAAACCTGCTCTGGTGACATGATCCATAAAACCTGCTATCCGGACCAAAGCATCCTGAAGATCCGGTGAAAATAAAGCTCCTCCTGGGACCTGAGCTGGGCCTACTGGAGCTGCTGGGGCCGGAATTTCCTCCTCTATATGAACCTGAGGTTCTGCCACTCGTGCTGCTGCTCGGGGCTGAGCTCCGCCCCTACCTTGTCCTCTAGGACGACCTCGACCTCGGCCTCTACCCCTAGCGGGAGCTGCCGCTGCTGGGACCTCGGGCTGCTAGTCAGTAGATGAGGATGCACGTGTCCTTACCATCTGCGGAAGAACAGAGTAGAAGTTCAATTAACATTCAAAAGATCAAGTCGCACGACCGGAAAGAATAAAGAGAATATTTTCCTAACTCTGTAGCCTCTGGAGGATAAATACAGACGTCTCCGTACCGATCCTTCAGGACTCTACTAAGGTTGTTCGTGAGTTGTGAGACCTGTGCAACCTAGTGCTCTGATACCAACTTGTCACGACCCGGATTTCCCACCATCGGGGTCATGATGGCGCCTACTAAATGGAAGCTAGGCAAGCCAAATATTAATTACATCTCCATTAATTACTAATTTCTTATTAACAACATAAAAATTACAGCGGAAGACTTAGTCAAATGTGATAAAGAAAATCCAAATCTGATACACTACCCAAGATTGGTGTCACAATACTCACGAACTTCTAAGAATAATACACATAACTGTCTGAAAGAAAATACAAGCTGTTTATCTCGATTACATGAGATAACGGAATGAAAAGCATAGATAGAAGAGACAACAGGGTCCTGCGGACGCCTGCAAGGCTACCTCGTAGTCTCGGTAGTCGAAAAATCCACAAGTCTCTATTGTCGCTGCTGCTGTCCGTAACCTGTATCTGCGCAAAAAGAGCGCAGAGTGTAGTATCAGCACAACCGACCCCATGTGCTGGTAAGTGCCCGGCCTATCCCAGCGAACTAGTGACAAGGCTAAGGCCAGTCACCCACCTAAACCTGTACAGTTGCAATATAGATATATATATATATAATACATTATAAGGAAATACTCTGCTCTGAAATAACCGTCAATAACTCACGATATCCGGAATAATCTAATCAACATAATAAATCTTACTTTCATGTCTCAATTCCTCTCTCATTTCATATCTCGTGGTAGGCGTACCACCCGCTCCCAACTATCACAGTAATTATATCTTGTGGTAGGCGTACCACCCGCTCCCAAATATATCAAAAATTATATCTTGTGGTAGGCGTACCACCCGCTCCCAAATATATCAAAAATTATATCTTGTGGTAGGCGTACCACCCGCTCCCAAATATATCAATAATTATATCTTGTGGTAGGCGTACCACCCGCTCCCAAATATATCAATAATTATATCTTGTGGTAGGCGTACCACCCGCTCCCAAATATATCAATAATTATATCTTGTGGTAGGCGTACCACCCGCTCCCAAATATATCAATAGGCTACCGGCAACTATGGCCAATGCCAAGATTTAAATCACTTCGTGGTCGGCGTACCACACGATCCCATTTCTTATTATATAAGTGGTCGGCATACCACACGATCCCATTTCATAAATATATATATATTACCGACCGGCCTTTAGCCAATAATCTCTATATCAACAATATTTGTAATTACCGGTTTTTAAACCAATAATTTATAATAGCTTCAACAATTTACCTTCATTACCGGTATAACACCAATAATCCTTATTCAACAATTTATTCATAACTAAATTCATATTCCTACAAACTAGGATAGAACAAACACTTACCTCGAAAGTTTACGAATGATTTAATCCGTAGCAATGCCCTTTCCTTTCGAATTTGACTCCAATCCAATCGTATCTATACACAATTGATTTAATATCATCAATACTACTCAACAAACTAATTCTTAAAACCAAATACCACTTTTACAACATTCTGCCATGAATAGTGAATTTTAACCCCGGGCCCACATGGTCGGAATTCGGGGTTAGGACCAAAATCCGGTTACCCATTCCCCCACGAGTTCATATATATAATTTGTTTCAAAATCGGACCTCAATTCGAGGTCCAATTCCCCAATTTATGAAAAACCCTATTTTCTAACAAAAACAAGAATTTTACCATGAAAATCTTTGATTTCTTATGAAAAACATGTTTAATGATGTTAGGAATTGAAAGAATTAAGTAAAAAGTGACTTACAATCGTTTTGATGAAGAAGAAATCCTTGAGGAATCGCAAATGGGTGTTTTGGTTTTGTAAAATGTGAAGAAATGACTGAAATTCGTGTTTTTCAGGTCTCTGTGTTCGCATTTGCGAACATGGGTTCGCAATTGCGAACCCCGACCAATTTCTGGAGTTTGAAAAATAAGTTAAGGGTGGGAAGTTCGCATTTGCGAACTTTTCTTCGCATTTGCGAAGCCAAGGCAAAATTGGGAAGTTCGCATTTGCGAACTATTGTTCGCAATTGCGAACACAAGCTAAATATGGGGAGGTTCGCATTTGCGAACTATTGTTCGCATTTGCGAACCCGGGCGGAATAGTGGCCAGTTCGCATTTGCGAACCATAGCTCGCATTTGCGAACACAGGCACAGAAGGGTCAAGTTCGCATTTGCGAACTATTGTTCGCATTTGCGAACACAGACACAATAGGGGGAGTTCGCATTTGCGAACTATTGTTCGCATTTGCGAACTCTGCAGAATAGTGGGGAGTTCGCATTTGCGAACTATTGTTCGCATTTGCGAACTCTGCAGACCAATTGCAGACAGCAACTTCTAACATGAAAAATTGACCTCGTGGCCTATCCAAAGTTCACCCGAGCCCTCGGGGCTCCAAACCAAATATGCACATAACCTCAAAAACACATTATGAACTTGTTCGTGCGATCACATCGCCAATATCACCTCGTTTTCATCAAATCAAGCCTCAAATGCATGATTTTCATACCTTTAGTTTTCAAAACTTTCAAACTTGGGACTCAAGGTCCAAAACCTCTCAAACGACATCCAAATGTCACCAAACTTTACAGAAATCACATATATAATATTTAAGACTTGTACCGGGCGTCGGAACCAAAATACGAGCCCGATACCAAGGTCAATTAATTTATTTCCTTTAATAATTGCATCAAAAACAATTTCACATAAAAATTCATAACTTGGGCTCTAGGCCTCAGAATTCGACTCCGGACGCATGTCCAAGTCCCATATTTTCCTACGGACCTCTCGGGACCATCAAATCTCGAGTCCGGATCCGTTTACCAAAAATGTTGACCGAAGTCAACCATATCAATATTAATATCATTTTTATCCAAATTTCTCATAGAATTCATATTTTCTATCACAAAATCTTTCCGACTACATGCTCGGATCGTGCACATAAATCGAGGCAACATAGAATGATGTTTTCAAGGCCTCAGAAGCTCGAAATTATTAAATATGTGATGACCCTTTGGGTCGTCACATAGTCAGTTAGAAAGTAGTCTAAAAGCAACCAAAAATAGTGAACTATCAAAAACCTTCAACAAGAAGTTATTCTGTGTAAATAAGTAATGGATTTAAATTATATATTTCATAATGTAATGAAAGTATAATTTAATCTGTTATAATATCTTATTTAACACTTATTTTTAGCTATCATATTATTAATTAACGTTATTAAATAGAGTAATTTTATAATTATTTTTTAATTGATCTGATTGTATAAAATCATGTTTACATAATGCATAAAAATTCCTACAAACTATAATAATGGTCTTGCAATTTAAGATTTCAACATCTCCGATCAACAACTAACCAATAATACCCCGAAAAGAGCTTTACTTCATTATTCGTCAAAAAATCTCTATTGTGTTATAAGTACGTGGTCCGACTTGAGATATTTTAGCAAAACACAATAGAGATTTTTTCTTAGCAAACATGAAAAGGTTAATTCTACAAGTAATTTTTCATCAAATAAGCGTTATTTTTAATTCGCATATTTGTTTTGAACTGACTAGTATTAATTTAAAGTAACATAAGCGGCATGCATAAGCTTATGAGTTACAAGTAGTTTTGCATCAAAATACTTGAGAAGATAAACAATTTTCCTAGCAATAATTTACTAGATAATTTTTTATTTAAAATAACTCAAAGTTCGACATATTTTAATTATGATAAAAGTACAAGATTTGGCAAATGAAAATAAACTCAGGCATTAGCAACCAATAACACAACAAAAATAAAATTTGTTAATTGTGAAAATGATAAAACCCATGTGGAAAAAGTTATTTTTTTGTAGAAAAATTTAATAATTATTTCGCAATATAGTACTATATTTTATGTGTTTGAATTATTGTTATGTGTACTGCTAATTATTTTTTTTAATAACACGCAGTTATAATGCGAAATAAAAAAAAAGTTGAACAGTAATTCGCAGTATAATACTGCGAATTACCAAAAAAAAATTATAATTCGGTATTATATTACGAATTGATTTAACGGCAAAATTTCCGTTAAGGTAATTCACAGTATTATAATGCGAATTAGCTATTTATATAACTTTTTTTTTAGTATTAAAAATGTACCTTTTAACCAAAAAATTATTAAAAATATTTCGGATTCCGTGAGGAGGAGGGGGGGAGTTAAACTCTGGTCATGCTGTGGTCCTTTTTTATTTTTTTTGCCTTTTTCCAACATGGTATTAATAGTGGTGGATGTTTTGTTTGACCAGAGAAAAGCAATAAAAGATTCAAAAGTTTTATACGAAAGTCTTACGCTCATATGTGTGTGCTGATGATTGAGGTTGTGATATTTGGAAAAATGTTTCAATTTTTAGTAAAAAAAGATGAAGAGAGTGCTTTTGATCAGCCATTCACAACATGCCGAAGTGACATGCTTAAACTACTTTAGAACAAAGACTAAGTGGAGAATGATTTTGGCGTAATTATTCTTTCATAAATTTGCTTTCCACCAAAAAGAGTCATCTTTGTCAAATAATTACTTCTAGAAAAGCTAATAAAGTAGATGCATCAGACTTGACCTAAATTATCCAATTGATAGAACCAAATATTATTTCTTAAAATCACATCAGCAGACAATGTTGACTGACACTGGGCTCCTCTTCTTCGTCCTTTTACTCTTTGTTGGAGTTTGGCAGCTTGAGGCTGTGGGATGTTTGGACCAAATTCAAGAAAAGTTCTTGTTTGCATGTGACCTATAATACTACACAGTTTTAATTAGTTTAATGAGAATTTGACAAAAAAGGAAAAACAAGAACACAGATTCATCGGTTATTCCAGGATTAAGTAATTACTCAGTGACACGATATACATTTCTATCCTATGGTTGTAAGGTTCGAGTGTCACAAACTTTTTCTCTCTATTTTCCCTACAAGCAACAAAATCCGACGTTAATATTTGGTTGGTTGGTTAAAAATAATGATAGCGCTAGTCAAATATACAAAAATTATAGATGCATAATGTATAAAATATGAATAATAACATGTATGTAATACATTATTAATTAAAAAGTATATTTAATGGCTATTATTTTGCGCTGTAACTATACTATGTAAGATTTCCAACAACAAATGGCTAAAATAAAAATTTAAGTTATTGGTCCAAATTGTCGAAGCCCAATAATTCTGTATCCCAACTTGAGGCCCAAACTCAATGATATTAAAGAGGTGTGGCTAACCATAGAGGTCAGTTTGGGTCTTGGAAAAACATTTCGGATTTGACCAATCTGGGTCATTCATTATTTCGGAAATCATCATTCTCGAATCCTTTCAACAGAAGTTCGAAACTTCTACATTGAATTTTCTGTAAGAAACTAATTGTGGTAGTATCAGTAGGATTTTTGTTAGTCTGTTAAACGTCCATAATTTTGCACCTCACACAACTTACATTAGTTGTGTGACATCTCTTTTTATCTCACATAGTACCTATATCTTACATATTTGTTAGCGCTAATAGAGAAATTTAAAAATAGCCAGATCTGATAGTTAAAAAATAACCCAATTTCAAAAGTAATCGAAATTTAGCCACACTTTATGTAAAGATAAATTTGACCGAAAATACTGTTCAAAACCCGGAAAATACTACAGCATAATATAATAGAGTTTCAGCATAAATATACAAGAACTCCAGCATAATATACTGGAGTTCCAGCAAGTATATTGGTCCAGTATAATATACTGAAGTTTGGAGCACCAGTTCTCAAGTCTCCGGTATAGTATACTGGAGCCAACAAAGTATACCGGTCCAACATAATATGCTGGAGTTCATCCACAAGTGCACCGAACACCAGTATATTATGTTGGACCGGTCTCTATTGCAGCAAAACGGTGGCTATTTTTTATTGACTTGGTAAACGCTGGATATTTTTGACTGATTAGTCCGAAAACTGGCTATATCGTGCTATTTTTACATAAAAAAGGTATTACACAACTAGTGTCAATTGTGTGAGACAAAAAATAAAAATTTTTGCGCTAATCCATATAGCACGATTTTTATTTATTTATTCATTTATTTGTTTTTGCGTGTGGTGTGTGTGGGGGAGGTGGGGGGTGGGTGTTGGAATATAGCATGATCTGGTTGTGGCCAACAAGAAAACCTTAGCGAGTTTCCTTTCGACACTTCACCTAACTCACCACTTCTACCTAGAAACACTAACATTCGATTAGGATTTCTGTATGCTTCGGTACAAATAATTATGCGACTATCATTACCTAAACCAATAAGCATAAAATCATGCTTTGAAACTGATTTTCTGTTTCCCAATTTTCAGCCTGCGATCACAGTTTTACTTTCTTTTGTGGGAAGGATCTTCATTGCAAAAGCACTAATTATTAATAAACAAGTAAAAAGTAAACACTACTATTCTACTAAGTAATAAACAGGTAAAACGACACATGGTAACCACTCGCGTGCTACATCTTAATAAACGCCAATAATTTATGTTGTTTAAATTCTATAAAGTTGTGCGACCCAACAGTAAAGGAATTGGAGATTATATTTTCAGAGAATTCTGAAATTACTTAGAGAGCGTCAATTAAGGGTGTATTCTGGGCCGGTCCCGGACCGGGACCGGGACCGGGACCGCGGGCCTGGCGGTCCCACGGTCCTGGTGGGCCGGTCCTACCGTGCCGGGCTCCAGGTGGGCTTAAAGACCGTGATGGGCCGGTCCAACCCATTAGGACCGCGAGATCGGGACCGCAAAGACCGGGACCGGCTAGCGGTACTGGACCGGTCTTAGCGGGCCTGGCGGGCCTCTAGCGGTCCTAACGATATTATTTAAAAAAAAAAAATTTTCTAAAAAATGGCCCAATGGCCCAACGGCCAGATTTAAAAACTAGCCGTTGGAGGTCAAAAATAGCCGTTTTTGGCTATCAAAATTTAGCCAAATGGTCCCCAAACTTTAATATAACCCCAAACTTTATATAATTACACTTTTTCCCAATTCTCAACTATAAATACCCCTCATTATTTCATTTTAACTCACCCAATTCATCAATCTATCTTAATCTCTCTCAATTGCTTATATTATTATTCCAATTTTGTGAAATTTTGTGAAGTTGGTGAATTGAAGTATTCAAGTCTTCAAGTCTTCAACAATTTGCAATTTTGAATTTTGAAGAAGTTGTTCGTCAATTCGGTAAAGTCGTTCCAACTCTTAATTTTTAAGAATATATTTTGTGTTATTTTGTTTGCATAAATATAAATAAAATGGCATTTTCATTGAAAAAAATGTTTAGTGCTAAGGAAAAAGCTAAAATGGGTGAAAGTAGTCGTCAACCAACTAACCTTCCCCCCCGGTTCCCCGACCTACCCGTCCTAGTGGTCCAATTATTCTTGATAGTGATAATCCCTGTTTTCAATTTAGCGACACTGAATTTTGTCATAATATTTCACGGAACCCCCTCCAAATATTGAAGGATTTATGAGATTTGTTAGAGATATGTAGATTGTGTTGTAAATTGTACTTTGGCACATCTTATTTAGTTTTTTTTCTTTTAATGGTGGTATTAGTACCTTGTTGTGCTCATTCCATTGGGGGAGAGAAGATTAATAAAGATATGTCATTTTTAGTAATAAAAATTATTACACAAGTTTTTGATTTATCTCTTAATACAATATATATATCTATTTCATACATATACATATAATATATATACATAATATATATTATATATATACATAACATATAAACTTAATACATATATATAAGTTAAGTTTATATATGTTAAGTATATATATATATTAAGTTTATATAATACTTACCATATATATATATATATATATATATATATATATATATATATATATATATATATATATATATATATATATATATATATACTTAACTTATATATATACTTAATATAAGTACTTAATACATATATATATATATATATATATATATATATATATAATATAACTTAACTTATATACTTAACTTATATAAACTTAATATATATATATATAGTTAACGTAGATAAACTTAACTTATATACTTAACTTATATAAACTTACTATATATATATACTTAACATATATAAATTTAACATATATAAATACTAAACATATATATACTATATATATATATATATATATATATATATATATATATATATACATACACTTAACATATATATAGTTAACATATATATACTTATTAAATAATTTTTTTTTTATTAAAAGCCCACGAAGCCCACGAAGCCCGCCAGGCCCGGACCGCCAAGCCCGGGACCATGTGGGCTTAGGCCCGTCACGGGCCGGTCTTACCCACCAAGCCCACGAAGACCGGGACCGCGAAGACCGGGACCGCTAGGCCCGGGACCGTTTAGGACCGGGACCGCCAGGACCGGGACCGCGAGGCCCGTTTAGGCCCGGGACCGGCCCAGAATACACCCTTAACCCTCGGCCTAATTGTATACTCTCGTTCATATTTTTTTCTTGAAATAGTGGATTGTTCATTACAGTTGATGAATGCTGATATATGTGAGTATTATTGTGTTAAAATAAAAAATCAAAAAAACTTATTAGAAGAATAAAGAAATGTAGAAAATAGTAAATAATTAGAAATATTCCGAGTCCACAATTTTCTTGTGTGTCCTTTAGAAATTTTAACCCCCTCACACGTTGCCAAGGTAATTGATTAAATCCTCTCAGGATAAAACGGAATAAACCTTCCTGCAACAGTGGCAATGCAAACTGCAGGATACCAACGAACTCAAAGAACGGAGCAAAATCACACTTACGAATTTGAGAGAGAGAGACTGCGAATTAGGATGCAGTATATTCAGAAAGAAAGAAATTCTGGAGTGTTTTTCGTATTTGGAAGATGCAACCTTGCCTCAAAATTTATAGGCAAATATCAGAAGAGGTGTCTGGGAAAGGTGCCTTTTCAGAAAATACGCGGCCTGCCGCGGTTCTACCGCGATCACGGCAGAACCGCGGCCAGAGATGCTCTCTGAATCTAACTACCGCGGTCGTGACAGAAATGCGACCAGCGAGGTTCTTTGAACTTTCAGCAGGGTTCCGGCGTATTTTCAACACTGATTTGGCATTTAATTAATTATTAAATAATTAAATAAATTTTGTCCAAAAATAATCTTATTGATCGATCATTTGACAAATTCAAATCCAAATCCAAATCCAAAGCCGAAGCCAAAGCCGAAGCCGAAGCCAAAGCCGAGCCGAATGAGCGATGATGACGGCGCGAGAGTTCATTCTCTTCAACTCCTTTTAAGAGCTTTAAGAAGTGATTCTATATATAAGCACACAAATATGGTTGTCCCTCACCAATGAGGGACAAAGTGCAAGACAAAAGTTCACTTCTTCAAATTTTTATTTTTCCTCCATTTTAATTATTTCCCTTCATTTTCAATTCATACTTCTTCTACTTTAAAGCCAAATGGCTTAAAGTCTCCAACAATTCCCCACGTGAATATATCAAGAAAGATCATAGATGAAAGCTATGTGATTTTGCAAGTAAGGGTTAATTGCATCTGGATAAGTAGGTTTCCTTTTGAACTTTCTGTAGTGAACATATGTCAGATATACTCGATCAATCGGTAGATTTGATATCTTTGAACCGTCGAATTTTAGTGTATACATAGACAACCATATGTCACACAACCAACCCTTAACCATCTTTTGGTTCTTATTGTTGTGTTCATTTCAGCCATGAACACCGCTTGGTCTCATAAGTGCATAGAGAATTGGCCTTTGATTTGATGTGATTCAGACCTTTGGTTGAGAAAATAGAAAGTTTGAAGCTATCTTGAAAAAATCATGTATTTTGGTGTTGAATTCATGGTTCTAGGTGTTATTTTGGCGATTTGATCGCATGGGCAAGTTCATATGATGTTTTAAGACTTGTGTGCATGTTTAGTTTGGAGTCCCGAGGGCTCGGGCGAATTTTGGATAGGCTACGGAGTGATTTTAAAACTTAGAGAATTGCTGGTATAACTGATATCTGTTGCAGGCCTCTGTTCTCGCAATTACGAGATCAAGCTTCGCAAATACGAGCAAACCATCATAGCAATTGTGAGGTCTTTATCACAATTGTGAAGAAGGCCTGGGCCAGTAGAGTTCGCAGATGTGAACATATCTTCGCAATTCCGAAGAGAGTCTGGGAAGGGGTGTGATCGCAAATGCAATCTTTTTATCACATTTGCGGGGGTCCGTGATCGCAATGGCTATCATTACCTTCGCAATTGCGAATGCAACAAAAGTGTGGGGAACTTTGCATTTGCGATGGTTCTTTGCATTTAGGAAGCTCAGCACGCAAATGTGACATCTGCAGCTGTTCAAAACATAACTTAGATAGAATTTTTCATTCTTTCTCCCATTTTTCAAAACCTAAACTTCAAGAGGCGATTTTCCTAGGTCAAGTTTTTCCCAAACCATAGGTAAATGATTTTTAACTTATTTCTTTCAATCGATTTTTTCTTTTTACAAGATTTCGTCCTAGAATCTAGGGTTTTTCATGATGGAATTGGGTGTTTTTTGGTCGAATTTAGGAATTTTGAAATTTAGGGATTTAGACCTCAAATTGAGGTAAGACTCCAAAACTAATTGTATATTCAGTCTCGAGAGTGAATGGGTAATCGAGTTTTGGTCCGAATTTTGAGTTTTGACCAAGCGGACCCGAGATCAAGTTTTTACATTTTGGGAAAAATGTTGGAAATATATACTTATACATTGAAATTGGTTTCTTTAGCGTTAATTTATGTTATTAAGTTAAATATGATAAGATACGAGTGGGTTGGATGTGAAATGTGATTGTCTGGTGGGATGGGGTTGCATGCCGCAATAAGTAGTAATAAGGGTGGATATGTGGGATCGGGTTGCACGCCGCAACAGGAGGAATAATGGTGATATATTGAGGAGTAATAAGGGTGGACTGGTGGGATCAGGTTGCACGCTATAACAAGGAGTAATAATGATGAATGATCATTCTGTTATTGATTATATGGTGGGATCGGGATGCGTGTCGCTTCAATTGTTATTTATATATTCTTCTTCTGCTGAGATTCATCATTGTGCATTGAAACTCTCTTAAGGATTTTTATAGCTGAGTAATGGTAGAAAGACTGGATTCAGTATTTATTTAATGCAAGTTCCGCTCTATTTCATTTCGTATTTTCTTCTTGCTTCATTATAAACCATAACATGATTTATTGTTTATAACCCCCCAGCCTCGTTACTACTCCATCGAGGTTAGGCTCGGCTCTTACTAGTACATGGGGTCGATTGTACTAATACTGCACTCTGCACTTTCTGTGCAGATTACAGAGCTGGTAATGGCTGATCGAGAGGTCGGTTGTTGTTACTGCATTCAGAAGACCCAATATAGTCCTGTAGGCGTCCGCAGGCCCTGACTTCTCCTTCTACTTTCTATATCCCTGTTTATTTACTCTTGAGACAGATGTATTCTTTTCTTTCAGACTAGTATTTAAAGTAATCTGTAGAAAGTTTGTGAGTTGTGAGACCAATTTCTGGGTGGTGATTGCTTCGGTTTTTCAGTTAATAGTATAAAGACGATCCGTTAATGTCACGACCCGGATTTTTTTCCCAACATCGGGATCGTGATGGCGCCTACTCGTGGTAGCTAGGCAAGCCACTGTGTTCGTACTATCCTATTTTTAACACAATTTTAATTAAATAAATGCGGAATACTTTATCGAAATGGAAATAATAAATCACGAGGTAAAAATCATACTGAAATCCTCTACCCAAGACTTGGAGTCACCAACTCACAAACTACTATGGAATACTACACATAAAAGTCCGAAGAAAATATAACATAATTCTGTTCGTCTCGGAATAATGAGACTACAGCTATAAACATAAATAAAGAAAGAGACGCCGGGCCTGCGGACGTCTGCAAGCTACCTTGGTCTCAAATGTAATCAACTCCCACGCAATCTATTTACTGCTGCTGCCTCTGCTGCTCCCGATCGTAACCCGGACCTCTGTGCAAAAACGCACGAAGTGTAGTATGAGCACAACCAACCCCATGTGCTGGTAAGTGCCTGGCCTATCCCAGCGAAGTAGTGACAAGCCTAGGACCAGACACCCACATAAACCTGTGCAATTCAATATATATATATGTACCACCAAAATAACAAGAATTTAATCAAGTATTAACACAATAAGGAGTATCTTAAAGAATTCAACAATTAACCACAATTAATAATTTCACAAGGAAAAACAAAGTGTAATGTAAACACAAATAATATCAATTCAAGGAATAGCAAACAGTTGCACGGCGCATCACCCTTCGTGCTTTTACTCTCATCCTCACATCCATAGTACGGCATGATCCTTCGTACATGGTTCAATAATAGGGCACGACATGATCCTTCGTGCATAATCAATAATAGGGCACGTCATGATCCTTCATGCATAATCAATAATAAACATGGCACGGCATGATCCTTCGTGCATAATCAATAATAAACATGGCACGGCATGATCCTTCGTGCATAATCAATAATAAACATGGCACGGCATCACCCTTCGTGCATTATCTCTCTTCCTCACCCAAATAACAATCACAGTTAAGGGCAAAGAAAGAAACAACAATTCATAAATCGTCCCATCAAGGGCAATCAATAATTATCTTCACAACAAGTCCCAACAAGGGAGAACAATAACAATTCATCTGTAATATATCTCAAAATAATTATTTTCCAACGACTCACGGTCATGCTAGACGCCAGTGTATGGATGCTCGTCACCACAGCCCATACACCGCACTCGATCACATAACACATAACACATAATCCTATTCCCTCAAGCTAGGATAGAACAAACACTTACCTCGAGTGCTTATGAACAATTCCATCCGTGGATATGTCCTTTCTTTCAATTTGGCTCCAATTCAACCGTATCTATACACAATTGATTTAATATCATCAATTTTACTCAACAAACTAATTCTTAAGACCAAATACAACTTTTACAACATTCTGCCCGGAATAGTGAATTTCAACCCCGGGCCCACATGGTCGGAATTCGGGGTTATGACTAAAATCCGGTTACCCATTTCCCCACGAGTTCATATATATGATTTGTTTCAAAATCGGACCTCAATTCGAGGTCCAATTCCCCAATTTATGAAAAACCCTATTTTCTAACAAAAACAAGAATTTTACCATGAAAACATTTGATTTCTAATGAAAAACATGTTTAATGATGTTAGGAATTGAAAGAATTAAGTAAAAAGTGACTTACAATCGATTTGATGAAGAAGAAATCCTTGAAGAATCGCAAATGGGTGTTTTGGTTTTGTAAAAATGTGAAGAAATGACCGAAATCCGTGTTTTTCAGGTCTCTGTGTTCGCATTTGCGAACATGGGTTCGCAATTGCGAACCCCGACCAATTTCCGGAGTTTGAAAAATAAGCTAAGGGTGGGAAGTTCGCATTTGCGAACATTTCTTCGCATTTGCGAAGCCAAGGCAAAACCTGGGAAGTTCGCATTTGCGAACTATTGTTCGCAATTGCGAACATAGGCTAAATATGGGGAGGTTCGCATTTGCGAACTATTGTTCGCATTTGCGAACCCAGGCGGAATAGTGGCCAGTTCGCATTTGCGAACTATAGCTCGCATTTGCGAACACAGGGCACAGAAGGGTCAAGTTCGCATTTGCGAACTATTGTTCGCATTTGCGAACACAGACACAATAGGGGGGAGTTCGCATTTGCGAACTATTGTTCGCATTTGCGAACTCTGCAGAATAGTGTGGAGTTCGCATTTGCGAACTATTGTTCGCATTTGCGAACTCTGCAGACCAAGTTGCAGACAACAACTTCTAACATGAAAAATCGATCTCGTGGCCTATCCAAAGTTCACCCGAGCCCTCGGGGCTCCAAACCAAATATGCACATAACCTCAAAAACACATTATGAACTTGTTCGTGCGATCACATTGCCAATATCACTTCATTTTAATCAAATCGAGCCTCAAACTCATGATTTTCATACTTTTGATTTTTCAAAACTTCTTAACTTGGAACTCAAGGTCCAAAACATCTCAAACGACGTCCAAATGTCACCAAACTTTACAGAAATCACATATATAATATTTAAGACTTGTACCGGGCGTCGGAACCAAAATACGAGCCCGATACCAAGGTCTATTAATTTATTTCCTTTAATAATTGCATCAAAAACAATTTCACATAAAAATTCATAACTTGGGCTCTAGGCCTCAGGAATTCGACTCCGGACACATGTCCAAGTCCCATATTTTCCTACGGACCTCTCGGGACCATTCAATCTCGGGTCCGGATCCGTTTACCAAAAATGTTGACCGAAGTCAACCATATCAATATTAATATCATTTTTATCCAAATTTCTCATAGAATTCATATTTTCTATCACAAAATCTTTCCGGCTACATGCTCGGATCGTGCACGTCAATCGAGGCAACATAGAATGAGGTTTTCAAGGCCTCAGAAGCTCGAAATTATTAATAAAATAAGTGATGACCCTTCGGGTCGTCACAATCTCCACCTCTAAAACAACCGTTCGTCCTCGAACGGACAAAAGAAAGAAGTACCTGAGTCAGGAAATAAGTGTGGGTAGCAGCTCCGCATATCAGACTCGGACTCCCAGGTCGATGCCTTAGGAGGCTGACCCCTCCATCGAACACGCACAGAAGGATAACTCTTCGACCTCAACTGTCGAACCTGTCGGTCTAGAATAGCCACCGGCTCCTCCTCGTAAGATAGATCATTGTCCAATTGGACAGTACTGAAGTCTAACACATGTGTGGGATCGCCGTGGTATCTCCGAAGCATAGATACGTGAAAAACCGGATGCACGGCTGATAAGCTAGGCGGCAAAGCTAATCTGTAAGCCACCCCTCCCACTCTGTCTAGAATCTCAAATGGACCAATATACCTAGGGCCGAGCTTGCCCTTCTTCCCAAACCTCATCACGCCCTTCATAGGCGACACCCGGAGCAATACTCGTTCACCAACCATGAAATCTACATCTCGAACCTTACGATCCGCATAAGTCTTTTGCCTAGACTGAGCTGAACGCAATCTCTCCTGAATAGTCTTGACCTTATCCAAGGCCTCCTGAACTAAGTCTGTTCCTAACAACCGAGCCTCTCCCGGTTCAAACCATCCAACCGGTGATCGACATCGCCTACCATACAACGCCTCATAAGGAGCCATCTGGATGCTAGATTGGTAACTGTTATTGTAGGCGAATCTGCTAATGGCAGAAACTGGTCCCATGAGCCTCCGAAATCAATAACACAGGCTCGAAGCATGTCCTCAAGAATCTGAATAGTCCTCTCGGACCGGCCATCCGTCTGAGGATGAAATGCTGTACTCAACTGAACCTGGGTGCCTAACTCCCGCTGGACCGCTCTCCAGAACCGCAAGGTAAACTGCGTACCCCGATCAGAGATAATAGATATTGGCACCCCATGGAGACGAACAATCTCCCTAATGTAAACCTCCGCTAATCTCTCCGACGAGTAGGAGACAGATATTGGAATAAAGTGTGCTGATTTGGTCAGTCTATCAACAATGACCCAAATAGCATCAAATTTCCTCCGAGTCAAAGGAAGTCCAGTAACGAAGTCCATAGTGATCCGCTCCCATTTCCACTCGGGAATTTCAATCCTCCGGAATACACCACCAGGTCTCTGGTGCTCATATTTCACCTGCTGACAATTTAGACACCGAGCGACATACGCAATGATATCTTTCTTCATTCTGCGCCACCAATAGTGTTGCCGTAAGTCCTGATACATCTTCGCGGCACCTGGGTGAATAGAATACCGCGAACTGTGGGCCTCCGCTAAGATCAACTCTCGAATCCCTTCGACATTGGGTACACAAACTCGACCCTGCAATTTCAATACCCCATCATCATCTAGGTTTACCTGTGTGGCACCTCCCCGCTGTACTGTATCTCTCAACTCACGCAAACGAGGATCATCAAATTGCCTCTCACGGATACGCTCTAATAATGAAGAACGAGCGACCGTGCAGGCTAACACTCTGCTAGGCTCAGAAATGTCTAATCTCACGAACCGGTTGGCTAAGGCCTGAACATCTAGAGCTAATGGTCTCTGATTGACCGGAATATATGCAAGACTACCCATGCCGGCATACTTTCTACTCAATGCATCGGCCACCACATTGGCCTTACCTGGGTGATATAATATAGTAACATCATAGTCTTTTAGCAACTCTAACCATCTCCGCCGTCGTAGATTCAACTCCTTCTGTTTGAACAAGTACTGTAGGCTTTTGTGATCAGTGTACACCTCACATGTCACACCATATAGGTAATGCCTCCAGATCTTTAAGGCATGAACCACTGCTGCTAATTCAAGATCATGAACTGGATAATTCTTCTCATGTATCTTTAACTGCCTCGAAGCATAAGCTATCACTCTACCCACCTGCATCAAGACACACCCAATACCAATCCGAGAAGCATCATAATACACTATATAAGAACTCGATGCTAAAGGCAAAACTAGAACTGGAGCTATGGTCAAGGCAGTCTTGAGCTTCTAAAAGCTCTACTCATACTTATTAGACCACCTGAATCGGGCACCCTTCTAAGTCAGCTTGGTCAAAGGCACTGCAATGTATGAGAAATACTCTACGAAGCGGCAATAATATCCGGCTAAGCCAAGAAATTTCTGAATATTAGTAGCTGAAGATGGTCTTGGCCAACTCGGAACCGCCTCAATCTTCTTCGGATCCACCTTGATCTCCATGATGGACACCACGTTTCCCAAGAACACCGCCAAACTGAGCCAAAACTCACATTTGGAGAATTTAGCATAAAGTTTCTCCCCCCTCAACATATATAGTACAATCCTCAGATGTTGTACATGCCCTTCCTGGCTACACGAGTATACCAGGATGTCATCTATGAAGACTATCACGAACAGATCTAAGTAAGGCCTGAATACCCGATTCATCAACTCCATGAATGCTGCTGGGGCATTGGTCAACCCGAAGGACACGACCAAGAACTCATAATGCCCATATCTAGAGCGAAAGGCTGTCTTAGGAATGTCAGCCGCCCTGATCTTCAGCTGATGGTAGCCCGACCTCAAGTCTATCTTAGAGAATACCCTCGCTCCCTGGAGCTGGTCAAACAAATCATCAATCCTCAGCAGTGGATATTTATTTTTGATAGTCACTTTGTTTAACTGCCGGTAATCAATACACATCCGCATCGAGCCATCCTTCTTCTTTACAAATAATACAGGTGCTCCCCAGGGGGAAACACTGGGCCTGATAAAACCCTTCTCAAGAAGGTCCTGCAACTGATCTTTCAACTCTTTTAACTCCGGCGGGGCCATACGATAGGGTGGAATAGAGATGGGCTGAGTGCCCGGTGCCAAATCAATACAGAAGTCAATATCCCTGTCGGGTGGCATGCCCGGCAGGTCTGAAGGAAAAACCTCAGGAAACTCCCGTGCAATAGGGACTGAATCAATGGAAGGAACTTCTGCACTGGAATCACGAACATAAGCCAAATAAGCTAAACACCCCTTCTCGACCATACGTCGAGCCTTAACATAAGAAATAACAGTGCGAACGGAGTGGCTTGAGGTACCCTTCCACTCTAATCGGGGTGATTTTGGCAAGGCTAAGGTGACAGTCTTAGCATGACAATCAAGAATAGCATGGTATGGGGACAACCAGTCCATCCCCAATATGACATCAAAATCTACCATATCCAAGAGCAACAGATCAACACGGGTCTCAAGACCCCCAAATATAACTACGCACGAACGATGCACCCGATCGACTACAATAGAGTCACCCACCGGCGTAGCCACATAAATTGGAATATCCAGAGTCACTGAGTTGGGAGAAACTTATACTGCTCTGTGTCACACCTCTTTTTACGCACCCGCAAGGACGCAAAGAGTTTTTCCAATTAAAGGACAATCGAGATGGGATTTATTTTAATTACTTCAGAGTCGCCACTTGGGAGATTTTATGGTGTCCCAAGTCACCGGTTAAATCCCGAATCGAGGAAAAGAATGACTCTATTTAACAGTCCGCGAACCAGAAATCCGGATAAGGAATTCTATTAACCCGGGAGAAGGTATTAGGCATTCCCGAATTCCGTGGTTCTAGCACGGTCGCTCAACTGCCCGTGTTTGGCTTATCTATCTGCTTTTACAATTATGTACTTAGTGCAAGTTACTACCCTTTTACCGCTTTTATTATTGGTTGTGATTTACGAAAGAGAAAGTTGCTTAAAAATATGCTTTCGAATCACGTCACATGAAATGCACCCGGATCCTCAACATATTCTTATTCGACATTTCGGGGTTTGGATTCGGGTCACATGAAATGCACTCCCGTATTTAAAAAGGTAAAACTAAAATATATGCCCGGATCGACTACTTATTTACATTGTTGAGAAAGGCATGATATTCGTTAAGAAACGACGCATCTCGAAACCTAAGTATTTATATGTACATTTATGACGGCTATGTGATTAGTGTAACTATTGGGCGAGGCATACCTTTGATTCAAATCTAAAGCGAACTACATCCCACTGTATCTTACTTAAGAGTTGATTCCAAATTACTTAAAACTTGCTACGAACCACACCGCATGAAATGCGCCTGTGGTTCCTGACACGCTTTGTTTACTCTTGCCCAAAATTGGGGTCGGGTCACATGAAATGCACCCCCGACTCTTTTTAATCTAATTACGTCATTCCGTTGAGTGACAACTCCCTAGCTAATCTTGCTTTTAACATAAGGTCTATCATTTGACAGGTTTGGAGATTATACACATGAGTAGAGAATATTGAACAAAGATACAACAGACTAATTCGGATTTACGTGCATATTTAATGATGGTGTATCTTTGGTCTAGCTACATTTCCGTAACAAAACTAGCAATACAAATTTAATTGAAGAATAACAGAATGTAATTAAACGCAAGAACTATAAACGACTACATGTTTCAATAGACTTTATGCACACGCTTCAAACTTCATTCTTTTCGTACCAAGGAACTACAAAAACAGAGGTGTGTACCTGGAATGCGGAAGGACAAGGAAGAGTGAGCAATGGCAATGCAGCAACAGCAACAAGAACAGTAACAGGAACAACAACCAAAGACCAATAATAACCACAGTAAACCAACAACAATCAACAGTATACCAAACAGCCACAACAACCAATGCAATCAAATAGACCAATAGCCCCAACAACCAGTGACAACCAATGGACCAACAGTCACTTAAACCAACAACCAGCAGCAACCAAATAGACCAACCAGCCACACAATAGACCAAGTGCAACAAACTACTGACCAATAGCCTCAATTGGACACCACAGCAACAACAATAAGGACTAACAGCTATCTTTGAACCAAGCAGTAACAACACACAGCCAGGCAGCAACCCTAAAAGACCAACCCCAGGCAGCAAACACTAACAGACCAGCCACCAATAGACCAAAAGCAACCCCAAACAAACCAGGCTGCAATATCAGCACACACGACCAACCAATGGCAGTAGCCACAATAACACAGCAACAACAACTAACAGAAGAACCAGCACTACCAACAACACTGTGCACAGCAACACACGACGACCAAGAGCACCCAAATGAACACTGAAACAGCAGAAGAACCAGTACTACAACAAACAATGGCCAACTATTCAATCACTGAAGCAAAATAATCGAAACAGTGACTAAGAAACCAATGAAACAGTAGCCTTTCTTGTATCTTTATATATGTGTATCGAGGTGTAGCTTGCTGTCTATTTTCTCTCCAGGTTTCTAGTTGCTCTCAGGTATTTCAGTCCCTCTCTATGTATGAATCTTTTGCTCTCTAAGTGTGTGTATGTATGCCTATCAATGTATATATGAAATCCCCCTTTTACTCTCAGATTATCTCCCATCTTATAGCTGACCAGCAACCCCTACTGTTACCCCCTACCCTGACTTCCCAACCTATCATATTCCCTGCAAACCCCACTACCTACTGTCCAAGGTATGGACTCAGCATTAAACAATGAGGCTGGTGGCAGGGACCTCAGTGGGGATGCCCTGCTGTGCTCAGTTCCACTAGCCCTTTGTATGGGTGTGTGATTAAACAATTATCCTATTAACTACAACCAATTATCCCTTTAATCTGAATCAAACAGTAACCAAATCCTACACTTGCATACGGGCAGGCCAGGGCAAATTACACAAACAAATTGGATTGTTGACGACATTAATCACATTGAACCTATGATTCAATTTAACTACTGAAAACAGGGGGAATTGGCCAAATAAAAGGCCTCAAATGAGAAGAGAAGACCAACGGATATGGGAAGTTAAAAGCATGCTAGATGAGAATTGAAACAATGAATAAAACACACACATATTCACACAATCGAATTAAAACGAACGAAGAAGGAATGAATACCTCATAAGAACACTGCCGACCCAAACTTTGAACCAAAATGTGGAATTATTGAAGCCAAACGGGCTTTAATCGAGATGTTCTCGATTGAGAACACCTAGACTAAAGTCCCTTGGACTTCAATTGTGGCTAAACCGACTCGAATTGGATTTCTTCAAAATTAGGGTTCTTGGGCTCGGATTTGGGGCTTTTGCGTTTTTGGCTAGATTCGAAGCAAACCAATGTCATTGGGAGTGTGGGGGAGGTGTGAGGAGACTGTGGTGTGAATTTGGGGTGATTTGGCATAAGTTCGAGTTTGACTCGAATCTTCAAATGAAGATTCGAGGAGCTCCGGCATGATTCGAGGTTAGTGGATGCTGGGTTCGTGATGGGGGAGGTGAGGGGAAGGTTTTGGCATTGGTTTGGTGGCGATTGGCCTACCGGAACCGCCGTGAGGCGATTTCCGGCAGGCGGAGGAGGGCGGCGTTACACCGGGTGTTTGAGAGCTCTGAGGGAGATGAAGGGAGAGGGGGGGTCTGGCTTGGGGGGCGGGGTATGGAATGAGGAATATATACCGGAGATGAGATTGAATCCTGATCGTTGGATCATTTACGATCAACGATCAGGATCCCCTCACTTAAACCAAACGACGTCGTTTGGTTAAAGCATAGTCCGAGTGTATATTGGGATTAAATGATTAATCTGGGCCGTTGGATAATAAAATCCAACGGTCCAGGATCAAGTGTTATACAGGCTGAGGCTGGACGGGTATTTGGGCTGGGTTAGAAGAAATCCGTTTGGGCCTGGCTTTTAGACTGAATTTGGCCCAGATCGGATATTATATGTGTATGTGTATATATACATATATATATGTATATAGATACATATATATATATATATACACACATATGTATATACTAACCTATAACGCCGCTATTTTTTACTACAATTAACGTGCACAATTACATATTGCCTAAAACGTAAATCACATGACTTCGATATCAAACACTAAAAAATGCAAAACTTAGCATATATTTTTTTGTATTTTTAATTTAAATAAATAAACGTGCACACAAAAAGATAAGATAACACAAAATCACAAAAGTCATACTCACATGAAACTATTTTTATTTTTGAATTTTCTGGGAGTACTTCTCAAGTAAGGCAAAAATCACGTGCTCACAACTGCCCCTCTTTGCGCGTAAACACGCAGAGTTTTCGTGCAAAGATAAATGAGCGGATATAAGCGATTTTTGCCCATTAGAACACTCCGTATGAAGCATTTTGGAAAAGTTTTGACCGAACCTTGCTTTAAAGGTCTCCTACATATCCCTGGCTAAAAGGGAATCAGGTCAATGTAGTTCGGGAAGTTCTGGTAGCTGGGACTACCATGCTTGTTGCGATCTCGCTGTTACTGCTGTTGCCGCTGTTACTGCTGTTACCACTGCTTAGCTGATTTCCTTGTTACACCGCGCTAAGCAACAAAAACAAGGAGCTAGACTAAGTTACAGTACTACAAGTTCTTATCTATCCTTTTTAACTTGATCTTGTCGCGCTCCTTGCCATCTTGTCTGACTTGGCGTTCCTTCTGATGCTTCGTCTCTTCTTACGAACTTGGATTCATGCCGAAGATTTCTGTTACATTCTACCGCTTTCCTCTAACAAATTAAAACAGATCGCCACTCCATTCTCCAGGCGGGCTCCCTAACTTCAACTACAACTTCAAAGTTAAATCGCCACTCTATTCTCCAGGGCGGGCTTCCCGACTTCAACTACAACTTCAACATTAAATCGCCACTCCATTCTCCGGGCGGGCTCCCCGACTTCAATTACTACTTCAAAATAAAATCGCCACTCCATTCTCCAGGGCGGGCTCCCCGACTTCAACTACTACTTCAAAATTAAATCGCCACTCCATTCTCCAGGCGGGCTTCCTGACTTCAACTACTACTTCAAAATTAAATCGCCACTCCATTCTCCAGGCGGGCTTCCTGACTTCAACTACTACTTCAAAATTAAATCGCCACTCCATTCTCCAGGCGGGCTTCCTGACTTCAACTACTACTTCAAAATAAAATCGCCACTCCATTCTCCAGGCGGGCTTCCTGACTTCAACTACTACTTCAAAATTAAATCGCCACTCCATTCTCCAGGCGGGCTTCCTGACTTCAACTACTACTTCAAAATTAAATCGCCACTCCATTCTCCAGGCGGGCTTCCTGACTTCAACTACAACTTCAACATTAAATCGCCACTCCATTCTTCAGGCGGGCTTCCTGACTTCAACTACTACTTCACTGATTTCCTATCTTGATTACCTTCCTTTGCCTCTTGTACCCTATCCTTGTTCCTGCATTACCTCTCGGACCACCTTCTCTTCTGAATTATCCTGTCTTGGAATTGCTTTCCCCCGGTTCGTATTACTTTTCTTCTGGCTGCTGGGGATATTTTGGAACTGTTTACTCGCCTGCCGGGGGTGATGCTGCTGAGGAAGTATTCTTTGTTTCCTTCACCCCTCATTCTCTTCCTTCTCCCCCTACCTCTTTTGGGACTCACGCTTTTGTTTCCTTGATCAAATTATAGGATGTAATACTGCTGGGGGAATCTCGAAGCCATTTTTCTTTTTCCAATAACTGCTGGAGATGATACCCGGCTCAAAGATCACCCCATCTCGTGTTGCTTTCTACACTTATCCTCTGAGTCTTGCTTTCCAGAAAATTTTCGCAACAGGAGAAAATTTTCTGCCCCAGTGTGATAAACTTCTGGACGGTATGCTTTTCTGCCGTCGGACCCTCTTTTCCTGCTTTAAATCAAAGAAAAATTGTTAGTTTCCAAACGCCGCGAGTGGTCGTGCCACTCTTGCTGAGGCCATTCTCTTTCCGCTGCTTGGCCTCTCTCGAACTTTGAGGACGATGTTGACGCTTGCTTGGGACGATGCTTTTTCCACGGACGAACTCTCATCTTTCCTTTTATTCCACTCTTTGGTTTGGTCCGACTCTTTTTAGCCGGTGATCTGTCGCGTGAAATCATCTTTCGGACATGCCACATGTGTCCATCATACTCCATAATTCTTGCGAACCTTCCACTCAGCCTGTCATCCCAATCTCACTATCGTAACGACTTCTGTCTTATTGTCTCGTTCCATGCCTATTCACTTTCAATGTACTGCTTTGGGAGACTTGGTAGTAAGCTTTGAAAAATCAATTTTCGAAAATGAAAGAAAAGAAAAGAATACTGACCGCAAATGACAAAAGAAGAGAAAAACTTTTCCGAACTCAAAAATAGGAAAACTTATCTGAATGTGTGCCTGATCCAATGTTATGCCGCGCCTTTGAGATTAAACTACCCAGTCTATTCGTGTCAATCACTTTCTGATACCGCGTCCTGCTAGGGGTAAACGGATGTCCCAACCTTGTCTCATGCAGACATTTTGTAACCATCCCATCCTGCCACCTCACAGTGCCCTTCAAAGGGTTTTCACTAATGAGGTTCTCTCATTTCTCTCTATCTCCCGTCGCCTTAAGGTGCCCGTAAAGGTTTTCACCGTAAGACTCTCTCATTTTACTTCTCTCAACTTCCTTCGCCTTAAGGTGCCCGCGAGGGTTTTCACCGTTAAGACTCTCTCATTTATGCTTCCTTTCCTTGCGGCGGGGTATCACCCCTGAGATTCCCTCTAGAGCGTTATCCCCTTTCGGCTTGTGCATCCCGAATTCAATCGAGGGTCGGGATGTCACTCTTGGCTTTCATTCACATGCCTTGGCACTTCTCAAATACTGATCGAGAGGTCTTTCTGGTTCTTGATATGGTTTCTGCGCGTGAGGCTGAGAAAAGGGGTTTAGCCTCAACGGTTAGCTTATTACAACTTTCGGAATCCACACTATCTTTCCAACGAAACAATGACTTCTGCCCCAGTTTTGTTGCTTGGGGGATTTTTGATTTTTATTTTATTATGACCGAGCCGCGTGGCGCCTACGTATCCTTCTTGAGGAATCAGGTCGAACGTAGTTCACTTTTTCTTGTATTACTTCTTTGTTTCTTTTCTATTCTGTTACACATCTTTCTTGATGATTCCGAAAGAGGGTATATGAAAGAATAGTTAAGGCTCAAATGGGGAAACAAAGGTTAAAGTGTTTGGGTAGTAGAAAAATTGCCTCTGTCATTTCATTCTTCGAAAAATGCCGAATACACACAAACGAAACCAAGCGTTGACAAATGCATTAAAGAATTATACATAATATCTCTTAACTGCATCGGAATTGATAGCCATATCGGTGCATCTTCCCTCGACATCAGTCAGACATAGAGCGCCGTTGGATAATACTCTAGTCACCACAAAAGGTCCCTGCCAATTTGGAGCGAACTTGCCTTTCGCTTCGGCCTGATGGGGTAGAACTCTCTTCAGCACATGCTGTCCCACTTCAAATCTCCCGGGACGTACCTTCTTGTTATATGCTCTCGCCATTCTCTTTTGATACAATTGGCCGTGACATACTGCTGTCAATCTCTTTTCATCAATCAAGCTCAATTGCTCTAATCGGGTTTTGACCCACTCGTCGTCATCAATCTCGGCTTCAGCGACGATTCGGAGGGATGGAATCTCAACTTCTGCGGGTATTACCGCTTCAGTCCCGTATACCAACAAGTAAGGAGTTGCACCTACCGAAGTCCGGACGGTAGTGCGATAACCCAACAGCGCAAATGGTAACTTTTCATGCCATTGCCTAGATCCTTCTACCATCTTCCTCAATATCTTCTTTATGTTCTTGTTTGCTGCCTCGACCGCACCGTTTGCTTTTGGGCGATACGGTGTGGAATTTCGGTGTGTAATCTTGAACTGTTGACATACCTCTTTCATCAATCCACTGTTAAGATTTGCACCGTTATCCGTAATGATCATCTTTGGAATTCCAAACCTACAAATGATGTGGGAGTGTACGAAGTCCACTACCGCCTTCTTGGTCACTGATTTGAATGTTTTGGCCTCCACCCACTTGGTAAAATAATCAATCGTTACCAGAATGAACCTGTGACCATTGGAAGCCGCAGGCTCAATAGGTCCAATAACATCCATACCCCATGCGACAAACGGCCATGGTGCCGACATTGTATGCAATTCAGTCGGCGGAGAATGAATCAGATCTCCGTGTATCTGACACTGATGACACCTTCGCACGAAACTTATACAATCCCGCTCCATAGTGAGCCAATAATATCCTGCTCGAAGAATCTTCTTTGCCAATACGTATCCGCTCACGTGTGGTCCGCAAACTCCCGAGTGTATATCCGTCATCACTGTTGTGGCTTGACTTGCATCTATACATCTCAACAATCCCAAATCTGGGGTTCTTTTGTACAGCACCCCTCCACTAAGGAAAAATCCGTTCGCCAACCGCCGAATAGCTCGCTTTTGATCTCCGGTTGCTTGCTCCGGGTATACTCCTAACCTGAGGTATTCCTTGACATCATGAAACCACGGCTCACCATCCCCCTCTTCCTCTATCATATTACAATAAGCATGTTGATCCCGGATCTGGATATGTAATGGATCGACACGAACCTTATCCGGGTGATGTAGCATCGACGCTAAAGTAGCTAGAGCATCGGCAACCTCATTATGCATCCTTGGGATGTGTCTGAATTCTACTGATCGAAAGCGCTTGGTCAGATCATGCAAGCACTGACGATATGGGATAAGTTTTAAATCTCTGGTTTCCCATTCTCCCTGAATCTGATGTACCAGAAGGTCCGAGTCCCCCAAGACCAAGACGTCCCGTACATCCATGTCCACCGCTAATCGCAACCCCAAGATACATGCCTCGTACTCGGCCATATTATTGGTACAATGAAAACGCAGTTGAGCAGTAACAGGATAATGATGCCCTGTTTCAGATACGAGCACAGCCCCTACTCCGACTCCTTTTGCGTTTGCCGCTCCATCGAAGAAGAGCTTCCATCCCGGATCCTTGGTTGGTTCTAACCCCTCAATCTGCAATACTTCCTCATCTGGAAAATACGTCCTCAAAGGTTCGTATTCGTCGTCAACGGGATTTTCAGCTAAGTGATCGGCCAGGGCTTGAGCTTTCATAGCCGTCCTTGTCACGTATATGATGTCGAATTCCGTAAGTAATATTTGCCACTTTGCTAACCTCCCCGTAGGCATGGGTTTCTGGAAAATATACTTCAACGGATCCAACCGCGAAATGAGGTACGTGGTGTAAGAAGACAAGTAGTGTTTCAGCTTTTGGGCTACCCAAGTTAGGGCGCAACATGTCTTTTCCAGATGAGTGTACTTGACCTCGTGGACTGTAAACTTCTTACCGAGGTAGTAAATGGCCCGTTCCTTCCTGCCGGTAAGATCATGCTGCCCCAGTACGCAGCCAAACGAATTCTCCAAGACCGTCAGATAAAGAATCAGGGGTCTACCTGGCTCAGGCGAAACTAGTACGGGTGGATTTGACAGATACCCTTTGATCCGGTCGAACGCTTCCTGACATTCTGCCGTCCATTCTATCGCAGCGTCTTTCTTCAATAGGCGGAATATGGGTTCACAAGTTGCCGTAAGCTGGGCAATAAACCTACTGATGTAATTCAACCTTCCCAACAGACTCATTACCTCTGTTTTATTCTTCGGCGGGGGTAACTCCCGAATGGACTTGATTTTGGATGGGTCCAACTCAATGCCCCGTCGGCTGACGATGAATCCTAGCAGCTTTCCTGATGGAACTCCGAACGCGCATTTGGCCGGATTAAGCTTGATGTCGTACCTTCGGAGTCTTTGAAAGAACTTCCTGAGGTCAACAACATGGTCTTCTTGACGCCTAGATTTTATGATCACATCATCCACGTACACCTCAATTTCCTTGTGTATCATGTCATGGAATACCGTAGTCATCGCCCTCATATATGTTGCTCCCGCATTCTTCAAACCAAACGGCATCACTCGGTAGCAATAAGTCCCCCACGGTGTGATAAAAGCCGTCTTTTCTGCGTCCTCTTCATCCATCAAAATCTGATGATATCCCGCATAACAGTCCACAAAGGATCCAATTTCGCGTCCGGCGCAATTATCAATTAGGATATGGATATTGGGAAGTGGGAAATTATCCTTAGGACTTGCCTTGTTGAGATTGCGATAGTCCACGCATACCCTGATCTTTCCGTCTTTCTTTGGCACCGGTACTACGTTAGCCAACCATTCAGGGTATCGAGTGACACGAATGACTTTCGCCTGCAACTGCTTGGTCTACCTCCTCCTTAATCTTCACACTCATCTCCGTCTTGAATTTCCGCAGCTTTTGCTTGACGGGAGGATATGCCGAATCAGTGGGTAATCTATGAACCACTAGATCAGTGCTGAGTCCTGGCATGTCGTCGTACGACCATGCGAAGATATCTTTAAACTCCATGAGTGTTTTGATCAATTCTTCTCTCAGATTGGGTTCAATATGGACACTTATCCTGGTTTCTTTGACGTCATCTGTGTTTCCCAGATTAACGGCCTCAGCATCATTTAAATTTGGTTTGGGTTTTTCCTCGAAGTGACTTAATTCTTCACCGATTTCTTCTACGGCTTCATCATCGCCGTACTCCGACTCACTCTCGTCACTTCTTATTTCATGTGTTATTATTTCCAAACCCGATTGACTTTCTAGACTGGGTTGATTAATCTTTAAGCACGCCATATCATTAAGATCGGTTGCAAGAAGGCTGTTCAGAAAAGTAAAAAGAAGAAAAGATAAACAAAATTAGACACGAAGGAACCAAATTTCATTGATGGGAATTGTACAAAGGGAAAAACAAACTGCAAACTTAAATCAAAAATGAACAAAACAACGGGATTTTACTCCGGGGACAAACCCCCAACACAACATTTCGAAAGAAAAACAATCCAAGGCAAACTACCAAGACTCCTTCCGGACAGGGAGAGGAGTAGCCTTCCAGTTATTCAGTTTTGCCTTTGGTCCCACAAATTGTATCTCGGCATGATTGGATCCTTCACCATCTTCGAGCATACATACATCTGTGAATAGGTTTTCGAACTTCCTGAAGAACTCTTCGTCTGGCCTGACCGTAGGACCGGGAATCTTTAGCGCTGGATGTCCTCTTGCTCCGGACCTGACAAAAGATTGGGAAAGGCGTGGAACAGGCTTTGGGAGCATCCATGTTTTCTGCTTACTCCTCTTTGCTCGCCGGATGTCCTCTGAGGTTGGCTGGAATCCCAAGCCGAAGGTTCCCAAGTTTTCGACCACTGATACCGGTTGTATAATTCCTTGCAGAGATGCACCTAGCCCTTTACCGGGTACGAAACCATGTCGCAACATTTCATGCGCCACCATGATATCCGCAGTAATTGTTCTGTCGCCGGGAATACATTCCCCTTCCGGAACTCGGTGGGCGGGCACCACATCGCAGACCTGATACACCCACGGCCCAACGTCTTCTTCTGTTTCAACAAAGGGAATGATGGTGCCTGATTGTGGATCGTTCTCTCCGTGGACGACGATCTCCTGCTGGTCCCATTCAAACTTGACGAGCTGGTGTAAGCTGGACGGAACTGCTCTTGCGGCATGAATCCATGGTCGCCCTATTAGGAGGTTATATGACACCACCATGTCCAGCACTTGGAATTCCATGGTGAACTCCACTGGCCCAATTGTCAAGACTAGCACTATGTCACCAACCGACGCTTTACCTCCTCCGTCGAACCCTCGAACACATACCCCGTTCTCGCGTACCCTGCCGATGTCTACTTTTAATTTGCCCAGTGTAGAGAGAGGGCAAATGTTAGCACTTGACCCATTATCAACCAAGACTTTGGTAACCACCGCCTCTTCACACTTCACCGTAAGATACAAAGCCCGGTTATGCTCAGTGCCTTCCTCAGGCAACTCGTCATCGGTGAAGGTGATCCGATTTGCTTCGAAGATCCTATTGGCGATCTTCTCCAAATGGCTCACTGAGATTTTATCCGGTACATGTGCCTCATTCAGGACTTTCATCAATGCTTGCCGATGTTCTTCAGAATGTATCAGCAAGGATAGCAATGATATTTGCGCCGGAGTCTTCTTTAACTGTTCTAAGACAGAGTAGTCATGCAGCTTCATCTTTTTCAAGAATTCTTCTGCTTCTTCATCAGTGACCGGCTTTTTCAATACTGCCGGAGTGGTCTTCCTCAATTCCGCAGGGGCAAAACATCTCCCCGAGCGGGTCAACCCTTGGGCTTCACAAACTTCCTCTTTCACCTCCTTTCCTCCGTAGGTCGTTGTAATCCGAGCATAATTCCATGGGACAGCCCGGCTATCGTTACTGGCAACTGCGTTGCCGGCTGGATGATGAAAGGATCCATTCGGACGCCCGCTACTGTCAAGATGGGCTTGATTGCTGCCCCTGGTACAACTATCTTGGCCGGCTTCACCGGTACTTCGTTCACACTTTCCTTTCCTGCTTCCGACTCTCCTGGTATGTCTTTCTTGCAACTGGGCGACTCATCACAGCTTGGCCCTTTTCTCGTTCCTGCCCCGCTAGACTTAATCATCATTACAGTTTGAGAGGCTTTCTCCTTTCCTTCCTCCGCCCGTACCAACTCGATCATATTGGTCTCACGATGAGTTGGAAGCGGGTTTTGGTTGATGTTGGGCTCTGTTGGAGTCTGGACCTCAATCCTGCGAGTGTCAATGAGCTCCTGGATGGCCGTCTTTAGCCTCCAACACTTTTCTGTATCATGTCCCGGACATCCCGAGCAGTAGGCACAATTTACCTGAATGGTCCAGGTTCTTCGGAAGAGGGTTTGGCAGCTTAGCTTCAACCGGATTCAGCAACCCTACCTGCTTTAACCGGTGGAACAGACTAGTGTAAGACTCTCCTAAGGGAGTGAAAGTCTTTGGCCTCGGCGCCCTGTCGCCCCTGAATGCCGGGTACGGACGGAAACTCGCGCCCGAGGGGTTTCTGTAAGCTCTTGGGGGTGGATGATTGTTCTGGGGGTTTGGTGCACGCCATGGTGCATGAGCGGGAGGTGCGGAATAGGACTGTGCATGGTGGACAGTAAAATGGGGATCAGGTGCGGGATAGTAATGTTGTGGGTGGCTATATGGGTTGTGAGAGTAATTTTGGTGGTGAGGTTGGGGTGGGCTATATTGTGGTGCGGGGCCTCTATTTCTGAACCATGCCCCGGACTCGACGGCCACAACTTCCTCTCTCCTCTTCTTCCCCAGTACTCCTCCAGTACCACTTTGGATAGCCTGAGTGGTGGCTTTCAGTGCCGAGTAACTCATGATCTTGTTGGCCTTCAAACCCTCCTCGATCATACCCCCCATTTTTATCACCTCAGTGAATGATTTGCCTACGGACGTTACCAGATGTCCGAAGTAGGTGGGCTCTAATGTCTGCAAGAAGTAATCCACCATCTCGCTTTCTCTCATCGGTGGATCTACCCTGGCCGCCTGTTCCCTCCATCGGAAACCAAATTCCCTGAAGCTTTCAGCAGGCTTCTTCTCTAGTTTTAGCAATGATAGGCGGTCGGGGATTATCTCGAGATTGTATTGGAACTGGCCGATAAAAGCTTGAGCCAAATCATCCCACGTAAACCATCTACTGGGATCCTGTCTAGTGTACCACTCCAACGCCGATCCTCCCAGACTCTGGCCGAAGTAGGCTATCAGAAGCTCGTCCCGTCCTCCGGCCCCTCTCATTTTACTGCAAAACCCCCGCAGGTGGGCCACTGGGTCACCATGCCCCTCGTATAGGTCGAATTTGGGCATTTTAAATCCCGCTGGCAACTGGACGTCCGGAAATGGACACAGATCCTTATAGGCGACGCTGACCTGGTTGCCTAAACCGTGCATGTTCCTGAAGGACTGCTCCAGGCTTTTAACTTTTCTGGCAACTTCCTCGTGTTCCGAACTTTGGAAGTGTTTTTCCGGTTCTGCCGGATTATCCCAGTGAGGTGTATGTGATTGTGGTTCAGGAGCCCTGAAAGTAGGCTCTGGAGGATAGTAAGAGTTGTCATGGATCTGAACATATGGCTCGCCGGCCGGCCTTTGCAGAGGAGCAGGTGGAGGTGCTACAAAAACGGGGGTGACTGGAGGAGGATTTGGTTTGGCTGGTGGAATGTGGGTGGCATATGGATTTTCCCCCTGAAAGTATGGATAGCTCGGGGCGCTTGTTGAAGGATCGATGGGCGGATGTTCCGGAGCTGAGGCGAGAGTAGGGCGGTTTGGTGAAGACTGTTCCCTGGCCCAGGCCAGGTGCATCTCTGTTATCCGTTGTTTTAACCGGTCTACCTCTTCTTTCATGATTTGTAGCTCGGATTTTTCTTCCTCGAGACTCTTGCCGGAACTCGACATGCTTACTGTAACTGGTCCTTTGGATCTAGTACGGTAGTGATGGCTGGCCAGTATATTCTGTCAAACCAACTGCTAAACTTTCTGGAATACGCAACAAACTTGTTAGTTCACCGAGTTTGACAGATATGTTGTAGCACGTTGGATGCAATGCACCTAACCAAATAACCCTTTCTACATGTATTCTTAACATGCGTCATTCCGGCCCTTTTTCCTTTTCTTTTCTTTTCCTTCTTTCTCTTTTATTTTTTTTTCTTTTTCGACTATCTTTGCAAGCCTTATTGTTATTTAACCTATGGATTCCTTTCTTTTTAGTGGTGGTCGAATCTTATGTGGATTGCCTACGTATCACGACCCCGCGTGAATCAGACCGAGCGTAGTTCTGGTGACAAGAGTGTGGCAAAATTCAGTAACTTCTATATCAAATAAAACCGTGTAGTTACAAAACACGTCTTACAACAATCAGCAAAACAAAAGAAAATGCTTAACTTGGAAAAGTAAAGAAAATGCCAACTAGCTTGACTCAACATTAAAAATACATTTTCAATCAAAAATCTAATGCCCTAAATTCCCTGGGGGCCCGCGAGGCATCATTCGGCCTTGCCGCGGGCCTTGGTGTGAGGTCCTTGTGCAGTTCCCTCAACTCTTCCATGATCCGATGAACATAACCCATAATTGAAGCGAAAAGGTCGGCGCGGGGCATTCGTTCGCAAGCTAGGCACTTCATGGTGACATAGTGCCCGATTTCTCCAATTCTATCCTTGATCATGTCCCTTTCTCCGAGTAGCCGCTCTATTTGCTGGTTTTTCGCCCCCAATCTTCGAGCATTGTTGGTGACTTGATCTAGGAGCCTATCCACTTGTCCTTGCAGTCGGGCCATCAAATTGTGGCAGCGGTCGAGGTCTGCTCTGGCATCTTGGGCTTGCTTGAAAACCCGCTCCCTAAGGACAACATTTGCTTCCCTCAGACTAGTGATGATATCAGTGTAATCTTCTTCTACCCGCTTTAGGTGAAGTGCATGTTGATGTGCCTCCTTTTTCCAGCTAGCACGGATCCTCGTTGTCTGAGCTTTCGACTCGTCCAATTCTCTTTGGATATCGGTGACTTGGCTACTCAAACCCTTTATCAATTTTTCGTCGGCCCGACTCCTCAACTGTCTGTCGGCATCTCTTTTCATTTGCTGGATTTGAGCTCTCAAGAAGTCATTTTCTTGCGCCAACTTCTTTTTGTCTCCTTCGTCGGTGGCAGCTTGCATGTTCTTCTCGAATTGGAGGTCCCGGACCTGCTGTTCTATCCTGCCAATCTTCGTCCTGTACCCCTCCTCCTTTGCTAACCAATCCCATTGTTCCCGTGAATCTTCCGTGAATCGTTGGACATGGGCTCTTTTAGAACATTTTCGACGAATCTGAAATCTTTTCCCGAACCACACGTTGTACTTTGGGTCCACCTCTCCCTTAGATAGTTCCCGTACCATGGTTTTAGGCTCAAGGAACCGACATTCGTGCCACAGCCTTCTAACCTTCTCTTCGGGGAAGACAACTCCCGGGCTCAACTCAATGGCGTACTTCCTTAGGTCTTGATCGGTAGGAATAACCCGAAACCTCCCTAGTTGACGTAATACACGGTGAGGGACATATGGTTGAACACTGCGGATCCCCATCAGAAGGATATAACACTCCTCGGCCTGCCATATATATTACTTCAGTATCGGGTAACCACCCGAATGCCCATTCAATCCGATCGGCTTCTATTGAGCTCAGTCGTGCAAGCCATGCCTCGACGCCTTCAGGGAATACAGCACCCATCATCCGTTCTTCGAAACCCCTGATACAGTTTTTCCCGGTCAACCCATGGTTCATGTATTGTGTTCGGTGACGGAGGTGTTCTTGCATCCATAGTTGAAGTAACAGATTGCAACCTTGGAAGAAATTGCCCCCTTCTCGGCATACAGTCAAGGCTCGATAGATTTCGGACAAAACCAAAGGGACCACCGTGCTGGTAGCCTTTTTGATTGCAACATCGGCTATTCCTACCAGACTTATCTCTATTTTCTTATCTTCACGCGGACAAATCACAACCCCCAAGAATGTCGTTAGGAATGCTAGAATTCGTCTGGCCTCCCACTTGGTTCTATTCCCTGCGTGAGTCAGCCCAAGGTTTGACTCTTCAAAACCCCGAGGAGTGCCGTACCGTTGATATAAGAATTGAAGATCGCAATACCCTTTCAACAGATCATCATTTTTCACCTTTCGACTAATGCTTAGTAAATCCAGAAACCCATGTGGAGATACCGGTCTTGGTGAGAGCAGGTATTGCCCTCTTAATTTCCCATTAAGTCCCGCATAGCCCGCAATTTCCTCTAATGTGGGCGTCAATTCAAAGTCAACAAAACGGAACACATTGCGGGTCGGATCCCAGAAAGATACCAGTGCCTTGATGATGTCCTCCCTTGGCTCGATATTCAATAGATCAACCAAACCTCCCAAAATTCTCCCTACAACCTTTTTGCTACTGTCTTCCAAATCGTTCCACCATATACGGAGCTGCTGAGGGACCTCACTAAAGATTGAAAATGATTTATTCTGATTCGTGCTCATCCCGCACATTTATTAAGGTGATTTAAATAAGAAAACAACTTTGTTTTGCTAAAAAAAAATAAAAAATAAAAAATTAGTTTTCAATCACGGCCTCTCAACGTCTCGGGGACGAAGGCTTTCAAGGCTGTGGGGTAAATTGATCGAAATCAAAATTGACCCAAAGGTGGCCGTTTATACGAAATTAGCCTTCCGGCGTCCCTTTCGGGAACATTCGGCTATTTTTTTAAAAACAGCGTCACCGACTTATTTAGTACAAAACTTAATTTTTCAAAAGGTGAAGTTGGACCCGATGGAGGTTGCCTACGTATCTCACATCCGATGAGAATCAAACCCCCGTAGTTCGGTTTTGACGAAACAAACGGCATTATTTATTTATTCACTTTACTAAAGGAAAACAAATAAGCTATTTCTATCTTAAGAGTAAAACACACACATTTTTTTTTTTTTTTTTTTTTTTTTTTTTTTTTTTTTTTTTTTGAAAGCCGGTCAGCATGCAAGTCTATAACAGATAAATGCGCAAGACAAACAGGATGCAGCAGGATAGTCTGTTCATTTCGGGTCACCTGTCCTAGACGGACCCAACCCCTGTGTTGAGTCCCCTAAGCCAAAATGCGACATGATGCAAATAAACGTTTCCTACTAGGGATCCGGCATGAAGCTTTGTTATTCTAGGTTTAAAAACCCGGGTTTATCTGTTCTAGACTTGGCTTACCCGAGCGGACAGCTCGAGCCGAGGAGGAGGCAGCAACCCGGGAATACAGAAGCTTCACCGGTTTTGCAACTTATCCAAACCTCGTTCTAAAATGGGAATTAGACACTATACGGAAAAGAAGTCACACGAAGTGCACCCTTCTTCATGATTTAGAAGACTCAGAGAGGAGATTGGTTCCGGCACAATTTATATGTACAGTTCACAAAATATCAAAGCAGTAAAAACAACATTTTGCACATTGATGCCAACATGTAAAAGAATCGGATAATAAAATATGCCAAATACAACAGTTATTCCGAGCTCGAATTCTAAAGATATCCCCAGCAGAGTCGCCAGAGCTGTCACACCTCTTTTTTACCGCACCCGCGAGGATGCAAAGAGTTTTTCCAATTAAAGGACAATCGAGATGGGATTTATTTTAATTACTTCAGAGTCGCCACTTGGGAGATTTTATGGTGTCCCAAGTCACCGGTTAAATCCCGAATCGAGGAAAAGAATGACTCTATTTAACAGTCCGCGAACCGGAAATCCGGATAAGGAATTCTATTAACCCGGGAGAAGGTATTAGGCATTCCCGAATTCCGTGGTTCTAGCACGGTCGCTCAACTGTCGTGTTTGGCTTATCTATCTGCTTTTACAATTATGTACTTAGTGCAAGTTACTACCCTTTTACCGCTTTTATTATTGGTTGTGATTTACGAAAGAGAAAGTTGCTTAAAAATATGCTTTCGAATCACGTCACATGAAATGCACCCGGATCCTCAACATATTCTTATTCGACATTTCGGGGTTTGGATTCGGGTCACATGAAATGCACTCCCGTATTTAAAAAGGTAAAACTAAAATATATGCCCGGATCGACTACTTATTTACATTGTTGAGAAAGGCATGATATTCGTTAAGAAACGACGCATCTCGAAACCTAAGTATTTATATGTACATTTATGACGGCTATGTGATTAGTGTAACTATTGGGCGAGGCATACCTTTGATTCAAATCTAAAGCGAACTACATCCCACTGTATCTTACTTAAGAGTTGATTCCAAATTACTTAAAACTTGCTACGAACCACACCGCATGAAATGCGCCTGTGGTTCCTGACACGCTTTGTTTACTCTTGCCCAAAATTGGGGTCGGGTCACATGAAATGCACCCCCGACTCTTTTTAATCTAATTACGTCATTCCGTTGAGTGACAACTCCCTAGCTAATCTTGCTTTTAACATAAGGTCTATCATTTGACAGGTTTGGAGATTATACACATGAGTAGAGAAGATTGAACAAAGATACAACAGACTAATTCGGATTTACGTGCATATTTAATGATGGTGTATCTTTGGTCTAGCTACATTTCCGTAACAAAACTAGCAATACAAATTTAATTGAAGAATAACAGAATGTAATTAAACGCAAGAACTATAAACGACTACATGTTTCAATAGACTTTATGCACACGCTTCAAACTTCATTCTTTTCGTACCAAGGAACTACAAAAACAGAGGTGTGTACCTGGAATGCGGAAGGACAAGGAAGAGTGAGCAATGGCAATGCAGCAACAGCAACAAGAACAGTAACAGGAACAACAACCAAAGACCAATAATAACCACAGTAAACCAACAGCAATCAACAGTATACCAAACAGCCACAACAACCAATGCAATCAAATAGACCAATAGCCCCGACAACCAATGACAACCAATGGACCAGCAGTCACTTAGACCAACAACCAGCAGCAACCAAATAGACCAACCAGCCACACAATAGACCAAGTGCAACAAACTACTGACCAATAGCCTCAATTGGACACCACAGCAACAACAATAAGGACTAACAGCTATCTTTGAACCAAGCAGTAACAACACACAGCCAGGCAGCAACCCTAAAAGACCAACCCCAGGCAGCAAACACTAACAGACCAGCCACCAATAGACCAAAAGCAACCCCAAACAAACCAGGCTGCAATATCAGCACACACGACCAACCAATGGCAGTAGCTACAATAACACAGCAACAACAACTAACAGAAGAACCAGCACTACCAACAACACTGTGCACAGCAACACACGACGACCAAGAGCACCCAAATGAACACTGAAACAGCAGAAGAACCAGCACTACAACAAACAATGGCCAACTATTCAATCACTGAAGCAAAATAATCGAAACAGTGACTAAGAAACCAATGAAACAGTAGCCTTTCTTGTATCTTTATATATGTGTATCGAGGTGTAGCTTGCTGTCTATTTTCTCTCCAGGTTTCTAGTTGCTCTCAGGTATTTCAGTCCCTCTCTATGTATGAATCTTTTGCTCTCTAAGTGTGTGTATGTATGCCTATCAATGTATATATGAAATCCCCCTTTTACTCTCAGATTATCTCCCATCTTATAGCTGACCAGCAACCCCTACTGTTACCCCCTACCCTGACTTCCCAACCCATCATATTCCCTGCAAACCCCACTACCTACTGTCCAAGGTATGGACTCAAGCATTAAACAATAAGGCTGGTGGCAGGGACCTCAGTGGGGATGCCCTGCTGTGCTCAGTTCCACTAGCCCTTTGTATGGGTGTGTGATTAAACAATTATCCTATTAACTACAACCAATTATCCCTTTAATCTGAATCAAACAGTAACCAAATCCTACACTTGCATACGGGCATGCCAGGGCAAATTACACAAACAAATTGGATTGTTGACGACATTAATCACATTGAACCTATGATTCAATTTAACTACTGAAAACAGGGGGAATTGGCCAAATAAAAAGCCTCAAATGAGAAGAACAGACCAACGGATATGGGAAGTTAAAAGCATGCTAGATGAGAATTGAAACAATGAATAAAACACACACATATTCACACAATCGAATTAAAACGAACGAAGAAGGAATGAATACCTCATAAGAACACTGCCGACCCAAACTTTGAACCAAAATGTGGAATTATTGAAGCCAAACGGGCTTTAATCGAGATGTTCTCGATTGAGAACACCTAGACTAAAGTCCCTTGGACTTCAATTGTGGCTAAACCGGCTCGAATTGGATTTCTTCAAAATTAGGGTTCTTGGGCTCGGATTTGGGGCTTTTGCGTTTTTGGCTAGATTCGAAGCAAACCAATGTCATTGGGAGTGTGGGGGAGGTGTGAGGAGACTGTGGTGTGAATTTGGGGTGATTTGGCATAAGTTCGAGTTTGACTCGAATCTTCAAATGAAGATTCGAGGAGCTCCGGCATGATTCGAGGTTAGTGGATGCCGGGTTCGTGATGGGGGAGGTGAGGGGAAGGTTTTGGCATTGGTTTGGTGGCGATTGGCCTACCGGAACCGCCGTGAGGCGATTTCCGGCAGGCGGAGGAGGGCGGCGTTACACCGGGTGTTTGAGAGCTCTGAGGGAGATGAAGGGAGAGGGGGGGTTCTGGCTTGGGGGGCGGGGTATGAAATGAGGAATATATACCAGAGATGAGATTGAATCCTGATCGTTGGATCATTTACGATCAACGATCAGGATCCCCTCACTTAAACCAAACGACGTCGTTTGGTTAAAGCATAGTCCGAGTGTATATTGGGATTAAATGATTAATCTGGGCCGTTGGATAATAAAATCCAACGGTCCAGATCAAGTGTTATACAGGCTGAGGCTGGACGGGTATTTGGGCTGGGTTAGAAGAAATCCGTTTGGGCCTGGCTTTTAGACTGAATTTGGCCCAGATCGGATATTATATGTGTATGTGTATATATACATATATATATGTATATAGATACATATATATATATATATATACACACATATGTATATACTAACCTATAACACCGCTATTTTTTACTACAATTAACGTGCACAATTACATATTGCCTAAAACGTAAATCACATGACTTCGATATCAAACACTAAAAAATGCAAAACTTAGCATATATTTTTTGTATTTTTAATTTAAATAAATAAACGTGCACACAAAAAGATAAGATAACACAAAATCACAAAAGTCATACTCACATGAAACTATTTTTATTTTTGAATTTTCTGGGAGTACTTCTCAAGTAAGGCAAAAATCACGTGCTCACAGTGCGAAGTAGGAAGACACATAGGAATAGGTAGATCCAGGGTCAAATAATACTGAAGCACCTCTGTCACACACAAGAATAGTACCTGTAATCACAGCATCTGATGCCTCTGCCTCTGGCCTGGCTGGTAAAGCATAGAATCGGGGATCTGCACCTCCCCTCTGAGCTGCGTCTCTAGGACGACCATCAACCGGCTGACCTCTACCTCTCGCTGGACGGTCTCCACCTCTACGGTCTCGACCTCCACCTCTATAATCCCTACCCCCGCCTCTGGCTGGCTGGGCAGGCTGAGGGTCAGCTGGGGCCTGAATCATAGGACGAGGACCTCGCTGCTGAGAGTTGCCCGCTGCTATAGGGCAATTCCTGATAAAATGACCTGGGTCGCCACAACCGTAGCAACTCTTAGACTGATAGGGCTGCTGGCCCTGACGACCTGAATGGCCTCCACGAACACTCTGAAGAGGCTGAGCACTAATAGGAGACTGGTCTGAATAATACCCCCGAGAACCACGATCACCTGATCCACCCTGTGAAGCCTGAAGGGCGGAATGAAAAGGCTTGGAAGACTGGCCTCTATCAAAGGATTCTCTGCTACCAGAGGAAGAACCACCAAATCTACCTGAATGACGAGGCCTCTTATCTGAAGAATAACCGCCTCCCCTAGTAAGAGCCATCTCAACTCTGCGTGCTGCATTAGCTGCCTCCTGAAATGATATGTCACTCCCCACGCCCATAGCCATCCGGAGTCTAATCGGATGATTAAGCCCATCTATAAACTTGCGGACCCTCTCCCGCTCAGTGGGAAGTATCACCATTGCATGACGAGCCAAGTCGATAAATCTCGTCTCATACTGTGTAACTGTCATAGTGCCCTGATGGAGGCGCTCAAACTGCCTCCGAAGTAAATCCCGCTGAGTAGTAGGGAGAAACTTCTCCATAAATAGTTCCGCAAACCGGTCCCATGATAGAGCTGGGGACCCTGCTGGTCGAGTCAGGCAATAATCTCTCCACCAAGTCTTGGCGGATCCTGCAAGTCTGAAAGTACAAAAATCAACTCCGTTTGTCTCCACGATCCCCATAGTCTTGAGAATCTCATGGCAACTGAATAAAAAGTCCTGAGGATCCTCTGATGCGGTTCCACTGAAAGTAGTGGTAAATAGCTTGGAGAACCGATCAAGTCTCCATAATGAATCAGAAGTCATGGCCGTTCCATCACCGGCATGAGCTGTGGTACCTGACTGAGTGGCCACAGCTGGCTGAATTACTGGTGCCTGAGGCTGAGGAGCTACCGGCTCCGGAGTATGAGCAATAGGAGTCTGGGCCCCTCCTCCAGCCTGAGAAGTAGCTGGGGCAACTGATAATAAACCCGCTCTGGCAATGCTGTCCATGAATCCCGCTATTCTGATCAAGGCATCCCGGAGATCTGGGGTAATTAAAGCCTCTCCTGGGACCTGAGCTGGGCCCACTGGAGCTGCTGGAATCGGAACCTCCTCGTCAATCTCAATACGGGGCTCCACCTCTGGGGTAGCTGCCTGGGGCTGAGCTCTACCCCTACCACGGCCTCTGATACGGCCTCGACCCCTGCCCCTCACAGGAGCTGTCTGGGGCTCAGGCTGCTGGTCAGCGGACGAAGAAGTGCGTGTCCTTACCATCTGCGAAAGGACAGAATAGAAATTCAATCAGTAATTGAGGATCAAGTAGCACGACAAGAAAGAACAAATGAGAGACTTTTTCCTAACTCAATAGACTCTGAAGGACAAATCAGAACCTCGTGTGTAAATCAATGTGACCAGTTTAGTGAAATTGTTCAGTGCCAATCATGCATCCTTGTACATAGCACATATCCTCCTATAGTCATTTGTCACGACCCGGATTTTTCCCCAATATCGGGATCGTGTTGGCGCCTACTCGTGGTAGCTAGGCAAGCCACCGTGTTCATACTATCCTATTTTTAACACAATTTTAATTAAATAAATGCGGAATACTTTATCGAAATGGAAATAATAAATCACGAGGTAAAAATCATACTGAAATCCTCTACCCAAGACTTGGAGTCACCAACTCACAAACTACTATGGAATACTACACATAAAAGTCCGAAGGAAATATAACATAATTCTGTTTGTCTCGGAACAATGAGACTACAGCTATTAACATAATTAAAGAAAGAGACGCCGGGCCTGCGGACGTCTGCAAGCTACCTCGGTCTCAGATGTGATCAACTCCCACGCAATCTATTTATTGCGGCTGCTGCTGCTGCTCCTGATCGTAACCTGGACCTGTGCAAAAACGCACAGAAGTGTAGCATCAGCACAACCGACCCCATGTGCTGGTAAGTGCCTGGCCTATCCCGGCGAAGTAGTGACAAGCCTAGGACCAGACACCCACATAAACCTGTGCAATTCAATATATATATATGTACCACCAAAATAACAAGAATTTAATCAAGTATTAACACAATAAGGAGTATCTTAAAGAATTCAACAATTAACCACAATTAATAATTTCACAAGGAAAAACAAAGTGTAATGTAAACACAAATAATATCAATTCAAGGAATAGCAAACAGTTGCACGGCATCACCCTTCGTGCTTTTACTCTCATCCTCACATCCATAGTACGGCATGATCCTTCGTACATGGTTCAATAATAGAGCACGGCATGATCCTTCGTGCATAATCAATAATAGGGCACGGCATGATCCTTCGTGCATAATCAATAATAAACATGGCACGGCATGATCCTTCGTGCATAATCAATAATAAACATGGCACGGCATGATCCTTCGTGCATAATCAATAATAAACATGGCACGGCATCACCCTTCGTGCATTATCTCTCTTCCTCACCCAAATAACAATCACAGTTAAGGGCAAAGAAAGAAACAACAATTCATAAATCGTCCCATCAAGGGCAATCAATAATTATCTTCACAACAAGTCCCAACAAGGGAGAACAATAACAATTCATCTGTAATATATCTCAAAATAATTATTTTCCAACGACTCACGGTCATACTAGACGCCAGTGTATGGATGCTCGTCACCACAGCCCATACACCGCACTCGATCACATAACACATAACACATAATCCTATTCCCTCAAGCTAGGATAGAACAAACACTTACCTCGAGTGCTTATGAACAATTCAATCCGTGGATATGTCCTTTCTTTCAATTTGGCTCCAATTCAACCGTATCTATACACAATTGATTTAATATCATCAATTTTACTCAACAAACTAATTCTTAAGACCAAATACAACTTTTACAACATTCTGCCCCCGGAATAGTGAATTTCAACCCCGGGCCCACATGGTCGGAATTCGGGGTTATGACTAAAATCCGGTTACCCATTCCCCCACGAGTTCATATATATGATTTGTTTCAAAATCGGACCTCAATTCGAGGTCCAATTCCCCAATTTATGAAAAACCCTATTTTCTAACAAAAACAAGAATTTTACCATGAAAACATTTGATTTCTAATGAAAAACATGTTTAATGATGTTAGGAATTGAAAGAATTAAGTAAAAAGTGACTTACAATCGATTTGATGAAGAAGAAATCCTTGAAGAATCGCAAATGGGTGTTTTGGTTTTGTAAAAATGTGAAGAAATGACCGAAATCCGTGTTTTTCAGGTCTCTGTGTTCGCATTTGCGAACATGGGTTCGCAATTGCGAACCCCGACCAATTTCTGGAGTTTGAAAAATAAGCTAAGGGTGGGAAGTTCGCATTTGCGAACATTTCTTCGCATTTGCGAAGCCAAGGCAAAATTGGGAAGTTCGCATTTGCGACATAATGTTCGCATTTGCGAACAAGGCTCCTTCGCATTTGCGAAATAGTGTCGAGTTCGCATTTGCGAACACAGGCACAATAGTGTCAAGTTCGCATTTGCGAACTATTGTTCGCATTTGCGAACACAGGCACAATAGGGGGGAGTTCGCATTTGCGAACTATTGTTCGCATTTACGAACTCTGCAGAATAGAGGGGAGTTCGCATTTGCGAACTATTGTTCGCATTTGCGAACTATTGTTCGCATTTGCGAACTCTGCAGACCAGTTGCTGACAGCAACTTCTAACATAAAAAAAATTGTTCAGAATTTCATCCAACGACCTATCAAATCTTTACCCGAGCCCTCCGGGCTCCAAACCAAATATGCACATAACCTCAAAAACACATTATGAACTTGTTCGTGCGATCACATCGCCAATATCACTTCATTTTAATCAAATCGAGCCTCAAACTCATGATTTTCATACTTTTGATTTTTCAAAACTTCTTAACTTGGAACTCAAGGTCCAAAACATCTCAAACGACGTCCAAATGTCACCAAACTTTACGGAAATCACATATATAATATTTAAGACTTGTACCGGGCGTCGGAACCAAAATACGAGCCCGATACCAAGGTCTATTAATTTATTTCCTTTAATAATTGCATCAAAAACAATTTCACATAAAAATTCATAACTTGGGCTCTAGGCCTCGAATTCGACTCCGGACACATGTCCAAGTCCCATATTTTCCTACGGACCTCTCGGGACCATTCAATCTCGGGTCCGGATCCGTTTACCAAAAATGTTGACCGAAGTCAACCATATCAATATTAATATCATTTTTATCCAAATTTCTCATAGAATTCATATTTTCTATCACAAAATCTTTCCGCTACATGCTCGGATCGTGCACGCAAATCGAGGCAACATAGAATGAGGTTTTCAAGGCCTCAGAAGCTTGAAATGAATTAATAAAATAAGTGATGACCCTTTGGGCCGTCACAGTTAATTATGTTCTTCCGCGTTTAATTCTGTTGATTTAGCTTTCTTTTGTTTTAATTATAACAAGTATAGGAAAAAGGTGATTATGACTCTAATGTTGGCTTGCCTAGCGAGTGCGATGTTAGGCGCCATCACAGTCCCGACGGTAGGAAATTCGGGTCGTGACATTTGGGTTAATGTTCGATTCTTACCGGGGCATTTTTATATATGCCCACTATTGGGGTCACTATTGAAGTTATACCGTAGTGCATACAATTTTACAAATGACGTAGTTAATCTCTTCAATGCAAATTTGGAAATCAAATACGAAGTTCTTCTATCTTTCAAATTTAACTTTCGAAATTCGAATATGAAGTAGTTCAATATCTTCAATGCAACTTCAGAACTAAAATCTGTAGTTCTTCTATCTCTTAAATGCAACTTAAGAAATTTGAATCTTATAGTTCATTCTATTTAATGCAACTTCAGATTTTGAATCTTAAGTTGTGAAACATTAACTTGTTCTTCAAACTTAAACTATATAATACACGATTTAATGCCCTAATTTACTCCAAATTTCAAATTTAAAACGTAACGTTCGAATATCATAAAGAACAAATCTCAATTATTAAATTGTCAAAATAACAACTAATTTAACAAACTCATTTTGAAACTAAGCAAAAGAAGAAGAAGAAACTCTAAACTCAAAAAGAAGAAAACAACATTAAAGAAAAAGAGAAAAGTGTATGTATCTGAAATATCCAAAAATTAAATATCAGTTGACCTTTTTTTAAAAAGTGAGTACATGTTGTAAAATAAAAGCAATGCAGTAAAATATAAATAAGAAGAGATAGAAAGAAAGGAGAAGAGTTTTGTTCTTTCACTTTGGTGTATTTTTCCATTGCAATTACATGGCCTTTTATAGGCATAAAAAGCAAAGAAGATTGACATAAAATAGGAGATTTAATCTTTCAATTATTCACAACATGGGCATCCAATGTAGTATCCAATGTAGTATCCAATGTAGTATCCAATGTACAAATTATTCATAACACTCCCCCTTGGATGTCCATGTAACATAATGTGTCTCACTAAGAACTTACAAAAAAAATATTGGGATGTACATAGTTATTTATAATATATATTGCTTGCTGCCTCATTAAAAACCTTACTAAGAAAAACCCAGTGGGACAAAACCTTGGTTAAGGAAAAGAGTGCAGCATGTACTTACCCCCCTGATGAAAAATCACTTAATGTTTCGAAGACGACGCATTCCAATCTTATATATCAGCTTTTCAAATATTGAGGTTGGTAATACCTTAGTGAACAGATCAGCCAAATTATCACTTGAACGAACTTGTTGTACATCTATTTCACCACTCTTCTGAAGATCATGAGTGAAAAAGAATTTTGGTGAAATGTGTTTTGTTCGATCTCCTTTGATATATCATCCTTTCAATTGAGCTATGCATGCAGCATTGTCTTCATACAATATTGTTGGAATATTCTCTTTCGAAGAAAGATCACATGTTTGCTGAATGTGTTGAGTTATAGATCTTAACCAAACGCATTCTCGACTTGCTTTATGAATGGTTATTATCTCTGCATGATTTGAAGAAGTAGCAACCATAGTTTGTTTTGTCGAACGCCATGATATGGTTGTACCTCCACTTGTAAATAAATAGCATGTCTGAGATCGACCTTTGTGTGGATCAGACAAATATCCTGCATCTGCATAACCAATCAATGATGGCTTGGATTCATTTGAATAAAATAAACCCATATCAATGGTCCCTTGGAGGTATCTAAATATATGTTTAATACCATTCCAGTGTCTTTGAGTTGGCGAAGTGCTAAATCTTGCCAATAAGCTTACCGAGAAAGCTATATCTGGTCGGAAATTATTAGCAAGATACATTAATGCCCCAATTGCACTAAGATATGGTACTTCGGCACCAAGAAGCTCTTCTTCATTTTGATGAGGTCGGAATGGATCTTTCTTTATATCAAGTGATCTCACAACCATCGGGGTACTCAATGGATGTGCTTTATCCATATAGAATCGCTTTAAAATCTTTTCGGTGTATGTTGATTGATAGACAAATATTTCATCTTTCATATACTCAATTTGTAGACCAAGACAAAATTTTGTCTTTCCAAGATCTTTCATTTCAAATTCTTTCTTCAAACAGTCTACTATTTTTGGAAGCTCCCCAGGAGTTCCAATGATATTTAAATCATCAACATATACGACGATTATAACAAATTCCGATCCAGACCTTTTTATAAAGACACAGGGACAAATTGGATCATTCTTGTACCCTTCTTTCAACAAGTATTCACTCAGACGATTGTACCACATACGACCTGATTGTTTCAATCCGTACAAAGATTTCTGAAGCTTTATTGAACAAGTTTCTTGAAAACCTTTATATGCTTCTGGCACTTTAAATCCCTCAGGTACTTTCATAAAAATTTCGCTGTCTAATGATCCATACAAATAGGCTGTAACAACATCCATTAGATGCATATCAAGTTTTTCTTGCACCGCCATATTTATGAGATACCTGAAGGTGATAGCATCCACTACAGGAGAATATGTCTCCATATAATCAATTCCAGGCCTTTGGGAAAACCCTTGTGCCACAAGTCGTGCTTTATATCTAACGACTTCATTTTTATCATTTCGTTTTCGCACAAAAACCCATTTATACCCTACTAGCTTAATGCCTTCAGGCGTTCGAACTATGGGTCCGAAGACTTCACGTTTTCCAAGTGAAGTTAACTCTGCCTGGATAGCGTCTTTCCATTTTGGCCAATCATTTCTCTGTCTACATTCATTGACGGATTTTGGTTCAAGATCCTCATCTTGTTGCATTATTTCAATAGCAACATTATAAGCAAAAATGTTATCGATAACAATATTATTTCGGTTCCATCTTTTCCCGGTTGAGACGTAACTTATTGATATCTCTTTATTTTTATTATTTTCAGGTACCTGAACCTCCCCCAAGGTCTTATCATTTGTTACATCTTGGGGCTCTTCTTGAGCCACTACCTCTGTGTTATGTTTAC
>JASVEL010002059.1:0-184214 GCA_032618575.1 Nicotiana noctiflora | reverse complement strand
CAGTTGGAAGGGGTGGGAGCGTTATGTATAACGGTAAATCTCGTCATATACGACGAAGACATAAAACCGTTAGACAATTACTCTCTAGAGGAATTATCACGATTGACTATGTAAAGTCAAGTGATAATGTGGCGGATCCACTTACAAAAGGCCTAACTAGAGATGTAGTTGAGAAATCATCAAGGGAAATGGGACTGTGGCCGAGAACAAGTCATAGTGGCGGTAACTCTACCTAGAAGACTGGAGATCCCAAGATCTAGGTTCAAGGAGATCAAACAAAGTCATTTTTGACGGTTCAACATTGTCAAATAAACTTTTGGTCCATTCTCTTATAAGACAATGTTCAGTACCAAGGATAAAGCATTAAGGCTTTTTAATGATTTCTAAATTTGATACGAGGTATATCAAATAGTGTATCTACGGGATGACACGTTTAGGAATCACCTATGTAAGTGTGAAGTGTTAGCCGCTTCAAGGAGAATTCTGTAAGGCCAGTTCTCTACGCACTTATGAAACCAGGCGGTGTTCATGGCTGAAACGAACACAACAATGAGAACCAAAGACGGTTAAGGGTTGGTTGTGTGACTTGTGGTTGTCTAGGTATACACCAAAGTTTGACGGTTCAAAGATATCAAATCTACCGATTGATCGAGTATATCCGACATAAGTTCACTACGGAAAGTTCAAAGGGAAACCTACTTATCCAGATGCAATTAATCCTTACTTGTGAATCACACTGTTTTTCATGCATACTTCCATGATATAGCCATTCCCCATTCATGTGGGGGATTGTTGAGTTTTATTTTAAGAGTGAATGGGAAATGAGAGTGTATTGCACCAAGTGAATGGGAAATGAGAGTGTATTGCACCAAGTGAATGGGAAATGAGAGTGTATTGCACCAAGTGAATGGGAAATGAGAGTGTATTGCACCAAGTGAATGGGAAATGAGAGTGTATTGCACCAAGTGAATGGGAAATGAGAGTGTATTACACCAACAAGCAACAAGTGCCTATTCCACCATGTAAGTGCCTCCTCTATGATAGCCTAGTGCTTGTTACATCATGGAAGGGGCGGATTTATCTCAAAAAAACTGCTATAAATAGAGCAGAAGTTGGAGAGAACGAGATAGATCAGAAAAACACTTGAGATACTCTCTGTATACACTCGATATACACTCTGTATACACTTGATATATACACTGTATACACTCGATATATACACTGTATACACTGGAAAAACGAATTTCAATCTCTTTGGTAAGAATTCAACATTGGCTATACATTGCATTCCTTCCTCTCAGAATTTCCATTCGACTTCTGAGTTGTCCTTCTTTATTCTGCATTGTTTTTAGCATCAAACAAAGCAAAAAGTAAGTGTGATTTGCTACCGAACTTTGTGTTCTCTAAAATACTGTGGTTTGAAGTACCACTACACCAGTGTGTAATTCGTTCTATCCCGGGAGGAAATAATCCATAACCTTGGGTACTAGGAGGGGATTATTCCTTAAGGAAACACTATGAATTCAGTGGGCTCGAATTGGTTTCTTCGTTTCTGTTTATGTTTTATACGCTAACATTTTTATTGTCCAGAATTGTTATTTAAAAAAAATATAGGATAACAACCAAGAAACCAACAGATACATCCATAGCTGGAATCTTCAACTATGAGGATGAACTGGTGAAGAAGACGAGAGGAGCTTTAGAGAGAGAAATTAGGAGAGAAAATCAAGAACTTCCATTATCTTATTATACATCAAAAGTATCTGTACATGGGTTATTTATACACTAACATATACAGTGGATTTAACCAACTTCCTACAGTGTTAACCACCTAACTAGTTAACTAACTGTACAAACAATATAACTTAATGTACAAGTGCTCTACAACCACAGCTTCCACTATCTCACCAATCCTCTACACTCCCCCTCAAGCTAATAGTTCAGCGCAAGGTTCTTCGATAGATAAACACGTTTCACGTTACCCAAGCTTTTGGTTAACAAATGATCTAGTTGTTCTTTGGTGATATATAATTGTCATGACCCAACCCCAATCGTGATGGCGCCCAACACATTACTAGGCAAGCCTGATGCAATGGCCCGACCCGGCGTCTCATGAGTTACCGCTATGTTTTCCCATTTTATGCTCCTTCATATTTCATTATCAGTATTTGGTGTGTTAGAGTTGATTTGGATTAATTTTGGTAGAAAATGAGACGCTTAGTCTCTTTAAGGAAGGCTTAGTTTGGAAAAGTCAATCGAAGATTGACTAATGAGTTATAGGGCCCGGATATGATTTCCGGCGATTCAGTTTGCTACGAGAAGGGATTTGTGACTTATGAGTGTGATCAGAATTAATTTTGAAGGTCCGGTGTAGAATTAGGCTTGGATTGACAAAGTTAGTATTTTGATAATTTCACGTTGATAGGTGAGATTTTGATCCGAGGGTTAGAATGGAATTTCGAGAGTTGCAATAGGTTTGTTAGGTGATTTTAGATGTTTGTGAAATATTCATGTTATCCAGAGGTGTTTTGATTGGGTTTTTGATCGAATGCATATTTCAGATGTTTTTAAAGAACTTAGGCTTGAATTCGATGAGAAATGATGCTTTTACTATTTTTGAGGTCTTTTAATGATCGGAAAAAGTTTTAATGATGTTATGGGTGGTGTTGGTATTTTTGGTTGAGGTCTCGGGGGCCTCTGGCTGAGTTCGGATAGTTAAACGGAGAGTTTTAGAATTTTCATATTGTTGTGTGTTTTTGCTTTTGCGAAGCTTAGACCACAGAAGCGGTCTCGATTGTGTGAAGGATTGACGGCAGAAGCAATGAGGACACCTGGGCACTGGTTTCGCAGAAGCAATTTTCTAACCGCAGAAGCGGTATCGCTTATGCGGTTGTGTAACAAAAGAAGTGGTTGGGGCTCGGGTTGGGATTTGTGCAGAAGCAGACATTTATCCGCAGGAGCGAGGACCGCAAATGTGGTAGGGGACTGTGAGCACGTGATTTTTGCCCTACGTGAGAATTACTCCCAAAATTTCAAAATAAAATAGTATTGGTGTTGTGCGTGATTTTTGTGGATTATATGTTATTGTTCTCTTATTATTTGCGTTTGTGTGTCCGTGTCTTTTGTTTAAATAAATAAAAAATAAAAATATATTACATATATAAAATTCGAAGTTTGCAATTGATAGTAATTAAGTTTGTTTTACGAAAATCAAAAATAACAAAAATATGTGTTTTTGGCATTTCTAGCATTTAAGTCCTAAACTGTGTGATTTATATTTTATAAATACTTAATTGTGTGCGTTAATCGTTAGGGTAACCTAATTAGTTTTTTTTTATATATATGTAAGTTAATTTGATTTTTTGTAGTGTAATCTAGGATTTTTATTTTAATTAGGAATTTAAAAGATAAGAGGAAAATTGGAAATAATGAGAAGAAGAGAAAGAAAATCGGATTGGGCCATGTGTGAAATTAAAATTGAGCCCAAAACAAAAATGCCCAATTCCAAGCCCCATACCAAATTAATCCGTGACCCGTCCCCTTTGCTTTGAACCGACCCGTCTCTTAAATTAATTAAACGGCGTCGTATCACATTTAAACGACGGCGTTTCAGTGTTGCTCGATCAATCTCAACCGTTGGATGGAATAATCCAACGGCTAAGATTAAAGTTGGATATAATACACAAATAACCTCCCCAAACCCGCCTAACCCACCTCACTTCTCCTCATTCCCCTACCTCTCCATCGTCTCTATCAGAGACAAAACTAAACCCTAGCGCCGCCCTCCCTTTCCACCGCCTGAAACCCGGTGGCAACAACGCCGCCGGCCACCAAAATAACACCACACGACCACCTCAACCCCCTCTACAAGAATCTGGCAATCCCTAATCTCGAATCAATCAGGAAATTCTCGAATCTTCATTTGAAGATTCGAGTTAAACTCGAACCAACTCCGATTGATCCCAAACTCGTACCAATTGCTCTCCGGACCTTCCTCGTAACCGAACCAAACTTGGTTTGGTTCGAATCCGGCTAGAAATGTTCGAACCCCAAATCCCCTCTCAAGAACCCTAGAATTCGAGAATTAGGGAGGTTGGTCCAAGTAACAGTAATTGAAGCTAATGGATTTTAATTGAAGTGTTTTCGTTTGAAAACATTTCAATTAAAATCCGTTTAACTTCAAAATGCGAAAAATTCGAATCCTTTGGGGCCGGGTCCGTCTGATGTCGATTTCTTTTGAGGTAATTTTTTCCGTCCTGTTTATTTCAATTAGGTATTTGTTTGTTTTGTATATTTGTTTAATTTAACTCTTGAATTCTTCTCATTTTCTTTCTTGGCCGCCCCTGTTTTCACTTCTTCTCAAAGACCTTTTATTTGGTCAATTACTCGTCTATATTGTTTGTTTGATTACGTATGTGGTCAAATGCGTATTCGCTTCGATTAGCGTTGTCGAATACTTAGCTTCATTTTTGCCGAGATTTTTAGAATCACTATTTTATCGGTTAATTTGTTATCCATGTTAGGTGTTATAGTTAATTGAATGTCGTCGTCTAATCTCGTAGAGTTTGTTTGTGTGAAATCTCGGGCAGTGGCTCGTTTTGTCTAAATTGAACTCTATGACTGTTTGTTCGGGTTTGTGTATTTGAATTAGTAGTTGTTGTTTGTTATAGCTGATAGAAGCTTTAGGAAATCAACAGTGTAGTGCACATGCCTTAGGTCAGTGGAACCTGCTGGACAACAGGTATCCACCTAGGCTTTGCACTTAGGGAATTTTTAACAGAAAAGCTCCATACTCAGACATATGGTAGTGTTAAAACCAGTGTCAGGGCTAGGCAGAGAATATAATGGGCAAGGGGTTTTATTTAAGATGGGGGGGGGGGGGCACCATTAGGAGCTGGATGCAAAAGCGATATAGATAGAGGCTTAGACATTCATATACGAGGGGGCTTAGAGGCAGAGACGGTTCGAAAAATAAAACACATAGTAGAGTGCATAGAATACATTGGGGTAGTTTAAGGGATTGGGTAAGCCCTGTGAGTAAGGAAAACAATAAGAGGAAGAGCCTGTAGAGATTAAAACAGACAGATAGACTTGAGAGAGACTGTTGCACTGAAGTTTTCTTATCATCTCTTGAGGTCTTGAACTTCTGAAGTAATTTGGGGATCCATTTATTTTGTGGCTTGAATTTTGGTGTACAAATACTTGCTGGATGGTTCATGTTGTTGGTTCTAATTGCTGGCCTTTGGGTTATTATTTTTATTGAGATTCTCTGCATCGTTGCTTGGTTTGGACTGGTTTTACTGGTTGTTTTCCTGCTGTTGAGGTCTGTTACTGCTGCTGCTGCATACTGACTTTCCTCTCCTTTTTGGTTTTATATACCAGGTACTTCTTCTAACATCTCTAAGTTGGAAAATTGATGCAAAAATATGATATGAAAGTCAAAGTTCAAGTTTTATGTGGACTCTATCGTTTACTCTATATTTCGGTTCCTGTTTTGCTATTGTTGTATAATTAGTATAAATTGAACATTTGAAATCTCTTTGGAAGTTTATTTGTTATTAATATGGACTGTTAATTAGGCTGTATGGATTTAATTGATGTCATTTTAAGTTTAGATATATTGAAATAATATGCTTACAGTATAAGGGAAGTTGAAGCTAGTAAAATACAAGTTAACTTTGGTTTTGTCTCTATGTTGTGTTTGTGTACAGATTTGGGGTTTGCATTTATTTTAGTTTGAACTGTTAATTAGAAGAGCAAGCAGATGATTGTTCTGAATCTAGAATTTGGTATAGTTATCGGATAGCTTCTGAATCTGGTATTTGATATAATTCTCCTAAAACTAATAGCATATGATGTCTAGCATCTTGTAGTAATTCATATAAGTAATATAGTATTTGATATAGTTCTGAATCCGGTATTTGATATAATTCTCCTAAAACTAATAACATATGATGTCTAGCATCTTGTAGTAATTCATATAAGTAATATAGGCTAAACATGTGATTAAAATTGGAAATATAATCTAATACTTTTAACATTTGAAGTGTGCCGTAGGATAAAAATATAAGAAAGAGTTGTTTCATACAAAAGTATATTGTGATTTGTTGTAACATTAAAACTCACCGGTAATATAATAATGATAACTAGACGCCTTTGTTAAAACTTGAATTAGAAATGTGTGTTTTAAAGGGGTCAACGTTACTAGTATTGTAAAGCCTAACTTGGAATGACATTAAATAAAATAATGAGATGAGCCTCGTTAGAGAATAAATGTACGGTGTCCTTGATTAATTATTATAAAAAATTTAGACTCGGAAGGACCGTTTAGAGAGTTTCGCGATCTTTCCAAAAGTTAAAAACACGATAGACTCTTTAGGCACGACTTTAATAAAAAAAATACATTCCTAAATACGGGTGCGCATTTATGTGGCCCAAATCCTACTCCCGGCGAAACTGAAATACATTATAGCCGCAGGCGTACTGGTTACGGTGCGGCTCGAAATGTGTTTTCGTGACGTCGCAATTCTTCTAAGAATTAAAGCGGGGTATAAGAGCACACAAATAAAAATATATAAAGAAATCAGATAGAAACAAAAATTGCAGTTGAGCGACCGTGCTAAAACCACGGAATCCGGGAGTGCCTAACACCTTCTCCCAGGTTAACAGAATTCCTTATCCAGGTTTCTAATTTCGTAGACTATATTATAGAGTCATAAATTTCCTCGGTTCGGGATCAAACCGGTGACTTGGGACACCATTATTTTTCCAAGTGGCGACTCTGAATTAAATAAATTGATCCCGTTTCGATTGTCCTTTAATTGGAAAAACTCCCTTGCGCTCACGCGGGTGCGCCGAAAGGAGGTGTGACAGCTCTGGCGACTCTGCTGGGGATGATGCTATTCACCCAGAACTTCGGTTCAGGGTTTAAGAATTCGAGCTCAGTTAAATTGTTGTTTTTGTCTATATCCGATTTTATTATATGTTTAATTAATGTGCTACATGTCTACCGCTTTGATACTAGTTGCACTGTATATACTACCTTGCCCATATGTTTACCGCTTTGATATTGCGTGAACTGTATATAAAACCGTGCCGAAAACCCTTCTCTTCTTACCTCCGGGGATGTGCTTACTGGTTGAGACTCCTTTTTTCTGTTAATGTCAATACCCAAAATAAGAAAAGAGGCAGGATAAGTTACAAAGCCGGACGATCCCGCGGGTCCCCGGTACGTAGCCCCCTCCTCAATCCGAGCTGTCCACTTGGATACATAGTTTAGACCATGTACCGAGGTTTTGAGCTTAGAATAACATAACGGCATACCGGATCCCTAGTAGGAAACATTTATTTGCATCACGTTGCATTTGACTTAGGGGACTCAACACAGGGGTTGGGTCCATCTAGGACAGGTGACCCGGTAATCAAAGACCGAGCATATTATATGTTGCATTTATTTATTATTATGATGATTGGTTAAATTCTTGAAAAAAAAAAGAAGAAATAGAATTTTGGAATATAAAAATATCAAAATATTGACGAAATGCTGTCGAAAATTTGAAAATTTGAAAAATAGTAAGAGCAATTTTGTTGAAATAATTGGTCATAAAATAATCTGACCGAACTACGCAGGTTTGATTCTCACCATTAGGTGGGATACGTAGGCAACCCTCATCGGGTCCAACCACCCCTTTAAAAAAATAAAAAAAAATGTGTGTTTAATTTTGTCAATAAAATCAAAGTGATGCCGTTTTTGCAAATAGCCGAATGTTCCGAAAGGACGCCGGAAGGCTGTTTTTGCAAAATTAGCCACTTTGAATCTTTATAAATAATTTTTGGGCACAACCTTGAAATATTCCCTCGCAGAAATGTTGAAAGGTCGTAGTCGCAAAATCAAGTTTGGGTTACCACCCTTTTTCAAAAAAATCAAAAATGTTGAATTTTAGTTTTCAATAAATCGAAGTGACGCTGTTTTTGAAAATAGCCAAATGTTCCGAAAGGACGCCGGAAGGTTGTTTTTTCCAAAAATAGCCACTTTGAATTATTTTTAATAATTTACAGCCACAGCCTTGAAATATTCCTTGTGGAAATGTTGCAAGGCCATAGCCGCAAAATCAAGTCCGGGTTCACACCCCTTTTGCAAAAATAACAAAAAAATGTTAAATTTTTGATTTTGTTATAAATAAGTTGGGTGATGCTATTCTTGCTCAAAATATGCCGAATGTCCCTCAAAAAGACACCGGAAGGCCGTTTTTGCAAGAATAGCCATCTTGAGTCATTTTAAATAATTTGCGGGCATAGCTTTGAAAAATCCCTCGCGGAAATGTTGAAAGGTTGTATCCGCAAAATTAAGTTTGAGTCATCACTCAACTTTTCAAAAAATAATCACTTTATCAAACAAGCCATTACATGGCCGAAATTTTGCTGAAATAGCCACATTTTTGGCATTTTTAACTTCCTTAGTCTTGTGTTGGTTTATGGTGATGCCGAACAATGCCCCATGAGCTACAGGATAAAAAAAAAATTCACGCTTATCTTTCTTAAATAAATTTTGCAAAATAGTCATTTTGTCAAATAAGCCATTATGTGGCCAATTGTGTAGAAATAGTCATAATTGACACCAAAAATATTCTTATTCTTGTAGAAATCTCTGGCACAAGGTGTGAAAGTTTTTTTTTTATGAGAGTTTGTAGTTGGAGTAAGCTTTTACAATTTTTCTTCAAAAAAGAAAACAAAATAAAATCAAATAAATATCTCTTTATCTCTTGCATTAATTAGCAAGAACTACGCTCGGTCTGATTCATGCGGGGTCATGATACGTAGGCAATCTCCATAAGATTCGACCACAACTGTATATGTATATATATAAAAAAAAGGGAAATATAAAAAAAAAGGGGAAGAAAAAGAACCAGCAAGGTTTTCAAGGATAATTGAAAAGGAAAAACTGGAATGACGCATGCGGTGAATACGTATATGGTTAACTAGCTAGGTGCATTGCATCCTACGTGCTATAACATATCTGTTAAACTCAGTAAGCTAACAAGTTTGTTGCGATTTCAGAAAAGTTTAGCAGTTGACTTGACAGAATATACTGGCCACCCACCATTACCGTACTAGATCTAAAGGGCCAATTCCAGCAAGCATGTCTAGTTCCGGTAAAAGTGTCGAGGAAGAGAAATCAGAGATACAGATCATGAAAGAAGAGGTAGATCGGTTGAAACGACAGATAACAGAGATGCACGTAGCGTGGGCTAGGGGACAGTCATCACTAAACCTTCCTACTCTTACACCAGCACCAGAGCGTCCGCCTATTGATCCCTCGACAAGTGCACCGATCTATCCATATTATCAAGGGGAAAACCCTTATACATCCCAGGTTCCACCAGCTAGACAAAATACTCCTCCTCCGGTCACCCCTGTTTTCGTGGCACCTCCACCTGCTACTTTACAGAAGTCGTCCAGTGAACCGCTTTTCCAAATACATGACAATCATTGTTATGATCCCGAGCCTACCTTTAAGGCTCCTGAACCGCATTTACACACCCCTCACTGGGATAACCCGGCAGAACCGGAAAAACACTTCAAAAGTTTGGAGCATGAGGAGGTTATTCGGAAAGTTAAAAGCCTGGAGCAATCCTTCAGGAATATGCATGGTTTAGGCAACCAAGTCAGTGTTGTTTACAAAGATCCGTGCCCATTTCCAGATGTCCAGTTGCTCGCTGGGTTCAAAATGCCCAAGTTTGATCTATACGAGGGGCATGGTGACCCAGTAGCCCATCTCCGAGGTTTCTGCTGCAAAATGCGAGGAGCCGGAGGGCGAGATAAAATTCCGATAGCTTACTTCGGTCAGAGTTTGGGAGGGTCTGCACTAGAGTGGTACACCAGGCAGGATCCCAGCAGATGGTTTACATGGGATGACCTGGCCCAAGCATTCATCGGCCAGTTTCAATATAATCTTGAAATAATCCCCGATCGCTTATCATTGCTAAAGCTAGAGAAGAAACCCGCCGAAAGCTTCAGAGAATTTGGGTTCCGCTGGAGGGAACAGGCAGCAAGGGTAGATCCACCGATGAGAGAGAGCGAGATGGTAGATTATTTCTTGCAGATATTGGAGCCAACTTACTTTAGTCACCTGGTGACATCGGTTGGTAAATCTTTCAATGAGGTGGTCAAAATGGGCGGAATGATAGAAGAGGGACTTAAGTCCAATAAGATCTTGAGCTATTCCGCGTTAAAAGCAACAACTCAAGCTATTCAGAATGGCACAGGGGTTGCATTCGGGAAGAAGAGAAGAGAAGAAGTTGCAACGGTAGAGGAGGGTACTTGGTCCAGATCGAAAGGTCCTTCACCTCATTACCAAGCCGGACCCTACCACCCAAATCACCCTAATCACCCTCCCCGAAACACATATCCACCACCGAGGGCCTACAATAACCCTCCAGGACCAGGTTTCCGAGGGAATCATGCCTTCAGAAAGGAAAAGGCACAAAGAACCTTCACTGAGTTGGGAGAAACTTATACTGCTTTATTCCACAAATTGAAGCAGATAGGTTTGTTAAGTCCTGTTGAGACAAGATTGCCAAATCCCCTACCCCCAAATGTGGATCGCTCGGTAAGCTGTGAGTATTGTTCAAGAGCTCCCGGACATCATACCGAGAAATGTTGGAAACTGAAACATGCAGTGCAAAATCTTTTTGACACCAATAAGATCGAGGTTCATACACCAGAGGCACCCAACATTAATCAGAATCCATTGCCAGCTCACCCTTAAACCCATATGATCAAATTGATACACAATGGAAGGGAAAATTAAGAAGCCCGATCTGTATTCCAAAGCAAAACCAATCGGCGGAAGTGGGTATATGAGAAGTCATGCTTGGTAATCAGGAGGAGTTTTCGGTGGTTTGTTTTGTTGTCATTTCTTTTGTCCGATTTGTTTTCAGGGTTGTGACCCGGATCTTGTTTTGAAGTGAAACCCTCTTATCTTTCCATTTTTGGTCATTGCAGTTTGCTTAGTCGTTTCAAGTTTCGTTTTAGTTTTGTATTTTGGTTTGCTTATTTGTATTTGAATCATTTCGCCGCTTAGTTTTATGAAACTTTCGGTCTTTTATTACCCCAGTCATCTTTTGTTTAGTTCTTCTATCTTTAAGTTTATCATTTGCTCGAACGCCGACTCTAATGACGTGGCATCGCACATAATTTTGGCCTAATATTAAGGGTTAATCATGAAGCAATTCGAAGATAATCAGGGCATTTTAAAAGAAATAAAATAATTTGAGATTATTTGGAGCCCGAATCATGAGAGACTGGGGCAGGTAAAACATGAAGAAACCCTTAAAGGAAAATTGGCCATGCTAAGACGGGGTTCGCTCGTGATACCGAAATGAAAGTGTCATCCAGCAATACTTTAAAATGATAGATGAAAGGCGAATGGACGATACGGTTATCAATCAGGGCACAAACAGAAGATGTCGCGAATATGTTGTTTGAATTTGGCATGTTTTGAAGATTGAAATGACGAAGGCATTTTGTTCTGCTATCCAAACACTTTATCCATCGTCAACCCTTTGAGCCTTAATTTAAATTCTTTCATACCCCTCCTTCGGAATTAGTTGCAAAGACTAGAAACACAAGTTTGAAAGACAAGAGAAGAAAGGGATAAAGAAAAAGAAAAAAAAACAACAAAAAGAGATAAAGAAAAGAAAAGAAAAAGGAAAAGAAAAATGAATGAAACTTGAAAAAAGGGAATTGGGAACTACGTTTGACCCGATTCCTTGAAGAGGATACGTAGGCGCTTCACAGCTCGGTCATAGTGTTAATAAAGAAATAAAATCCCCAAGTAAAAAGCTGGGGCAAAGAAAAATTGTGTTGATTATAAATAAATTTAGGTCCGAAGGTTGTAAATTTTGAACCCAAAATTAATTTGTTTTTAGCCTTTAACACCCTTTCTTTCTAGCCCTATCCGTATCCCACATTACGCTCCAAAGAAAGACCTTCCGATCAGTCTTCAAATAGGCCAAGTCAAACAAACACGAGAGTCTCATTAGAATATGACACTCCGATTCTCAGCAGAAAAGACTCTGATTCCCAGCAGAAAGGAAACACGAGAGAGTCTTAGAAGTGACATCCCAATCCCCAGCTAAAAGTAATACAAATGAGAGAGTCTTACCGGTGAAAACCTTCACAGGCACCATAAGGCGACGAAAGCCGAGAGAAAATCAAAATGAGAGAGGCTTGAAAGTGAAAACCCTTCGGGCATTACAAGTCGAACAAAGGTGATAATCAGATGGAAATCACGAGACAGAAATCGTGAAAGGCAATTAACGATGGAGGATAGGCCATATGTGCATGTCATGACCAGTAGAGTTGGTATCCGCGTTTGATAAGTTTTTATAGTTGTTTCTTGTTAGAGAGTCGGTTCTCCCTTGTCTCCTATTTGTTGTTTCTTTTTATCTTTCTCTTTTTGTCAAAATTCCCCCGTCAAAGCCTGTCTAGTCAAAACATAGTGAGAAATGACTTCAAAACTTGCCACCAACATTCCAACTATTATGCAAGGCAAGGAAATGCCATTGACGGCAGAGAAGTATGGTGCAAAGAAGATTATTAAACTGGGGCAGAAAATTTTCTTTTCATTTTGAAAATTTTCTAGAAGTCCAGTCCCACTTGGGGAAAAGGGAAGAAAGAAAGCCTTAAGGGAAGCAATATTTAAACCAATGTCATCTCCAAATGCCTTCAGAAGATTGAAACACCAATTTTGAGGAAATGAAAATCCACCAGCAGTGTTATCTTCAGCAAGTTCCGAGGTGGTCGGACGACACAGAGTGGTAAAGGAGGAAAGGAAATCTCATCTACAACAAAATAGCCCCCAGCAAGTTGAGAAACACAGAGTGGGGAAGAGATAAATGGAAAAAAAACCATCCCCAGCAAGAATATCATCTCCAGCAAATGAAATCATTCCCCAACAAATTTTGGGAACCCCGAGCGAGGGAAAAGAGAAAAAGGAAAAAACCATCACATGAGCAGCAACCCCGCTCACAATGTTTTGAACTAACAAATTTTCTTTGATTTGAAACAGGGAAAGAAAGTGCTATCGATAGCAGAAAGTCATGCCACAAGGAAGAACACCAATACTGGGGCAGAAAATTTTCTGCCATTGTTGAAAATTTTCTCGGAGAAACGAGGAAGGCAATTCAAGATGACGTGTCAGGTTTGTCCACCTTTAAATAGGATGTTTCAGGTTTGTCCACCTTCGAATAGGACGTCTCAGGTTTGTTCACTTTCATACATTGATATCATGGGAGTATTCGCCCTCAAATAGAATACAATGGGAGTATTCGCCCTCAAATAGGATACAATGGGAGTATTCGCCCTCGAATAGGATACAATGGGAGTATTCGCCCTCGAATAGGATACAATGGGAGTATTCGCCCTCGAATAGGATACAATGGGAGTATTCGCCCTCGAATAGAATACGATGGGAGTATTCGCCCTCGAATAGAATACGATGGGAGTATTCGCCCTCGAATAGAATACGATGGGAGTATTCGCCCTCGAATAGAATACGATGGGAGTATTCGCCCTCGAATAGGATACAATGGGAGTATTCGCCCTCGAATAGGATACAATGGGAGTATTCGCCCTCGAATAGAATACGATGGGAGTATTCGCCCTCGAATAGGATACAATGGGAGTATTCGCCCTCGAATAGGATACAATGGGAGTATTCGCCCTCGAATAGGATACAATGGGAGTATTCGCCCTCGAATAGGATACATTGGGAGTATTCGCCCTCGAATAGAATACGATGGGAGTATTCGCCCTCGAATAGAATACAATGGGAGTATTCGCCCTCGAATAGGATACAATGGGAGTATTCGCCCTCGAATAGGATACAATGGGAGTATTCGCCCTCGAATAGGATACAATGGGAGTATTCACCCTCGAATAGAATACGATGGGAGTATTCGCCCTCGAATAGGATACAATGGGAGTATTCGCCCTCGAATAGGATACAATGGGAGTATTCGCCCTCGAATAGGATACAATGGGAGTATTCGCCCTCGAATAGAATGCAATGGGAGTATTCGCCCTCGAATAGAATGTAATGGGAGTGTTCACCCTCGAATAGGATACAATGGGAGTATTCGCCCTCGAATAGGATACATTGGGAGTATTCGCCCTCGAATAGAATACGATGGGAGTATTCGCCCTCGAATAGAATACATTGGGAGTATTCGCCCTCGAATAGGATACATTGGGAGTATTCGCCCTCGAATAGAATACGATGGGAGTGTTCGCCCTCGAATAGAATACGATGGGAGTATCCGCCCTCAAATAGGATACGACGGGACCATCCGCCCTCGAATAGGATATTTTACGTATGTTTTATCTTACATTGTCCTATGCATATTTTGTAAATTATTGCCAGCATGCATTTTAAATTCAAAAATTGCTACTAAAAGCAGGCGCCTACCTGTATAACAAAAGGCAAGTCTTCAGTCTTTACATTGCAGGTCTTGAAACCAGTAACCCACCATAAAGCAGAGGGTTACAACAAGAGATCCCAGCGCAAATTCAAGCGCATGAGTCAAAGGAAATGAGGGAATGAAGGAAAATATTCCCAGCATCATTATCCTCAGCAGGCAAGTAAACAGTTCTAAAGATATCCCCATCAGTCAGGAGGGAAAGCAACACGACCCAAGAAGAAAGCAATTCCGAAACAAGGAAATTTAGGAGAAATGATGGTTCAAGAGTCGAGGCAGCAAGAATAAAACAGTACAAGAAGCAAAGGAAGGCAATCTAGTTTTGAAGTTGTAGTTGAAGTCAGGGAGCCCGCCTGAAGAATGGAGTGGCGATTTAGTTTTGAAGTTTTAGTTGAAGTCAGGGAGCCCGCCTGAAGAATGGAGTGGCGATTTAGTTTTGAAGTTATAATTGAAATCAGGGAGCCCGCTCAAAGAACAGAGTGGCGATTTATTATTTTTGAAGTTGTTGTCGAAATCAGGTGCCCGCCTGAAGAATGGAATGGCGATTTTTGAATAGAGTTTGTCGATAAAGTCAGAAGCCCGCCGGAAAAGCAGAACGGCGTCTCAATTTCCAAGATTTGATAAGGATAGTGAAGAATCGGAAAGTGACAGAATGTAATGGAAATCCCCAGCATGAACCCAAGTTCATAATCGGAAGGAAGGCAACAAGGATCAGAAAAGATAGATTCAGACTTCGAAAGAAAATAGTTCGAAGATCACAAGGAAGAGACCAACGGTTAGAGTTCGGCAATCAAGATAGGCCGAAATAACAATTGGCAGAAGAGAAGAAGAATACGAAGGAACATCAAGTCAGGCAGAATGGCAAGGAACATGGGAAAGTCAAGATGAAAAGATAGATTCAGACTTCGAAGGAAAATAATTCGAAGATCACAAAGAAGGAACCAATGGTCGGAGTTCGGCAATCAAGATAGGCCGAGACAACAATTGGCAGAGGAGAAGAAGTATGTGAAGAAACATCAAAGCCAACAGGATGGCAAGGAAAATGGCAAGAACAAGTTGAAAAGATAGATGAGAATTGGCAATACTGTAACTTAGTCTAGCTTCTTATTTTTCGTTTAGTACGATGTAATAAGGAGATCAGTTAAGCAGTGGCAACAACAGCAACAGCAGTAACAGCAAGATCACAGCAGTCATGGTAGTCCCAGCTACCAAAAACCTCCCGAACTACATTGACCTGATTCCCTTTTAGCCAGGGATATGTAGGAGACCTTCGGAAGCAAAGGTTCGGTCAAACTTTTCCAAAAAATGCTTCATATGGAGTGCTCAGACGGGCAAACAATCACTCGTATTCGCTCACTTATCTTTGCACGAAAACTCTTCATGTTTCCGCGCAAAGAGGGGCAGCTGTAAGCACGTGATTTTTGCCCTACGTGAGAATCACTCCCAAAATTTCAAAATAAAATTGTATTGGTATTGTGCGTGATTTTTGTGGATTATATGTTATTGTTCTCTTATTATTTGCGTTTGTGTGTCCGTGTCTTTTGTTTAAATAAATAAAAAATAAAAATATATTACATATATAAAATTCGAAGTTTGCAATTGATAGTAATTAAGTTTGTTTTACGAAAATCAAAAATAACAAAAATATGTGTTTTTGGCATTTCTAGCGTTTAAGTCCTAAACTGTGTGATTTATATTTTATAAATACTTAATTGTGTGCGTTAATCGTTAGGGTAACCTAATTAGTTTTTTTTTATATATATGTAAGTTAATTTGATTTTTTGTAGTGTAATCTAGGATTTTTATTTTAATTAGGAATTTAAAAGATAAGAGGAAAATTGGAAATAATGAGAAGAAGAGAAAGAAAATCGGATTGGGCCATGTGTGAAATTAAAATTGAGCCCAAAACAAAAATGCCCAATTCCAAGCCCCATACCAAATTAATCCATGACCCGTCCCCTTTGCTTTGAACCGACCCGTCTCTTAAATTAATTAAACGGCGTCGTATCACATTTAAACGACGGCGTTCCAGTGTTGCTCGATCAATCTCAACCGTTGGATGGAATAATCCAACGGCTAAGATTAAAGTTGGATATAATACACAAATAACCCCCCCCCAAACCCGCCTAACCCACCTCACTTCTCCTCATTCCCTTACCTCTCCATCGTCTCTATCAGAGACAAAACTAAACCCTAGCGCCGCCCTCCCTTTCCACCGCTTGAAACCCGGCGGCAACAACGCCGCCGGCCACCAAAATAACACCACACGACCACCTCAACCCCCCTACAAGAATCTGGCAATCCCTAATCTCGAATCAATCAGGAAATTCTCGAATCTTCATTTGAAGATTCGAGTTAAACTCGAACCAACTCCGATTGACCCCAAACTCGTACCAATTGCTCTCCGGACCTTCCTCGTAACCGAACCAAACTTGGTTTGGTTCGAATCCGGCTAGAAATGTTCCAACCCCAAATCCCCTCTCAAGAACCCTAGAATTCGAGAATTAGGGAGGTTGGTCCAAGTAACAGTAATTGAAGCTAATGGATTTTAATTGAAGTGTTTTCGTTTGAAAACATTTCAATTAAAATCCGTTTAACTTCAAAATGCGAAAAATTCGAATCCTTTGGGGCCGGGTCCGTCCGATGTCGATTTCTTTTGAGGTAATTTCTTCTGTCCTATTTATTTCAATTAGGTATTTGTTTGTTTTGTATATTTGTTTAATTTAACTCTTGAATTCTTCTCATTTTCTTTCTTGGCCGCCCCTGTTTTCACTTCTTCTCAAAGACCTTTTATTTGGTCAATTACTCGTCGATATTATTTGTTTGATTACGTGTGTGGTCAAATGCGTATTTGCTTCGATTAGCGTTGTCGAATACTTAGCTTCATTTTTGCCGAGAGTTTTAGAATCACTGTTTTATCGGTTAATTTGTTATCCATGTTACGTGTTATAGTTAATTGAATGTCGTCGTCTAATCTCGTAGAGTTTGTTTGTGTAAAATCTCGAGCAGTGGCTCGTTTTGTCTAAATTGAACTCTATGACTGTATGTTCGGGTCTGTGTATTTGAATTAGTAGTTGTTGTTTGTTATAGCTGATAGAAGCTTTAGGAAATCAACAGTGTAGTGCACATGCCTTAGGTCAGTGGAACCTGCTGGACAACAGGTATCCACCTAGGCTTTGCACTTAGGGAATTTTTAACAGAAAAGCTCCATACTCAGACATATGGTAGTGTTAAAACCAGTGTCAGGGCTAGGCAGAGAATATAATGGGCAAGGGGTTTTATTTAAGATGGGGGGGCACCATTAGGAGCTGGATGCAAAAGCGATATAGATAGAGGCTTAGACATTCATATACGAGGGGGCTTAGAGGCAGAGACGGTTCGAAAAATAAAACACATAGTAGAGTCCATAGAATACATTGGGGTAGTTTAAGGGATTGGGTAAGCCCTGTGAGTAAGGAAAACAGTAAGAGGAAGAGCCTGTAGAGATTAAAACAGACAGATAGACTTGAGAGAGACTGTTGCATTGAAGTTTTCTTATCATCTTTTGAGGTCTTGAACTTCTGAAGTAATTTGGGGATCCATTTATTTTGTGGCTTGAATTTTGGTGTACAAATACTTGCTGGATGGTTCATGTTGCTGGTTCTAATTGCTGGCCTTTGGGTTATTATTTTTATTGAGATTCTCTGCATCGTTGCTTGGTTTGGACTGGTTTTACTTGTTGTTTTCCTGTTGTTGAGGTCTGTTACTGCTGCTGCTGCATACTGACTTTCCTCTCCTTTTTGGTTTTATATACCAGGTACTTCTTCTAACATCTCTAAGTTGGAAAATTGATGCAAAAATATGATATGAAAGTCAAAGTTCAAGTTTGATGTGGACTCTATCGTTTACTCTATATTTCGGTTCCTGTTTTGCTATTGTTGTATAATTAGTATAAATTGAACATTTGAAATCTCTTTGGAAGTTTATTTGTTATTAATATGGACTGTTAATTAGGCTGTATGGATTTAATTGATGTCATTTTAAGTTTAGATATATTGAAATAATATGCTTACAGTATAAGGGAAGTTGAAGCTAGTAAAATACAAGTTAACTTTGGTTTTGTCTCTATGTTGTGTTTGTGTACAGATTTGGGGTTTGCATTTATTTTAGTTTGAACTGTTAATTAGAAGAGCAAGCAGATGATTGTTCTGAATCTAGAATTTGGTATAGTTATCGGATAGCTTCTGAATCTGGTATTTGATATAATTCTCCTAAAACTAATAGCATATGATGTCTAGCATCTTGTAGTAATTCATATAAGTAATATAGTATTTGATATAGTTTTGAATCCGGTATTTGATATAATTCTCCTAAAACTAATAACATATGATGTCTAGCATCTTGTAGTAATTCATATAAGTAATATAGGCTAAACATGTGATTAAAATTGGAAATATAATCTAATACTTTTAACATTTGAAGTGTGTCGTAGGATAAAAATATAAGAAAGAGTTGTTTCATACAAAAGTAGATTGTGATTTGTTGTAACATTAAAACTCACCGGTAATATAATAATGATAACTAGACGCCTTTGTTAAAACTTGAATTAGAAATGTGTGTTTTAAAGGGGTCAACGTTGCTAGTATTGTAAAGCCTAACTGGGAATGACATTAAATAAAATAATGAGATGAGCCTCGTTAGAGAATAAATGTATGGTGTCCTTGATTAATTATTATAAAAAATACTCGGAAGGACCGTTTAGAGAGTTTCGCGATCTTTCCAAAAGTTAAAAACACGATAGACTCTTTAGGCACGACTTTAATAAAAAAAATACATTCCTAAATACGGGTGCGCATTTATGTGGCCCAAATCCTACTCCCGGCGAAACTGAAATACATTAAAGCTGCAGGCGTATTGGTTACGGTGCGGCTCGAAATGTGTTTTCGTGACGTCGCAATTCTTCTAAGAATTAAAGTGGGGTATAAGAGCACACAAATAAAAATATATAAAGAAATCAGATAGAAACAAAAAATTGAAGCTGAGCGACCGTGCTAAAACCACGGAATCCGGGAGTGCCTAACACCTTCTCCCGGGTTAACAGAATTCCTTATCCAGGTTTCTAGTTTCGTAGACTATATTATAGAGTCATAAATTTCCTCGGTTCGGGATCAAACCGGTGACTTGGGACACCATTATTTTTCCAAGTGGCGACTCTGAATTAAATAAATTGATCCCGTTTCGATTGTCCTTTAATTGGAAAAACTCCCTTGCGCTCACGCGGGTGCGGTAAAAAGGAGGTGTGACAGGGACCAGAGAAGTGGTCTTGATCTTTAATTGAAGATTCGTAGAAGCGAAAGAAAAGTCACAGAAGTGGTCTCACCTAGGAGGAAACGGGACCGCAGAAGCGGAAAAGAGCTGGGCAGAAAAGGTGTTTTAAAAATATCATTTCATCCGCGAGCTAAGGGTTCTTTCCTCCATTATTTGAACATTTTGAGAGCATTTTAGAAGAAATTAAAGAGGGATTCAAAATGAATGATTTGGAAGTAAGATTTTTGAACTCCATACTTGTTTTTATTGTGAAATCCACCTAGCAATTCATGGAAATTAAACCTAAAATTGATAAACTAGGGCTTGAGTTTTTGATATTTCAAATTGGGATTTGATTGGTCATTTGAGCTCGGATTTGAGAGTTCTTGGTATGTATGAACGCGTCGCGAGATAAGGAATCAGTGATCTTAATTTTCTGATTGTGCAAGAAATGGTCCCGGTGCTCGGGATTTGCTAATTTCGAGATTTTAGCTATTTTCGATTGTTTTCGATTGGGTATTGTCCCATTGGCATATTGTGATATATTTGCTCTTATGTTGGATATATTCGACGCGCATGGAGGCTGTTTTGAGGGGTAAAGGCTTCGCGAGCTAGAAATTTCACCGGTTCGATGTGAGTAATGATTGTAAATGATATCCTGAGTGTTTGAAACCTCGGATTTGCACACCATAGTGCTATATTGAGGCAACTTACACGCCGGATAGCGAGCACGAGTTAGAGAACCATTGGGAATTGTGAGTTTGTCCATCCCTATTAATGATTTTTACCATGTATTTGATTATAACATATTTATTGTTATCATTATTTGGGCTGATTGACATATTTGTGCTTCGTTCAAATCATTTGAACCTTTCGAGGATTTTAATCACACTTTCCTCTCTATTTGATATACTACTTGAACTCAGTCTTGTTGATTATACTATTATTTCAAACTCAGCAATTTTAATTTATTTTTGAGACTTTACTGATATTTCACTATTGTCTAGGCTGAGAACTATTATTTTATTGATGCACCAATGGCTTATTATATTTTTTGGACTGAGTGAGGCTTTCAAGCCTTGAGCGTGAGGTGAGGAAGCTTTCAGGACTCGAGTGATATGTGAGGAGGCTTTGAGGCCTCGAGTGATATGTGAGGAGGCTTTTAAGCCTTGAGCATAATATGAGAAGGGTTTCAGGCCTAATATTGATATGTACAGGCTTTCACGCCTTATGATGATATAGCGTTTGGGCTATAGGAGCCCCTCCGGAGTCTGCACCCCTACAGTGAGGGCGGGTACCTATATGATTCGAGAGTGAGCCCGAGGGGCTGATGTTGTTCTGAGTGATGTGATATCGTGCCCAAGGGGTTGATACTTTTCTAAGTGAAGTGATACTATGCTCGAGGGGGTGCTAGTGTTCTGAGCGATTGATATTGAGCCCGAGAGGCTAGTACTATTTAAGATATTGCCTGAGGGGTGAACTTTGACGTGCTTATCTTGCATATTACCTTATCTTTTTACCTGTTATATTGTGGTACTTATGCCCGAGTGGCGGATTTTTTGTTCTTATCAGTGCTAACCATTTTGAAATTATTTTAGTAATTATTGAAAAGATCATTTTCAAAAGGAGATTTGAATTGAGCCAAGGTATTTCTAAAGATTTCACTATTTTTCTTAGAAACTTGTACCCGGCTTCTATACAACATGTTGGTTGATTTAAATGATTTCTTGTTGCTCAATTATTATTTACTTTTATTACTCACTAAGTTGGATTACTCACTTTACTCCCTGCACCTGACGTGCAGATGCAGGTATTTGTTCACCCGGTAGTGGGTTTTGAGCTGGTTGAAGATTTTGCTATCATAGCTGAGCAAGGTGATCGCCAACGTTCGTGGCACCATATATCTTCCTTTATTTCTAAATTTTATTCTATATATTACTGGCCTTGTTGTTGTATTTAGACTCCTCCAGATGCTCGTGACTTGTGACACCCCGATTTGGGCAGTGTTTGGTTGTAATTCCGCTATGTAATATTATTAAATCACCTCTTAAAATTTTTTATACATGTTTATCTATTTTTGAAAGAGGAAAATTGGGTTGGTTGGTTTTCGTGGTCTTCACGAGAGGCGTCATCACGACCGGATCGGGGTTTGGGTCGTGACAAGTTGGTATCCGAGCCTAGATTACCAGGTCTCATGAGTCATGAGCGGGTTTAGTAGAGTCTCGCGGATCGGTAAGGAGACCTCTGCATTTATCCTAGAGAGGCTGCAGAACCTTTAGGAAAACTTCACATTCTTGAATTCTTATCGTGCGTGCTTGATTCAGCTTGAAAAGAAAGATTTGAAATCCCTTCCACGTGTTTGTATACGCGCAAGAGCACTTAGTACCAGTTGTACATTGATGGATTGTGATTCCCTGATCAAGGGGAGAGATGTAATCCTTGTGAGTTTATGTTGGGCCTGTCCAGAGGACTCGAGGTTGGATCCTTGCCCATGGCTTGAGCACCGAGGTTCTGATTATGTGAGCAAGTATTATGAACTTATATGTTCGGTATTATCCCTATTAGCTAGAATGGCGGTTGGATATCCATGTGATGGGTATAGTACTGTGAGATGTATCTATATGACTTGGTAGCGACGAAGTAGTTTGCTAGATAATAAATGAATTGTTAAATGTTTGATTCCTATTGTGATTTGATGTGTAGCCCGAGTTATGGGCTCGTGAAGAGTATTTATGTGTCTCCTAGTTAGGGTGTGTAGTGCATTTCATGTGGTAGTATGAGTTCTGACCTAGGAAGAATAAATGACTATATAATGTGTATGATGGTGGATGTGTGCTGAAGTACTAAATTGAGGCGAATGAGGTGGGTTATCTCATGCGGCTTGTTATTAGTCGGTATGATCCTTATATGTATGTTAGAAAAACTCATGTGTAATTGAAAGGTACGTGTTGAAATTTGAAAATTTGGGTCGCTTAAGAGAGTGGACTCAACTGATGTACGGATAAATGCGAGACTTGCAAAGGATAACAGTACTAGATGATGTGTGTTTTCACAAACATGTAAATGATTTGAGTTTAATATCACTAAGGTATTGTGGCATCATTAGAGTAAAAGTGTTATGGTTTATTGAGTGTGTCCTGATATATGTCTTCGGGCCAAGTTGGGGAGGTTACTGTTGATTATCTGAGTGCACGATTATGTGTTGTGTTGGTTCCAGTTTGAGGTATGCTGGCGTACAAGTTCTGGTTGTGGAAATTGAGTCGTGGATAGCACGAGTGAAGCAAAATTGTGATAGAGGTCATATAATATTTTATAGAGTATGAGAATCACGGAATGTCTAGAGTGTTATCGGAAAGCGAGAAGTTGCTTGGTTGCATTGGGATGAAGCTATCATTTTGCAGTATCGGAGTGCCAGTGAGCAACGATTGGTTCTGTCTGTTAGGTCATGAGATTTACAGTTTGAATAAGAGAGAAGGATTTTAAATAAAATGGTTCTAATGTGTTCAAAATTCTACAGGGAACAATCGGGTATCTTAAAGTTGCATGTGTGGTTAGTAATTCTATTTTCATTGGAAAAGGTTTAGATTTGTGATATTTCTATGTTAATTATGGGATTCTATGCATTAGTGTCAGGAAAGTAAAGGCAACTGATTTAGATTCACAGGAAGTTCTTCAGAGTTAAGTGATGTGGAATGTTGTGTTTTCGAAAATATTCGAGAGAGAGTGTTCATCGGCTTACGGGTTTTAGATAGTGTGGTTCATGCTTGGCTTTCATGCGATAAGCATGGGTTGAGGAACTGCGGTACTACGGTAAGGGAGAAATATCAAGTTGATGATAAATCAGAAAGGAAATTAGATAGATGGAATCGCTTGATAGTGGACCAAATCGGAATGGTGAGGATGTGACTAATTCTTTATGTGTGTTCAAGGCAATGAGTTCGTACATGTATTGTGCAGCAAAGCTCTTGAGTTCTGATATCTTCCTTAGCCCGATTTGAATTGAAGGATTCAATCCTGGCAGTTTAGCTCGTGCAAGTGGAATTGGGAGAGAGTTCTTGTTGGGTTTTACCGCGGTTTGGAGATGTATATTTCTATGGGCATGCAGAGCATGGAATGTGTAGTGATTTTTCTTCTAGATGGGACCAATGGAGAGTTCTTGACTAGTTGAGTACGTAGATGTTTGTGGACTAGGAAGGGAGATGGAGTTCTTATGTTATCCTAGGGTGGTTTGTATATGCGATATGTTGTGGAGGATTGGGGAGTTCATGGATAGATAGGTTACGGTTCGGTTTCGAAAGGGAGTTTAGAAAACTCTTAGGCAACGGGTAGCCTCAGATAATCAAGGAAATGGTACTGCCAAATAGAAGTGATTTGATGAGAGTATTTGTCTCGGAAAGGGGTAATTTGACTTAACTGATGATACTTTGGTAGTATTGCGGACGCTTTCTAGTTAGGTAGATTGCCAATATTATTTTATGGTATAGGTGAAATTTTAGAATATCTTTTGTGGAATGATTAGGTACCTGAGGGGCGATATGTATTCATACGGGAATATCATTTGTGGAATGATTAGGTACCTGAGGGGCGATATGTATTCATACCGCGGAATTCGGGATCAAGTATGGTGATTTGTGTGCTATATGGAGTTGGAGACTAGGATTTCTTAGGTACAGACTATGTAGTGGTTGTGGATCGTGTGTATCGGCACCGTTTAGCAGTTATTGGGATTTGGAGGCCCGAGTGGATTTTTCTTTGCTTGCTATATTAGATTTTGGATATGATGTTGGGGTATGGACTTGCTTTCTCAGTGTTGGGTTATTCTAGACTATTACATTATGGGCTATGCCGGAAAATGCCACGGTTTTAGTGGCGAGGTACATCAGATTATGTTCTAGCAGAGTGGGTTGTATTCTAAAGACCAACGGACGGCTAGGAAGGATTGTTTTTTTCTTAATTGGGCCTTCATGATGGATGTTAGTTCAAAGGTTTCTACCATTGATTTAGTTCCGGTGTTGAGGGACCTTTCAGATGTGTTTCTTGTGGTCGGGCATGTCCCCAGGCGAGGTTCTGGATTTCAATATTGATTTGGTGCTAGACAATGTATCGTACGGCTCCGACAGGAGTTATAGTTATGGAAGGAGTAGCTTCAGGCTTTCTTGGTAATGAGTTTTCTGGTAGGCCGAGGTGGATACATGTTTAGCTTGAGTTGGCTTGGTGGGCCCTGAATTATATTTGAGGGATAGGTTAATTTGATCGTTATGGAGCTTGTTAGTGACTTGAGGAGAGCTATGAGTTGCTTTTCGGTGTTGTGAGACTTTATGATTTGTTGGTTATGGGCGCATGTGGTACAGTTCTATTGGGGATTCATTGTAAAATTCGAGCGGGACGAGTAATTGGGTGTTGGTCGGTGGTTGATGTACCGATTATGTTCTATCAGGCTTGTGTGCCTTAAGTTATTTATTTCATTATGGGGGTAATGATTTGCTTGGGTTACAAACATCAATTATACGTGGCTGCTAATTTTGAGCATAGTGGCTAAAGGTGTTTTGTGTGTATCAGTGTTTGGATAGGATTGTGCATTGTGGCTAGACCATGTGGAGATTTGACCTTTCGAGGTAGATTTAGGTGTTCTATTTCAATGATGTGAGGTGGGGTCTCAGCCTTGTGTTCTGATGGTACTGATGATCCTTAGGTACAACTCTTTCGTTTGGGTCAGTTTTTCATTATCTGAGTATGTTCAGACCGTTTCTTATTGGTACGCGCATTATGCAAGTTGTGGCTTATGTATGTATTGAGGTGTCATATCACCAGAGTGGTGTGTAGGATTCGAGGCAACCGTTGAGGTCATTAATGAATACGAACAAATTTGATTTCAGCTTGTTGGAATGACAATATCAAGGTTTGGCTCGAAAATCTATTGTGGTATTAGTCAAAAGGTAAGTGGCTTCATGGATGGTTGATCTGAGAAATAGTTATGGTATGTTGCGTGTCTCACTTATCATTCGCAATAAGAAAGTGTTGGAATAAGACTTTTGCTAATAAGGGATTTTCTATTGGTATTTGGTTGTTGTGGTCAACTATAGTGAATAAAGTTATCATTTCGAGTGCTTGGATTATGTGGTATATCATATGATTCCGCCTAAGGTTGCAGGTATGGGTTATTATAGCTGGTTCGGGACTATTCAAATAAAAGTGTGAGGTTTTTATCGTATTGATGGTTTCTAAAATGAAAAGGTTGTTCAATGATCTACAGGGCTAGATGGGATTGTGTAATTTCGATTAAAATATATTATAGGACCTATATGAGATAGGGTGACGTGGGATCACCCCGGGTATAGGCTTGGTAAGGTCATTCAGCTATTGGTTGGCTCCTAGGACAACTCTTGGTACACTCGAGGATGAGCGTTTGTTTAAGTTGGGGAGGATGTGACAACTTGACCCGACATCTCATGAGTTACCACTCTGTTTCCCCCATTTTATGCTCCTTCATGTTTCATTATTGGTATTTGGTGTGTTAGAGTTGATTTGGATTTGTTTTGGTAGAAAATGAGATACATAGTCTCTTTAAGGAAGGTTTGGTTTGGAAAAGTCAATCGAAGGTTGACGTATGAGTTATAGGGCCCGGATGTGATTTTCGATAATTCGGTTAGCTTCAGGAAGTGATTTGTGACTTACGAGTGTGATCGGAATTGATTTTGGAGATGTAGAATTAGGCTTCGATTAGCGAAATCGGTATTTTGGCGATTTCCGGTTGATAGGTGAGATTTTGATCTGAGGGTCGGAATGGAATTTCGAGATTTGATCAATAGGTGATTTGGGATGTGTGCACAAAACTTCAGGTTATTCGAAGGTATTTTGATTGGATTTTTGATCGAATGCGTATTTCGGGTGTGTTTAAAGAACTTAGGCTTGAATTCGATGAGAAATGATTTTTTTAGTGTTGTTCGAGGTGTTTTAATGATCGGAACAAGTTTGAATATTGTTATAGGAGGTTTTGGTATTTTTGGTTGCGGTCCCGGGGGCCTCGGGGTGAGTTCAGATGGGTAAACAGAGAGTTTTAGAATTTTCATGTTGCTGAGCCTTTTGTAACTGGTGTTTTCGCTTCTGTGAAGCTTGGACCGCAGAAGCAGTCTCGCTTGTGTAAAGGATCGACCGCCGAAGCGGTAAGGGGACCTGGGCGCTTGTTATGTAGAAGCGATTGGCTAACCGCAGAAGTGGTATCGCTTGTGCGATTGTGTAACCAAAGAAGTAGTTGGGGCTCGAGTTGGGATTAGAAAGGGACATTTATCCGCAGGAGCGAGGACTGCATATGCGGTAGGGGACCGCAGGAGCGGTCATGGTCTTTAAGTGAGGATACGCAGAAGCAGAAGAAAAGTCATAGAAGCGGTCTGGCATAAGTGGAAACGGGACCACGGAACCGGAAAAGAGCTGGGCAGAGAAGGTTTTAAAAGTATCATTTCATGCGAGAGCTAAGGGCTATTTCCTTCATTCTTTGAAAATCATGATAGCTTTTTTGGAACAATTAAAGAGGGATTCGAAGTGTATGATTTGGAGGTAAGGTTTTTGAACTCCACAATCATTTTTATTGTGAAATCCACCTAGAAATTCATGGAAATTAAGACTAAAGTTGATGAACAAGGGCTTGAGTTTTTTATATTTCAAATTGGGATTTGATGTGTCATTTGAGCTCGGATTTGAGAGTTCTTGGTATGTATGAACTCCTGGTGAAATAAGGAATCAGTGATGATATGCGAGAAGTGGGCCCGGGACTCGGGGTTTGCTAATTTAAAGATTATTCCTTTTTTTCAATAATTTTCGATTGGGTATTATCCCATTGGCATATTATGATATATTTTCTCTGATGTTGGATAGATTTGACGCACATGGAGGCTGGTTTGAGGGTCAAAAGCTTTGCGAGCTAGAGATTTCACCTGTTCGGGGTGAGTAATGATTGTAAATAATATCCTGAGGGTTTGAAACCTCGGATTTGAACATTATAGTGCTATATTGAGGTAACTTACACGCCGGATAGCAAGCGTAGGGTAGAGCACCATTGTGGATTATGAGTTTGTCCATCCCAATTGATGATTTTTACCGCATATTTGATTGGAACATATTTGTTATTATCCTGATTTGGGTTGATTGCCATATTTGGGCTTCGTGCCAATCATTTGAACCTTTCGGGGATTTTAATCAACTTTTCCTCACTATTTGATACACTACTTGAACTCAGTCCTATTAATTATACTATGTTTTGCAAACTCATACATTTTAATTGATTTTTGAGACTTTACTGATATTTCATTGTTGTCGCGGCTGAGAACTATTATTTTATTGAAGCTCGAGGAGCTTATGATATTTTATGGACTGAGTGAGGCTCTCCAGCCTTGAGCGTGAGGTAAGGAGGCTTGCAGGCCTCGAGTGATATGTTAGTAGGCTTTGAGACCTCGGAAGATATGTGAGGAGGCTTTCAGGACTCGTGCATAATGTGAGAAGGCTTTTAGGCCTTGAGCATAATGTGAGAAGGCTTTCAGTCCTCGTGTTGATATGTATAGGATTTCACGCTTTATGATGTTATAGCGCTTGGGCTATAGGAGCCCCTCCGGAGTCTGTACCCCCACAGTGAGCGCGAGAACTCATATGATTTGAGAGTGAATCCGAGGGGCTGATATTGTTCCGAGTGATGTGATACCGTGCTTGAGGGGCTGATGCTGTTATGAGAGATGTGATATTGTGCCCGATGGGCTGATATTGTTCTGAGTGATGTGATACTGTGCTCAATGGGCTAATACTGTTCTGAGTGATAAATATTAAGCTTGAGGGACTGGTACTGTTTGAGATATCGCCTAAGGGCCGAACTTTGACGTGTTTATCTTGCATATTTACTTGTCTTTTTACCTGTTATATTGTGGTACTTGTGCCCGAGGGGCGGATTTTCAGTGCTTATCAGCACTAATCATTCTGAAATCATTTTCGTAATTATTGAAAAGATCATTTTCAAAAGGAGATTTGAACTGAGCCAAGGTTTTTCTAAAGATTTCACTATTTTTCTTAAAAACTTGAACCCGACTTCTATACAGCATGTTGGTTGATTTTCATAATTTCTTGTTGCTCATTTATAATTTACTTTTATTATTCACTGTGTTGGAGTATTGATTCTACTCCCTGCACCTCACGTGCAAATACAGGTATTTGTTCACCCGGTAGCGGGTCTTGAGCTGGTTGAAGATTTTGCTGTCATAGTTGAGCAATGTTACTGGCCTTGTAGTTGTATTTAGACTCCTCTAGATGCTCGTGACTCGTGACACTCCAGTTTAGGCTGTGTTTGGTTATAATTCCGCTAAGTAATATACTTAAATCACCTTTTAAAATTGTTTATTCATGATTATCTATTTTTAAAAGAGGCAAATAGGGTTGGTTGGCTGGTCTTGCCTTCACGAGAGGCGCTGTCACGCCTCCTTTTTTACATTCTTTACCGAGCCCGTTTATTTATTTGCACCCCGGGAAAGGATATAATAAGATGAAGGAGCTTTTTCCAATTTAAAGACAGTTAGAACGAGATTAATTTATTTTAATTTTTAGGGTCGCCACTTGAGAGTATAATGGTATCCCAAGTCACCGGTTTAATCCCGAACCGAGGAAAGTTTGACTCTGTTACAGTCTGTGAACTAGAGATCCGGATAAGGAATTCTGTTAATTCGAGAGAAGGTGTTAGGCACTCCCAAATTCCGTGGTTCTAGCACGGTCTCTCAACTATTGTATTTGTTTTTAAATGATTTCTTTATATGTTCTGTATTTATGTGCATTTATTAATATTCCGCTTTATCATTTTTTTAAGAATTACAACATCGTGAAAATGCCTTTCGGGCCACACCGTACTAGTACGCCCGTGGATTTTAATACATTTTGACTTCGTTGAGATATATATTTGGGTCACATAAATGTTTACTCTTACTTGAGAACGTGTATTATAAATTGTGCCTAAAATATCTACGTCTTGTTAACTTTCGGAAAGACCGTGAAATTTGCTAAACGGTCCTTCCAAAAGTAAGTGTTTTATAACAATTAATTGAGGGCGCCATGCATTTTATTCTTGAACGAGGCTCATCTCATTTATTTTAAGCGGTCAAGCCTAAAGTGTACTACATTTTATACTATTGTTTTTGTCTTATCAAAATACCAAATGATTATGTCTAGCTGTGATTCATGTTTTTATCTTTTATTGACGTTCAAACCTTCGTGCTTTGGGCCTTTAAATCATGCTAGTGAAGAACAATACACAACTGTGTGTGGGGCTCATTTTAGCACAATTCATACACATTGGTTCACTCAAATAGGCACACGAGGCTATTGCTACTGGATCTGGGCCTTTCTGCCTGAGTTAGACCTAGGTTAATAACGTAATCCAAAAAAACAAAACAGGCACAAACGTGATCACTCAACTACTAATGGATTCACAAGGTTATTATAACTACATATTATCAGAAATTAACCAAGGCACTAACACTGAATTCCTATTTGAATATTACTGTTGTGACTTATTCAGATTAACTAAACCTGTTATTAAACGATTTACATATTAACTATCATTATAAACTGATTTTTACTATTATTTACCAATTGAAATGGTACATGTTTAAATGCAGTGTTGAAATTCAACTAAAAATATTAAAACTAAACTACTGAGAACATATTCAAATTGTAGTACAAATTCGTTCATCTTGAAGCAGTTATTTTGTAATAATTATCAAAAACTTATTACAATTTTTCTTATATAGCTTTGATTAATCTGCGCATATCGTATTAACTAACAAAATTTTAATCTGACGAACTCATGCTTTTACATATTTAAACTGACTAACACACACTAAGGATAATAAATGAATTTTTCAAAAATTTCATTGCATTTTCTGATTCGTAACATTTGAAGATCCAAAATCTCAACCAAAATAGATTTTAACATTTGTTTTCAATTTTCCTAATCTCTAATCAAAGACATGTGTGATGGAGCCAAGACTAGGGTTAGGACGGTGGGTGGCGACTCAAACCATTTTCCGGTGGTTACGGGGCTACATCAAGGATCTGCGCTAAGCCCTCTCTTATTTGCCTTGGTAATGGATGCTCTAACTCGCCATATTCAAGGGGATGTGCCATGGTGTATGCTCTTTGCTGACGACATAGTCTTGATAGACGAGACGAGGGCTGGTGTTAATGCGAGGTTGGAGGTCTGGAGACAGACCCTCGAGTCTAAGGGTTTTAAACTAAGCAGGTCTAAGACAGAATATCTAGAGTGCAAGTTTAGCGCCGAGTCGAGCGAAGTAGGTTGGGACGTGAAGCTGGGATCTCAGGTCATAGCCAAGAGGGACAGTTTCAGATATCTTGGATCAGGTGATTCAAGGGGACGGAGAGATTGACGGGGATGTCACTCACCGTATAGGAGCGGGGTGGTTGAAGTGGAGGCTCGCATCGGGAGTCTTGTGTGACAAGAAAGTTCCACAGAAACTCAAGGGGAAGTTTTATAGAGCGGTGGTTAGACCTGCCATGTTGTATGGGGTGGAGTGCTGGCCTGTGAAGAACTCTCATGTCCAGAGAATGAGAGTTGCGGAGATGAGGATGCTCGGGTGGATGTGTGGGCTCACCAGATTAGATAAGATTAAGAATGAAGTTATTCGGGAGAAAGTGGGGGTGGCCCCAGTGGATGAGAAGATGCGAGAAGCGAGACTCAGGTGGTATAGATTTTAACATTTGTTTTCAATTTTCCTAATCTCTAATCTAATGTGATTATTTTTTCTATTAATCTACTTCACATGTAATTTTCTATGTGGAAATTAAACTAAGCAACTAAAAGAAATTAATAGTCCGAGTCCACAGTCCAACAGTCCAATAGTCCAATTGTACATACGGTTCACCTAACAAATACAAACGAGTCTAACTAATTCTATATCTATAAAATAAACGGAATCAAAAGCTCATAAAATCAGTTGAACATTTTCATATCTCAAATTTTGTGACTACATCTTCGAGTTTCAGAAGTGTACCTGGAAAGGTGAAACAAATCTGATAAGTTCTAAAGCAATAAGAGGTGAAGGATCAGCAATAACAACACTCCAGCAAACAATAAACAAGAAGATTCACAACGAGTACACAACGACCAAATTTGATCACAAAAAAACCTCAAAAACCAAACAACTTTCCAGGGAATAGCTACAACAATACACAGCTTCACTAACCAAATCCAGATCAAATAAGCACAAATCAACAAACAAAATATCAAAACCCAGGAGAATTTCAACTTGGACTCAAGCCGGAATCAATGGAACACTAGTACTATAGGACTTAGAGATTCTAAAGATGAAACTAGGAAATTCGAATTTTCAGAGATTAGAAGGATTTCAGAATATTAGACCTTCCAAAGTTATTAAAAGTGGCCTAATGAGGCCTATTTATAGAACAAAAATGGGAGGGAATTTTGAATTAAATATTATAAATTTCTACCCCTTTTCTTATGATCCAATTTCAGAGAACTACACTAATATTATTTGAAAATACACTAGAACTCCTTCTAGAAGGTTCTAGTGGCATCTACCCTATTTCAATATCTTTAATTGTCTAAACTACCCTCACTTACTTTCACTTTCCACCCAATTGCCCTTTTATTATGCCCAGACTACCCTTTATTCTTTATCTAATTACTTGTGAACCTGGCAGCATTACCAAATGTACCCTTACCACCTTAGGTTTATTACAGTGTACCCATTAGCCTTCATTTAACCCTGTATTGTTCTCTTATTTACCATTTTATCCCCATTATTAATCAGAACCTAGAAGTCAAAATCAAAATCGATTTACAAAATTAACCAAACAATAGACAGTTTCACAGATAAGAATCAAATTAGATATAAGTAATTAATTAACAAGATTCAAGAAAACATTTAAACGGAGGTAGAATCTAATTAACAGAAAACTTAATTACTAATTAGATTTTATCAAATAAAACCCTAGAAATCGAAGTGCGTCCATTATGAACAACAAACATACAACTTTGACTAAGAACTCATTCAGATAAGAGAGATTATAGCCATGCAATTCACAAATAGGAAAAATCAAAAGTAAAAAGGGTTCAGAATACTTTGCTTTCCATTTGATTCTTTTTATCGTTCTTTCTTTCTCTTGTTTTCATTTTTCTTCATTTTTCTTGATTATCTGGAACCTTGGAAGTTTTGGATATCATTTTATTGGACTTTTGCTCTCAGGAACACTTATCGAGTATGTGTTTGTAGAAAAGACTCTTAGAACGTGAAGCTAGGTGTTATGGGGTTATGCATGGTGATTTTTGGAACAAGGGTATTCACCGGAGTAGGGTTCCAGCGACACCTTTTGCAAGATTTGAGGATTTTCGGGCTTATTTGAAGGAAACCACCTAGATGGGGTGAAAGAGGAGACGGAGGAGGTTGGGGGGTGTTAAGTAGGGGTTCTGGTTCATAGGTGGTGTTCGCCGACGTAGGTTTCCGGTGACACCTTTTGGATTATTCGATGGTTTCCAAGGGTTTTCAGGGGAAATTAACTAGATGAGGTGAAAGAGGGGACAGAAGAGGTTATGGGGTGTTCATGGCGGTTAAATCAGATACGGTGGTAAACCACCATCGGTAGGTTTCCGGCGATGGTTGAGAGCATTCTTAGTCGGCTAGGGTTACATATTTGAAGACGAAGGTGTGAATATGAAGGTAATGTGTATCATTTGTATATTTAAAAGCTCTTGAGGATCTAGGACCATTGGATTAAATGAACCAACAGCTCAGATTCAATCACCCCATATACAACGCCATTCCTTTTAAGTGGTCTTTTAATTGTGACTATTGGACTAAAGATATCAACGGCTTAGAGATTGATTTTCACACACGACGTCAATTTATTTAAATGATGGCCATCACTCCTGGCCGTTTGATCAAAGCTTCAACGGTCCAGATTTAATATTTATGAACGGTGTCATTTTGATTTATATAGGCAGACCGGGTTCCTTTCTTTTGGGCTTGGGGTGTGTCTTACTAATTGGGCTACTAATTTTTCATATTTGTGTACTTAGCCCAATATTTTTTACATTGTATTATTTCATTATACTTTTCTTTGTGCATTTTTGTATTTATTTCTTTTCTATTTTTTGTATTTTATTTTCTTCTCTATTTTCTTTGTATTTTCCTTTTACCTATAATTTATACAAAAATTAAAAATGGTAATTATATTCTATTATTTTTTAGTATTAAAAGCAAATAGATGTGTATTTTGATTTTCTTTGTTTTATTTCCAAAAGTCTTAAAATCTTTGTATTTCTACCTATTTTATGAATTATTATTATGCACACAATTATCAACAAATTGCCACAACATTAAAAAAGTCATTTTGCATATATTTGAGAATAATTTTCTTAGGGCAAAAATCACGTGCTTACAGCTGACCCTCTTTTCTCGGGAACACGCAGAGTTTTAGTTCAAAGATAAGTGAGTAGTAATATGGGATTTTTGCCCGTTCACATATTCCGTGTGAATCATTTTTTGAAAGTTTTGACCGCATCCTGCTTCAGAGATTGCCTACATATCCTACGCTAAACAGGAATCAGGTCAGTGTAGTTCAATAATGTCTGGTAGTTGAGACTACCATGAAGCTGTGATCTCATTACTGTTGTTGTTGCTGTTGTTGTTGCTCGTTAATCCCCTTATTACACCATTGTAAAGATAAAAGAAGCTACCCTAAGCTATGCTCTATGATTTACAAAATCCCATCTAATGCCTACTATCTTGTTCTTGAATTGTCTTGATCTTGTATCCTGCATAAGTTTTGACTGTGTCCATTCTTCAGGTGGACTCCTGCTTACTCTTGTTCGAAAAAGTATTCCCTTGTTCTTCAGGTGGGCGCTTGATTTCTATTTCTTGAAATATATTTCCTTGTTTTTCAAATGGGTGCCTGCTTGTTGAAATTGAAATGCATTCCCTTATTCTACAGGTTGGTGCCTGCTTACAACTACTTGAAATATATTCCCTTGTTTTTCAGGTGGGCGCCTACTTGTTGAAATTGAAATGTATTCCCTTGTTCTTCAGGTGGGTGCCTGCTTACAACTTGCTCAAAATATATTCCCTTATTTTTCAGGTTGGCATCTGCTTGCGATTATTGTGCTTGAAAAAGTATTTCCTTATTTTTCAATTGGGCGCCTGCTTGCTGTGCTTGAAAAATTATTCTCTTGTTTTTCAGGTGGGCGCATGCTTACGAACTTTGAAAACGATATGCCCTTATTGTTCAGGTGGGCACCTGCTTATAACTTAAAGACAAAGAAAAAAATTTTTGCCCCAATATGGTGCTTGGGTATACCATGTTATTAAATATCAGGATTTTAAGCTGAATTTCAAATGATACTTCCCTTATTCTTCAGGTAGGTGCCTGCTTACAACATGCTTGAAATATACTCCCTTGTTTTTTAGGTGGGCGCCTGCTTACGTTTACTGTGTTTTAAAAAGTATTCCCTTGTACTTCAGGTGGGCGCCTGATTGCTGTGCTTGAAAAAGTATTCCCTAGTTTTTCAGGTGGGCGCCTGATTGCTAAAAATATTCCATTGTTTTTCAGGTGGGCGCCTGATTGTTGTGCTAGAAAAAGTATTCCCTTGTTTTTCTGGTGGGCGCCTGCTTACAACTTTGAAAAGATATTCCCTTATTCTTCAGGTGGGCGCCTACTTACGTTATTCAAAACAAAGAAAATTTTCGCCTCAGTTAGATAACTGGGAGCATTACATTTCTAAATATTAACTTGCGATAAAATTGTGCTATTCTTCAGGTGGGTGCCTGATTGCTGATTGCTAAACTTGAAAAATATTCCCTTGTTCTTCAGGTGGGCGCCTGCTTGCGAACTTCGAAAAGATATTCTCTTATTGTCACGACCCAAACCCTGGTTGTGATGGCGCCCAACACAACGCTAGGAAAGCCCGACCATATTATCCCTCAAACCAGCCAGTTATTAATCAAATTAAACTTAAACAGTAAATGATCATATCAGGTGATAAGCGAAACGTAAAACATACAAAATACAGTCCCAACCATATCGTGGTGTCACGAGACCGAGCCTCTACAGAATAACATCCTAATACAACCAAGTCTAGGCAAATAGGAAATCAACAAGATGATAAAGAAGGAGAAAACAAGCTCTGCGGACGCTGGAAGCTACCTCGTAATCTCCGCAAAAGTAGACAAGTATCAGCAGCTACAATGTCTCAACTGCTCTCGGGCACCTGTGGATCTGCACAGAAAGTGCAGGGGAGTGGGGTGAGTATATTTCAACTCAGTGAGTAACAATAATAAATAATAACCGAAGGTAAGAACTCATGTGCTATCACTTAGCAGTTCTAAGGCAACCCTCACAGGTACGTCATCACTATAGTAATACTCAAATCTCCAATCCACGTTTATCTCTACAAGATTCTACACTGATCCAACCCTCACTCGTACCCCTACGGTGTATGGCCATCTCAACATATAAAGACACATACCTATGTCTATAATGTATAAGTATTTAAGTAGATAGTAGGATATGATTAAGTATAATGCTGCGGCGTGCAGCCCGCTCCAATACATATACCGCTGCGGCGCGCAGCCCGCTCCATTTAACGTCGACGGCGCTCACTGGGGGTGTATACAGCACTCAGTAGGGGTGTATACAGACCTCGGAGGGGCTCCCTAGGCCCAAGCGCTATGATGCTACAGCGTGCAGTCCGATCCAATATATATATACATATATAACTATACTACTGTGGCGTGCAGCCCGATCCCATAATATACTCCAGCGCTCACTAAGAATGTGTGCAGACTCGGACTCCGAAGGGCTCCTACAGCCCAAGCGCAATAATACTGCGGCGTGCAGTCCGATCCACATATATATTACTGCGGCGTGCAGTCCGATCCAATATATATATTGTTGCGGCGTGCAGCCCGATCCAATATAGGTATATATATATATATAATACCCCATAATGGGTCCTCGACCCTATCCCGATCAGTATATACATGGCCTCTCAGGCCCAATATAATATATCACATTGGGTCCTTGACCCTGTCTCAGTCAATATAGACTTGGCCTTTCAGGCCAAATCAGCTAGAACAGGGAATTCCACCTTAGATAATCTCTCTCAATGTACGCATCTAGTATTGGCTCATATTATGCTATACAGCTAGAGCTACGGCTGAGTGAATGTTTCCAACACGATATACGGGTCACCTAGCTCTATAGGTCCCCTAATGCTCTATAGTTCGGCACAAGGCCCCAAACATGGCTATTAGCCCAATTGTACGGTTATAATCTCATTAGCAGTCATACAACACAGTATTCTATTAGCCGGGAAGGACCAAGTCCAAGTCCCTAATCACAATGTCACCACACACTTGTCATAGAACGCGTGTCTCATCTCAATATAGCATTGTGAAGTGCTAGTACGGGGTTTCAAACCCTCGGTACATTGTTTACTACTACCACTCACCTCGAACCGGTAGAAGCTTCAATCCGCCTTGCGCTTGCCTCGCAAATCAATCTCCTCGGGTGCCAAATCTGCTCAAAATCATAGAGAATGCATCAATATATGCTAATTTCACGTAATTCATTCGAAATAACCCAAATTATATCAAAACCCACAAGTTGTCAAAACCCGACTTTTGGTGCGCTTCTCGAAAAATTATAAAAGTTATATATTCGGAACCCTCGTCTCAATACGAGTCTAGGCATATCAAATTTACCAAATTCGGACTCCATTTGCCCACTCAAATCGATATTTTTCTACAATTTTAGGCCTAGGGCTTAAACCCACATTAAATCCTCCATTTCCATAGAAATAATTCATGATTCCATGATAAAAGTGTGTAATTAAACCACAAAACTTACCTCCGACAATGTCCCGATGATCTCCGAGCTATTTCCCGTCACTTTCTCACTCTAGAGCTCAACAATGGAGGGTTTTGCAAATGAACCCGTATGTGAAATGTTTCTGGTTTTAATTCACTGCCTGGGTCGATTGCTCTACGCGTTCGCGACACGCCTCACACGAACGCGATGCTCTGCTCCGCCCTCCCATCGCGAACGCGACACCCAGTCACGCGTTCGCGAAGCACAGATTTCCAACCGCCCGGATTTTCTTCTACGCGTCCGCGTCTCCACTCACGCGAACGCGATGACCAACCCTTCTCACCTACGCGAACGCGTTCCAACTCCAAGCGAACGCGAAGCCTCCGATCCTGACCCTACGCGTTCGCGTCCAGACCATCGCGAACACGATGCATACCCTTGCTGACATTCGCGGACGCGTGCCCTTCATCGCGAACGCGATGAAGGATTTCTTCTGCAGACACAGCAGCAATTCAGCTGCTGTCTAAGGCCAAAAATGGTCCGTTTGGACCCCCGAATTCATCCCGAGGTCCCCGGGACCCCAACGAAAATCACTAACGTACTCCATAACACAATTCAAACTTGTTCCAATCATAAAAACACCATCCTAAATATAAAAATCACCAATTACGCACGGATTCAAGCCTAAGTTTCTTCAAAACTTCCGAAATCGACATTCGATCAAAAACCCGACCAAACGATCTCCGAATGACCTGAAATTTTGCAGGCACATCCAAAATGACCTAACGGAGCTACTGCAACTGTCAGAATTCCATTCCGACTCCCGGATCAAAATCTCACCTATCGATCGGATTTCGCCAAAATTCAACCTTAGCCAATTCAAGCCTATTTCTACATCGGATCTCCAAATTCAATTCCGATTGCTCTCCTAGCTCACAAATGATCTCCCGGAGCTGACCGAATCATCAGAATTTGATTCCGAGCTCTCTAACTAAATAGTCAACTCTGGGTTGACTTTCCTTATTCAAGTTTCCTCCAAAAAGGCTATATGCCTCATTCTCAATCCAATTCACTCCTAACTCCCCCGATAGACTCTAAAACTGATATCAAAGCATGAATTATGTAATTACAACATAACGGGGTGGTAATTCCCGTGACGACGGGCCGGGTCGTCACATTCTCCCCCTCTTAAGCAAACGCTCGTCCTCGAGCGGGTCAAGAAACATACCTGAAGTCTCAAATAGCTGAGGGTATCTGCTCCGCATCTCCTGCTCGACCTCCCAAGTAGCCTCCTCCACGGGCCGACCTCTCCACTGCACCTTAACTGCTGCAATCTCCTTCGACCTCAATTTTCTTACCTGGCGACCCAAAACAGCAATAGGCTCCACATCATATGATAGATCACCATCAAGCTGAATGGTACTGAAGTCTAATACATGAGACGGATCCCCGATGTACTTTCGGAGCATAGACACATGGAATACTAGATGAACGCTGGATAAGCTGGGTGGCAAGGCTAACTCATATGCCACCTCTCCAACTCTCCTGAGTATCTCAAAAGGACCAATGTACCTGGGACTCAACTTCCCTTTCTTCCCGAACCTCATGACACCCTTCATGGGTGAAACCTTCAACAATACTCTATCACCAACCATGAAAGACAACTCTCGAACCCTACGGTCCGCATAACTCTTCTGGCGAGACTGTGCTGTGCGAAGCCTCTCCTGGATCAACTTTGCTCTATCCAGAGCATCCTGAACTAACTCGGTCCCTATCAATCTATCCTCACCAGGCTCAAACCATCCGATGGGAGATCTACACCGTCTGCCATACAATGCCTCGTACGGGGCCATCTGAATACTCGACTGGTAGTTGTTGTTGTAGGCAAACTCATCAAGTGGCAAAAACTCATCCCATGAACCACCAAAGTCAATCACACATGCCCGCAACATATCCTCCAGGATCTAAATAGTGCGCTCAGACTGTCCGTCTGTCCGGGGGTGAAATGATGTACTCAACTCAACCCTCGTACCCATCTCTCGCTGAAATGCTCTCCAAAACTGAGAAGTGAATTGAGTGCCTCAGTCAGATATAATAGACACTGGGACCCCATGCAACCTGACAATCTCCCGAATAAAGATCGCTGCCAACCGCTCCGATGAGTAAGTAGTGCTAACTGGGATGAAATGTGCGGACTTGGTCAGCCGATCAACAATCACCCATACAGAATCAAACTTCCTCGCTGTCCGAGGGAGTCCAGTAACAAAATCCATGGTGATCCTCTCCTATTTCCACTCGGGAATAACCATACGCTGGAGAACACCGCCCGGTCTCTGATGCTCATACTTGACCTGCCGGCAATTGAGGCACTTAGCTACATGCCTAACAATATCCATCTTCATTCTCCTCCACCGGTAGTGCTGTCTCATGTCTTGGTACATCTTTGCGGCACCTGGGTGAATAGAGTACCGCGAACTGTGTGCCTCCTCAAGTATCAACTCCCGCAAACCATCAACATTGGGCACGCATATACGGCCCGGCATCCTCAGAACACCATCACTGTCGATAGTCACATCTCTAACATCATTATGCTGCACTCTGTCCTTAAGGACAAGCAAATGTGGGTCATCATACTGTCGCTCCCCGATGCGATCATATAAGGAAGATCGAGAAACAACACAAGCCAACACCCGACTCGGCTCCGAAATATCTAATCTCACTAGCCAATTGGCTAGGGCCTGAACATCATAAGCAAATGGCCTCTCCCCAACTGGGATGAAAGCTAGGCTGCCCATGCTAACCGCCTTCCGACTCAAGGCATCGGCCACCACATTGGCCTTCCCCGGATCATACAAAATAGTGATGTCATAATCCTTAAGCAACTCTAACCACCTCCGCTATCTCAAATTAAGGTCCTTCTGTCTGAATAAGTGCCGAAGGCTGCGATGATCCGTGAACACCTCACATGAGACACCATATAGGTAATGCCTCCAAATCTTCAAAGCATGAACTATGGCTGCTAGCTCCAAATCATGAACGGGGTAGTTCTTCTCGTGGGGCTTCAACTGACGAGAAGCATAAGCAATGACCCTACCCTCCTGCATCAACACACAACCAATGCCAACTCCTGAGGCATCACAATACACAGTATAAGGATCTAAAGCTGACGGCAGAATCAAGACTGGTGTTGTGGTCAGTGCTGTCTTGAGCTTCCGAAAGCTCTCCTCGCACTCCTCGGACCATAAGAAAGGAACACCCTTCTGAGTCAATCTAGTCAAGGGTGAAGCAATAGAAGAGAACCCCTGAACGAATCGGCGATAATACCCTGCCAATCCCAGAAAGCTACGGATCTCAGTAACTGAGGTCGGTCTGGGCCAACTCTGCACCGCCTCGACCTTCCTCGGATCTACCTGAATACCATCACAGGACACCACATGCCGTAAGAATGCCACGGACTCAAGCCAGAACTCACATTTGGAGAACTTGGCATACAGCTTCTCCTCTCTCAACCTCTGCAACACAATACTCAAGTGCCGAGCATGCTCCTCCTGGCTACGAGAGTAGACTAGAATGTCGTCAATGAACACAATCACAAATAAATCAAGATACGGCCTGAACACACTGTTCATCAGATGCATAAATGCTGCTGGGGCATTGGTCAGCCCAAAAGACATCACAAGGAACTCATAGTGACCATATCTGGTCCGGAATGCAGTCTTCATAATGTCAGACTCTCTAATCTTTAGCTGATGGTAGCCTGAACGAAGATCAATCTTCGAGAACACCCTAGCTTCCTAGAGCTGATCAAATAAATCAACAATACGAGGCAGAGGATACTTATTCTTCACTGTTACTTTGTTTAGCTGCCTGTAGTCAATACACATCCTCATGGATCCATCCTTCTTCTTAACAAACAGGACCGGTGCACCCCACGGCGACACACTCGGCCGAATGAACCCCTTATCTAGGAGTTCCTGGAGCTGCTCCTTCAATTCCTTCAACTCAGCTGGTGCCATCCGATACGGAGGAACCAAAATAGGCTGAGTGCCTGGCACCAAATCGATCCCAAAATCATTATCCTTGTCCGGCGGCATGCCCGGCAGGTCTGAGGGAAACACATCAGGAAAGTCTTGCACAATGGGAACAGAATAAATATTGGGAGTCTGGACCTCGACCTCCCGCACAAATGCTAAATAAGAGAGACATCCCTTCCCAACCATTTGTTGGGCCTCGAGGAAAGATATTACCCTGCTAGGTACATACTCAGTCGTGCCTCGCCACTCGATCCTCTGAATGCCCGGCATAGCCAAAGTGACTGTCTTAGCATGACAGTCCAGAATAGCATGACATGGAGATAGCCAATCCATGCCCAATATAACATCAAAATCAATCATGCTGAGAAGCAACAGGTCTACTCGGGTCTCCAGACCTCCAATAGTGACCAAATAGGACCGGTATACGTGGTCTACAACAATAGTATCCCCTACCGGGGTAGATACATGCACTAGCAGCTCAAGACTCCCTCGGGTCGTGCACAAATGAGGAGCAAAATATGTAGACACATAAGAATAAGTAGAACCGGGATCAAACAATATTGTGGCATCTCTGTGGCAGACTGAAATAATACCTGTAATGACAGCATCAGAAGAAACGACCTCAGATCGGCCCTGAAAAGCATAGCATCTAGCCTGTCTGCCTGATCGGCCTCCCCCTCGAGGGCGACCCCTAGCTGCCTGACCCTTACCCCTAGCTGGTGGGGCGGGTGCTGAAGTAGAAGGACCAGATGACGAGGGCTGCCCCCTATGCTGATAAGATCTGGAAGCAAGACGGGGACACTCCCTACGGTGGTGCCCAAACTCTCCGCACTCGTAGCAACTCCCCGATGTTGGGGACTGAGACTGATAAGGACCCCTGGCGCTGGAGTGGCCAGCTGATGAACTAGGCCGAGATGAACCCCGAGAAGATGGGGCCTATGAAGAACTCTGAGCTGGCATGGCACTGAGAGATGGTTGGCTCTGGTGCGAACCCCGGTAACCCTGTCTAGAAGACCATCTGCGACGATCTGAGCGACTCGACTGCGAAGATCTGAAGGAACGACCTCGGCTCTGCTGACTCTGGCCTCTAGTTTGAGTGCCACTGGAACTAGCTGCTCCTCGAGGCCTCTTGGCCTCCCTCTCATCCCGCTCGCGACGATCTGTCTCTATGTCGCGAGCAATATCCACAGGCATCCTCAAATGTACGACTCAAAACCCTCTCCCGAGTCATCAGAATACGAATGGGATAAATGAGGCCGTCCACGAAGCGCCCAATCCTCTCTCTGTCGGAATGAACCAACCACGGTGCATATCCGGACAACTCTGTAAACCTGATCTCATACTCTGACACTGACATGTCCCCCGACGGAGACCCTCAAACTGCCTACGCATCCCCTCTCTCTGAGATCGTGGCACCCATTTCTCCAAGAACATAGTGGAGAACTCCGGCCGTGATAGTGGTGCTGCTCCGGCTGGCCTGCGGCGCTCATAAGCCTCCCACCAAGCGAAGGCTGGTCCCTGGAACTAAAAGGTAGTGAAAGATACCCCACTGGACTCTAATATCCCTGTCGTACAAAGCATCCGATGGCACTTATCCAGAAAACCTTGGGTGTCCTCGCCCGGAGCACCAGTGAACACTGGAGGAGATAGTCTAGTGAACCTCTCGAGACGACGCTGCTCATCTTCCGTCATAGCTGGGACCCTGTCCCCCTGAACCTGATCTGCTGGCTGAACCGGAACCACATGCTGAACTGGAGGAGCCTCTGGTGTCTGTATGCCCTGTACTGCTGGCTCTGGAGTGCGTACTACAGGGGTCTGATGACCACCCCCGATCCCTGATGCAGCTGCTGCAGTAGTAACTGAAACCGCCTGTGCTAGGCCAGTGCAGACTGCTAGTATCTGAGCCAAGGTCTCCAGTAGACTCGGAATGACAATAGGCACAGCTGGTGCCTGATCTAGTGCTGCTGGCACCTCTGCAGGTGGGGGCTGTGGGTCAGCTGGCATTGCCTCGGCCGCCTCTAACTCCGCCACGACTACGGCCGCGTCCACGGCCTTTAGCGGTGGTAGTGGTGGTCGTCCTCCACATCCGGATGATCGAGTTCTCGCTATCTGCGAGAGAATAGAATGTCAAAGTTCGGATCAAGTCAAAAGTAATCGCACGACAAGAATTCCAGGAATTGAAACTTTTCCTAAAAAGGTTTGCAGGCCTCCCGAGGATAAGTACAAGCGTCCCCGCACCGATCCACGAGACTCTACCAACCGGCTCATGACTCGCGAGACCTATTAACCTAGGCTCTGATACCAACTTGTCACGACCCAAACCCTGGTCGTGATGGCGCCCAACACAATGCTAGGCAAGCCCGACCATATTATCCCTTAAACCAGCCAGTTATTAATCAAATTAAACTTAAACAGTAAATGATCATATCAGGTGATAAGCGAAATGTAAAACATACAAAATACGGTCCCAACCATATCGTGGTGTCACGAGACTGAGCCTCTACAGAATAACATCCTAATACAACCAAGTCTAGGCAAATAGGAAATCAACAAGATGATAAAGAAGGAGAAAACAAGCTCTGCGGACGCTGGCAGCTACCTCGTAATCTCCGCAAAAGTAGACAAGTATCAGCAGCTACAATGTCTCAACTGCTCTCGGGCACCTGTGGATCTGCACAGAAAGTGTAGGGGAGTGGGGTGAGTATATTTCAACTCAGTGAGTAGCAATAATAATTAATAACTGAAGGTAAGAACTTATGTGCTATCACTGCAGTTCTAAGGCAGCCCTCACAGGTACGTCATCACGATGGTAGTACTCTGATCTCCAATCCACGTTTATCTCTACAAGATTCTACACTGATCCAACCCTCACTCGTACCCCTACGGTGTACGGCCATCTCAACATATAAAGACACATACCTATGTCTATAATGTATAAATATTTAAGTAGATAGTAGGATATGATTAAGTATAATGCTGCGGCGTGCAGCCCGCTCCAATACATATACCGCTGCGGCGTGCAGCCCGCTCCATTTAACATCGACGGCGCTCACTGGGGGTGTATACAGACTTCGGAGGGGCTCCCTAGGCCCAAGCACAATTATACTGCGGCGTGCAGTCCGATCCACACATGTATTACTGCGGCGTGAAGTCCGATCCAATATATATATATATATGTATATATATTTATACTGCTGCGGCGCGCAGCCCGATCCCATAATATACACCAGCGCTCACTGAGAATGTGTGCAGACTCAGACTCCGAAGGGGCTCCTACAGCCCAAGCGCAATAATACTGCGGCGTATAGTATATTACATGTATATTACTGCGGCGTGCAGTCCGATCCAATATATATACTGCTGCGGCGTGCGGCCCGATCCAATATAGGTATATATATATATATAATACCCCATAATGGGTCCTCGACCCTATCCCAGTCAGTATGTACTTGGCCTCTCAGGCCTAATATAATATATCACAGTGGTGACCCTGTCTCAGTCAATATAGACTTGGCATTTTAGGCCCACTCAGCTAGAACAGGGAATTCCACCTTAGATAATCTCTCTCAATGTACGCATCTAGTACTGGCTCATATTATGCTATACAGCTAGAGCTACGGCTGAGTGAATGTTTCCAACACGATATACGGGTCACCTAGCTCTATAGGTTCCCTAATGCTCTACAGATCGGCACAAGGCCCCAAACATGGCTATTAGCCCAATTGCACCGTTATAATCTCATTAGCAGTCATACAACACAGTATTCTATTAGCCGGGAAGGACCAAGTCCAAGTCCCCAATCACAATGTCACCACACTCGTCTCAAGACGTGTGTCTCATCTCAACATAGCACTGTGAAGTGCTAGTACGGGGTTTCAAACCCTCAGTACATTGTTTACTACCACCACTCACCTCGAACCGGTAGAAGCTTCAATCCGCCTTGCGCTTGCCTTGCAAATCAATCTCCTCGGGTGCCAAATCTGCTCAAAATCATAGAGAATGCATCAATATATATGCTAATTTCACGTAATTCATTCGAAATAACCCAAATTATATCAAAACCCACAAGTTATCAAAACCCGACTTTTGGTGCGCTTCTCAAAAAATTATAAAAGTTATATATTCGAAATCCTCGTCTCAATACGAGTCTAGGCATATCAAATTTTCCAAATTCAGACTCATGCCCACTCAAATCGATATTTTTCTACACTTTTAGGCCTAGGGCTTAAACCCACATTAAATCCTCCATTTCCATAGAAATAATTCATGATTCCATGATAAAAGTGTGTAATTAAACCACAAAACATACCTCCGACTATTTCCCGATGATCTCCCAGCTATTTCCCGTCACTTTCTCACTCTAGAGCTCAACAATGGAGGGTTTTGCAAATGAACCCGTATGTGAAATGTTTCTGGTTTTAATTCACTGCCTGGGTCGATTGCTCTACGCGTTCGCGACACGCCTCACGCGAACGCGATGCTCTACTACGCCCTCCCATCGCGACCGCGACACCCAATCACGCGTTCACGAAGCACAGATTTCCAACCGCCCGGATTTTCTTCTACGCGTCCGCGTCTCCACTCACGCGAACGCGATGACCAACCCTTCTCACCTACGCGAACGCGTTCCAACTCCACGCGAACGCGAAGCCTCCGATCCTGACCCTACGCGTTCGCGTCCAGACCATCGCGAACGCGATGCATACCCTTGCTGACCTTCGCGGACGCGTGCCGTTCATCGCGAACGCGACGAAGGATTTCTTCTGCAGACACAGCAGCAATTCAGCTGCTGTCTAAGGCCAAAAATGGTTCGTTTGGACCCCCGAATTCATCCCGAGGCCCCCGGGACCCCAACGAAAACCACTAACATACTCCATAACACAATTCAAACTTGTTCCAATCATAAAAACACCATCCTAAATATAAAAATCACCAATTACGCACGGATTCAAGCCTAAGTTTCTTCAAAACTTCCGAAATCGACATTCGATCAAAAACCCGACCAAACGACCTCCGAATGACCTGAAATTTTGCAGGCACATCCAAAATCACCTAACGGAGCTACTGCAACTATCGGAATTCCATTCCGACTCCGGATAAAAATCTCACCTATCGATCGGATTTCGCCAAAATTCAACCTTAGCCAATTCAAGCCTATTTCTACACCGGATCTCCAAATTCAATTCCGATTGCTCTCCTAGCTCACAAATGATCTCCCGGAGCTGACCGAATCATCAGAATTCGATTCCGAGCTCTCTAACTAAATAGTCAACTCCGGGTTGACTTTCCTTATTCAAGTTTCCTCCAAAAAGGCTATATGCCTCATTCTCAATCCAATTCACTCCTAACTCCCCCGATAGACTCTAACACTGATATAAAAGCATGAATTATGTAATTACAACATAACGGGGTGGTAATTGCGAACTTCGAAAAGATATTCTCTTATTCTTCAGGTGAGCGCCTGCTTAAAACATTGAAAATATATTCCCTTATTCTTTAGGTGGACGCTTGCTTATAACTTTGAAAAGATATTTCATTATTCTTCAGGTGGGTGCCTGCTTACAACTTTGAAAAGATATTCCCTAATTCTTCAGATGGGCGCCAGCATATGTCATACAAAAAAAAGAAAATTTTTGCCCCAGTTTGATAGCTGGGTGCAACGTATTATCATACATGCAGTTTGAAAATTAAAGATTATACTTCCCTTATTCTTCAGGTGGGTGCCTGATTACTGAGGTTGAAGTGGATTCCTTCGCACATTGTTTCTTTCTTTTGAACTGTCTTCCCTTATTTTCCAGGTGGGTGCCTGATTACCAAAATTTGTGCTTCCTTGTTATCCACGTTGGTCACATTCACTTTAAAGTGATTAGTAAGAATTTGAATATTTTATCCCTGTTCTAATCAAAGAAAAACTTGTTAGTATAAAACGGTGGTTAGCTGCTGGCATTCTTGTTGGCCTTGCTCCCACATTTGAGCTTGCTCTATCTTGCTCTTTTGAACTTGTATTGCCCTGCCATAATTTCTAGCTGTCTTTTCAAATTTCCTGATCCTGATGACCCAACTGTTTTGCTTGTGTCTATCAATTGTTGTTTCCTTTTCTTTCTTTTGCTTTTCCTTCCAAATATCTGATTGCCATATGTCCTTTTTTGTTTCAGCCGTCCTTTGATAAATCCACATCTTGTTGTTCCATATAACTGAGAAGTTGGTAGTTAGCTTCGACAAACAATGTCTTATAGACAGATTCCATGAAAAATGAAATGCAATGACCTCAAAATTTTTAAGGGTAGAAATACTTTTAAAAATAAAAAGGACGAGACTTATCTGAGTGGGGGCTGATTCTTTGATCATTCCATGCATTCAAATTAATCGACCCAATTTGTCCAATCATCAGCTGTCAATTACTACTTTTGCCAACTTGATTTCACCAACCGATTTTCAACTATATCCCAACTTTGCTTGCTCTGCCGCTCTTCTACCACAAACCTCTTTCTCACTTTCGTCTTACGGTGCCCTTAGGGTTTTTACCAATAAGACTCTCTAATTTTATTTCCCTGAGCTCACATCGCCTTATGGTGCCTGTGAGGGTTTTCACAAATATGACTCTCTCATTTTATCTCTCTCAAACTCACATCGCCTTATGGTGCCCGTGAGGGCTTTCACCAATAAGACTCTCTCATTTTTATATTTTCATCTTTAGGTATCAGAGTGTTGTCCATAACATGTTTTACTTCACCTACTTGTACTGAAATTTCTTGAAATTGATCAGAAGGTCTTTCTTTGGACCGTAATGTTGCTTTTGGATGGGTATAGAAAGAAAGGTACAAAGCCTCAAAATTTCCAACGTGTGTTAAAAAATTACAACTTCCGAAATCATATCTTCCACAATAAACATAACTTCTGCCCCAGTTTCAATCTTTGGTGACTCTTCAATTTTCTTTCTGTTAAGACTGAAACCACAGTGAGGCTGCCTACGTACCCTTTTGGGATCAGGTCAAAACATAGTTCGGATGATAAGATCGCTTCATTGTTGCGATGTTTACTTCTTTCAATTCTTTCTTGTTTGCATTTTTATTTCTTTTCTTTTTCGTTTCTTTTTCTTTTCTTTTCCATATTTTCACATCTTCTTCTTTTTTTCTTTTTTCTTTTTTCTTTTTTTTCTTTTTTCATATTTTCCCTTTTCTTCTTTTTCTTTAACATTTTAGCATTCAATTTTTTACTTTGTTGTTGATTCCAAATGAGGGATATGAAATAATAATGTAATAAGGCTCAAAGGGATAGCAATGGATAAAGTGTTTGGATAGCAAAACAAAATGCTTTCATCATTTCAATTTCAAAAGTATGAAAAATACAACTAGATACATGAAGATAAAGAAATCATACATAATATCTTATGACTGCGTCAGAATTGATGGCCATTTTTACGCATTTCCCTTCCACATCTATTAGATATAATGCTCCATTAGACAACACTCGTGATACAACCTATGGCCCTTGCCAATTAGGAGCGAATTTTCCTTTTGCTTCTGCCCAATTAGGTAAGATGAGCCTCAATACCAATTGTCCGACTTCAAATTTTCGTGGACGCACTTTCTTGTTATAAGCTTTAGCGATTCTTTATTGATAAAATTGCCCATGACATACTAATGCTAGTCTTTTCTCATCAATCAAGCTCAATTATTTTAATCGGGTTTTGACCCATTCATTATCACCAATTCCTGCCTCCGCAATGATTCGAAGGGAGGGTATTTCCATTTTCACACGTATCACTGCCTCTGTGCCATACACCAATGAATAAGGGGTTGCACCTACCGATGTGCGAATGGTAGTGTGATACCCCAGCAAAGCAAATGGTAATTTCTCATGCCAATGCCTCGATCCCTCCACCATTTTCTGAAGAATTTTCTTAATGTTCCTATTGGCTGCTTCAACTGCTTCATTCGCCTTAGGACGATATGGTATGGAATTGCGGTGCATAATTTTAAACTTCTGACATGTCTCTACCATCAAATGACTATTAATGATTGGCACCATTATCCGTAATGATCACCTTCGGAATTCCAAATCGGAAAATAATGTTTGCATGCACAAAATCAACCACTGCCTTCTTGGTTACTTCCATGAATGTCTTTGCCTCAACCCATTTAATAATATAGTCAATGGTAACCAGAATAAACCTGTGCCCATTAGATGTTGCTGGCTTGATTGGCCCAATGACATCTATACCCCAAGCAATGAAAAGCCATGGTGCCGACATCGTATGCAACTCATATGGTGGAGAAAGAATCAAATCTCCATGTATCTAGCATTAATGAAATTTTCGCACATAGTTGATGCAGTCCCACTCCATAGTAAGCCAGTAATATCATGCTTTGAGTATTTTCTTTGCTAGCACATACCCACTTATGTGTGGTCCACAGACTCTTGTATGTACTTCAGCCATAATTTTTGTAGCTTGCATTACAAAAATACGTCTGAACAAACCAAGATCTGGGGTTCTTTTGTACAAAACCCCTCTATTAAAGAAGAATTCACTTGCCAATCGTCTTATATACACCCTCATTCTGAGATACTCTTTAATATCATGGAACCACGGCTCACTATCGAGTTCCTCTTCTACTGTATTACAACAAGCATTATGATCACGAACCTGGATTTGTAATGGGTCCACATAAGCTTTATCTGGATGATGTAACAAAGATGCTAGAGTGGCCAGAGCATCGACAACTTCATTATGTTTCTCAGGATATGCTTGAACTTTATGGACTAAAATTGTTGCCATAGTTCATGTAGACATTGCCGGTGTGGTATGAGTTTTAAATCTCGTGTTTCCCATTATCCTTGAATCTGATGTACTAAGAGATCCGAGTCACCCATGACCAAAATCTCTTGAACACCCATATCTATAGCCATTCTCAATCTAGTATACATGCTTCGTATTAAGCCATATTGATGGTACAAAAGAAACGAAGTTGAGCGATGATAGGATAATGTTGACCTATCTCTGAAATAAGCACGACTCCAATCTCGATACATTTGTTATTAGCAGCTCCATCAAAGTATAACTTGTAGCCAGGCTTTTCATCTTGTTCCAATTATTCAATACTTATTGCTTCTTCCTCAGGAAAATATGTTTTCAACGGTTCATATTCGTCATCAACTGGATTCTTTGCTAAGTGATCAGTAACTACTTGTGCTTTTATTGCAGTGCGGGTTACATAAACAATATCAAACTCTGTGGTCAGGATTTTCCATTTAGCAAGCCTCCCTATGAGCATGGGCTACTGAAAGATGTACTTCAGCTGGTCCAACCGGGAGATGAGATAAGTGGTATAAGTTGACAAGTAGTACTTCAATTTTTGTGCCACCCAAGTCAAAGAACAACACGTTCTTTCCAATTGAGTGTGCTTTACCTCGTAAGATGTAAATTTCTTGTTGAGATAATAAATTGCATGCTCCTTCTTTCCTATTTCATCATGCTGCCCCAATACAATGCCAAAAGAATTATCCAATACTATCAAATAAAGGATTAGAGGTCTTCCTGGCTCTGGCGGAACCTATATAGGTGGGTTGGTGTAAGGCCCCGTAAAGATTTTGTGCTTAAAACATAGTAACTCTGGTGTCATGGTCCGAATAATGCGGTTCGGACCCTTGGTAGTGATTTAAGTTTCAAGAATTTAAAGAATCAATTTTTCCAAAAAGTGTCAATTCTGCGGTCAGGAATGCGATCGCAGATCTGTTATGTGGACCATATTCCTACCGTAGAGCTTAACATAATGTTTTCAAACATGGTGTTGAAATTGCAGTCGATATGCGATCGCAGAATGGATTCTGCAAACCGCAGATCTACCACATAATTTCTTGAAGATTTTTGAATGTTAAATCTGCGGTGCATTCTGCGATCGCAGATCAAGAATACGGACCGCATTTTGGTCGCATTCCGTAACAGAACTTGTGAAAATTTTGACGCAATTCTGCGGTCATTATGCGGACCGCATGTTGATTCTGCAGTCGTAGATGCGACCGTAGAATTGACTCGACCCAGAATTTTTATAAAATTTGACCCGACCCCTTCTTTAATAAAACACCTTTCTCCTTCATTTTATCATGCCTTCTTAGAAAAACTAGAGAGAGGAGAGAGGGGTTTTAGAGAGAGAAGTCCATTATCTTCAAGAATTGTTCCAAACAATTAGTCCAAAGGATCCTAGGGCAAAGATTCATCTTCCCCTATCTTTACAAGGTAAAAACCCTAACTATTTTCTCTGATTTTCAGTTTTGAAATGGGTAAAGAAAGGTTTGCATAAAATAGCTCATGAAAATGGAATTTAACACTCATGCATGATTATTGAACTTGATTTTTAGTAAAAAAGAAGTGAATAGACTTAAGAGTCTGCAAAAAAACAAGGTTGGCAAAGATAGGATAACTTGGGTAAGCATAAAGTAGGAGGGTAAAGGAAGAAAACCCGACACTAGGTATATATGGCTAATTTTGATTCTTGTAAAATTGCTCATATGTGTGAAATTTGTTTGGCATGTGTTAATTTGAGAGATTGTATGTAATTCTTTGATTTCATTGTTTGGTATTCAATTGATGTTGAACTACATGTGGTGTGGTATGAAATATGAATTGAAAGATAACAAGGGAATTATAATTGGTAAAGAATTGAGAACAATTGTTGTGGTGGCATATATGGTTTCTTATGGAAAGAGATGAAACACTTGAATTGTGGTAAATTATTGAACATACTTGTGTGGGTACTCTCGAATATGGAAACATGGTAACTTGGTTGTGATATCAGTTTGAAAAGTATTTGAGAATATGAACCGAATTGTAAGTTGCATATTTGAACTTCTTGTAATTTTGTGTAGTGCCTTATTTGCTGTTTGTGATTATTGTGTTTGAAACTGTACGGTGGGATTGGGTTGCGCGCTGTAACACGAAGTAATAAGGTGTGGGTTGGGGTGATAAGGGTGGCCGAGGTAATAAGGGTGGACGAAGTAATAAGGATGGAAAGCGATCGAAATCGCTATTGAAATTGATATAAAATCATTGATGTGAAATTGTGAAAGGAGACAACAGGAGAGTTTGCAACCTGGGGGGCACTGATTGCCCCTTTGTTTGACTACTTGTACTTTACATGATTGATTGGTTGTTGTTCTCCTTGTTGATCTTAAAACGTGCTTTGTGTTGAGAATTATTTGAAATGAGGAAAATGTGGAAAACATGGTTGGCTGGCTTAATTAATTCTTGGTGTAATTTATTGGCTGTCTTATCATCGTGATTACTTGTTTAATGGCTTGAGTTTACTTGGGACAAAGTTTGTCCATACATACCAGTACAATTCTAGTGTACTGACGTCCCTTTTGCCGGGGATGTTACATTCATGTTATGATTGTAGGTGGATCAGTAGCAAGCACTTCAGCTCATCGGCAGTAGTATCCTTCATCTTCCACTGCCCGTTTTGGTGAGCCTTTTTCTTCCTCAGGACCCTGCATGGCTCATGCAACTTTTGTTGTAGACTTCATTTTGACTATTGTAAGGTATAGCCGGAGCCTTGTTACCGGCAAGTATTGTATTCCCTTTTGTATCCTAGAGGCTCCGTAGACATGTAAACTATGGGATTCCAGTCTTTGTATATGTTATGTCGGTCGTTGTAAAAACTATAAACTTGTTAATGAATCAATCGTATGGTTATGTTTGTACATTATGAAATCAGTTATAATTGGTAAGATATTTGGTTTAGGAGAAATAATCAACACAGGGGTAACACGTGGGATAGAAAGGCACCCAGGTCCTCTTGACTGGGGCTACCCGGTCAGGCACCGGTCATGTCCCTCGATTTTGGGCATGATAGTTGGCCAGGTACTCCTTGATTTTATCAAATGCGGCTTGACATTCATCAGTCCATTTCACTGTAGCATCTTTTTCAGTAATCTAAAGATAGGCTCACAAGTTGATGTAAGTGGAGCGATAAATCTGCTAATATACTCGAATGAGCAAAAATCGCTCGTATCCGCTCACTTATCTTTGCGCAAAAAATCTTCTTGTTTCCGAGCAAAGAGGGAGCAGTTGTGAGCACGTGATTTTTTCCCTATATGAGAATCACTCCCAAAAATTTATAATAAAATAGTTTTGGGTTGTGTGTAATTTTTGTGGATTTTTGTATTATTTTTCTTTTATTGTTTGTATTTATCTGTGTGTGTGTGTTTGCTTAAATAAATAAATAAAAATATAAAAATAGGTCACATTTTACATTTAGGATTTAATTCTACAACTAGGAATAATCAAGTTTGTTTTACAAAAATGAAAATCACAAAAATAGGCATCTTTCGCATTTTTTTAGCATTTATTATAAAAATTTTACAATTTTATTTTAATTGGTGTTAATTGTGTATAATAAATATTGTTAGGAGTTTAAGTAGTGTTTTTTGAGTTAACTTAGTGTGACGACCCAAAGGGTCATCATCTGTTTTCGTCATTTTTTTCGCACTTTCAGGCCTTAAAAACCTTATTTTATATTACCTCGATTTACGTGCGTAGTCCGTAAATGTAGCTGGAAAATTTTAGTGTTCGAATATGTGAATTCTATGGAAAATTTGAAGAATTTTGATCTTAATATTGATATAGTTGACTTCAGTCAATATTTTTAGTAAACGGACCCGGACCCGAGATCAGATGGTCCCGGAAGGTCCATAGGAAAATATGTGACTTGGGCATGTGTCCGGAGTCGAATTCCGTGGCCTAGAGCCGAAGATATGAATTTTCTATTAAATTGTTTTTCTGAAATTATTAAGGAAAATGAAAATTAATTAAAAGACCATGGTATCGGGCTCGTATTTTGGTTCCGACACCCGGCACAAGTCTTATATATTATTTAAATACTTCCTGCAAAGTTTGACAGAAATTGAGCGTCGTTTGACGTGTTTTGAACCATGAGTTCCAAATTTGAAAGTTTATGAAGTTTAAAAGAAGAAATCATGAATTTGAGGCTTAATTCTATGAAAACGATGTTATATTGGCGGTTTGATCGCGCGAGCAAGTTCGTGGTATATTTTTGAGGTTGTGTGCATGTTTGGTTTGGAGCCCGAGGGTTCGGGTGAAGATTTGACAGGCCGTGAGAGCAAATTTTGTAAATGAACACAGCTGATAATTTTCCCAGCTGATATCTTCGCAATTGCGAAGAATCACTAGCAATTGTGAGAAGCCCCAAATTAGCCTGTGTTCGCAAATGCGAGCAAAATCTTTGCAAATGCGAAGAGGCCCAAAAAAGCCCCAGGTTCGCAAATGCGAACAAACACTCGCAAATGCAAGGTTGCCCTGAATTGGCCTGAGTTCGCAAATGCGAACAGGTTCTTCGCAAATGCGAAGGCGTCCAAATTTGGCCTATGTTCGCAAATGCGAACATGTTCTTCGCAAATGGGATGCCCACAGCCCAGGAACTATTGCGTTCGCAATTCCGATATCCGCAGCTATGCATTTTTATACTTAAACGATTTTAAACCCCTTTTTCACCATTCTTTCAAAACCCAAAACCCATAGGCGATTTTTCAAGAGCAATATCACTACATATCACTTGTAAGTCGATTTTCACTCAACTCTTTCAATTCCTAACATCATTAAACATGTTTTCCATGAGAAACCAAAGGTTTTTATGGTTGAAATTATTGTTTTTGGGTAGAACCTAGGTTTTTCATAAATTGGAGAGTTGGACCTCTATTTGAAGTCCGATTTCAAAACAAATCATATAATTGAACTCGTGAGGGAATGGGTAACCAGATTTTGGTCCGAACTCCGAGTTTCGACCATATGGGCCTGGGGGCATTTTGGGAAATTTTGAGTAAAACTTTGAGAAAACCATTTTTATGCATCCAAACCAAGTTATATAGTATTTATTAAAGTAATTGAACCAATTGTGATTAGATTCGAGCGAGTTGAAGGTTGAGTTACGAGGTAAAGCGATAGTTGAAGGTTAATTTGACTTCAAGACTCTGAGGTAAGTGTTTGATCTATCCTAGCTTGAGGGAATAGGATTGAGTGTAATAATTTGCTAATTACTGTGTGATCGAGTGCGGTGTATAGGCATGGTGACAGGCATCTATACACTAGAGTATAGCATGAACGTGAGTCATTTGTTGACACATGTTGTGAGCTAATGTGGAATTTTCCTAAGTCATATTTTTGAGCCCTTGCCGGGTTGTAAAGATAGATTATTAATTTCCCTTGTCAGGACTTGGTATGTTGTTAATGTTGTTCCCTTGACGGGATATTGTTATTACCGTTGTACTCCCTTGTCGGGACGGTATATGTTACTTGTTTCATTATTTTGACTGTTGACTGTAACTGTTATTTGGGTGAGGAAGAGTGATAATGCACGAAGGGTGATGCCGTGCCATTTTTGAATTATGTTCGCTCGAAAGATCATTCCGTGCCATATTTTACTATTTATGCACGAAGGAAGATATCGTGCCATTGTTACTTGAATTATGCATAAAGGATCATTACGTGCCCTGTTTATTATTTATGCACGAAGGAACATTCCGTGCCGTTGTTGTTCAAATCATGCACGAATGATCATGTCGTGCCGTGAATGTGCGGATGAGAGTAAAAGCACGAAGGGTGATGTCGTGCACTTTTATTTGCTTATTTGGTAAGGATGAGAGTAAAAGCACGAAGGGTGATGCCGTGCACTTTTATTTTCTTATTTGGTGAGGACGAGAGTAAAAGCACGAAGGGTGATGCCGTGCACTTTTATTTACTTATTTGGTGAGGATGAGAGTAAAAGCACGAAGGGTGATGTCATGCAACCATTCAATTTCTTGTTTTGTGATAATTGTTTCTGCTACACTCTGTTTTTACCTTACTAATTAATTATGTGTTTCCGATTGTGCTCCCGCAGCATTTTCCTTCTTTTGTTATCTATGTTGCTCAGTATCTCTATTATTCTGTGGTACATACATATATAGAAATGCACAGGTTTATGTGAGTGTCTGGTCCTAGGCTTGTCACTACTTCGCCGGGATAGGCCAGGCACTTACCAGCACATGGGGTTGAATTGTGCTGATACTATACATCTGTGTGTTTTTGCACCGGTCCAAGTTTTGAGCAGGAGCAGCATCAGTAGTACATTAGCGGGATTATCGTACTTCTGAGATTGAGGTAGCTTACAGGCGTGCGCAGGCCTGGCGTCTCCTCTATTTGCTTTTATTATTGCTGTGGTCTCATTGTTCCGAGACATACGGTTATTATTTATTTCTTTCAGACCATTATGTGTAGTTATTCCTTAGTAATTCGTGAGTTTGTGAATCCACATCTTGGGTAAAGGATTTATTGTCGAGTATTTCGTACTATTATTCGGTTTTATTTAAAAGACTTCTGCAATTTAAAGTTATTAATATCATTCTTGCTATTATATATGAAAACAAGATGGTTGTGTAAATGCAAAGGTGGTGAGTAAATTGGCTTGCCTAGCTAGCACGAGTAAGCGCCATCACGATCCCGATAGTGGGGGAATCCGGCTCGTGACAAGTTGGTATCAGAGCTCTAGGTTACATAGGTCTCACAACTCACAAACAAGCTTAGTAGAGTCTGAGGGGTAAGTACGGAGACATCTGTACTTGTCCTCCAGAGTGTAGTGAGTTAGGAAAAGTTTCTCATTTGTTCCTTCTGGTCGTGCGATTTGTTCCTCAAGTACTGATTTAGATTCTACTCTTGCCTTTCGCAGATGGTAAGAACATGCGCTTCTACATCCGTTGATCTGTAGTCTGAACCCTAGGCTGCTCCTACGAAGGGCAGGGGCCGAGGCCGTGTCAAGATCGTGGTAGGAGAAGAGCTCAGCCCCAGGCAGCGATTCTAGAGGTAGAGCCTTATATTGAAATTGGCGAGGAGGTTCCAGCCCCAACAGCTCTAGTGGGCCTAGCTCAGGTCCCAGGAGAGGTCTTATTTACCTCGGATCTTCAGGAGGCTCTGGTCCGAATAGCGGGTTTTATGGACAGTGTCGCCAGAGCAGGCTTGCTACTAGTTGCACGAGCCACTTCTCAGGCTGTTGGAGGGGTTTACACTCCTGATGCACGTACTCCGGAGCCAGTAGCTCCCCAGGCTCAGGCACCAGTAGTTTATCCGAGTAGTGGCCACTCAGACAGGCACTACAGCTCAGGCCGGAGATGAATCATCCATGACTTCTGATGCTCTAGGGAGACTTGATCGGTTCTCCAAGCTTTTTACCACCACTTTCAGTGGTGCCCCATCAGATGATCCCCGGGACTTCTTATTCAGTTGCCATGAGATTCTCATGACTATGGGAATAGTGGAATCCAATGGGGTTGATTTTTGCACTTTCAGTATTGCAGGATCCACCAAGACTTGGTGGAAAGATTTCTGTTTGACTCGACCAGCATGGTCCCCAGCTTTAACATGGGACCAGTTTGCGAAGCTATTTTTGGTGAAGTTTCTCCCTGTTATCCAGCGGGAGGCACTTCGAAGGCAGTTTGAGCACCTATAGTAGGGTTCTATGACTGTTACCCAATATATGATAAGGTTTGTGGATCTAGCACGTCATGTGATTGTGATACTTCCCTCAGTTCGGGAGAGGGTCCGTAGGTTTATAGATGGGCTAAATCAGCCGATCCGACTTCAGATGGTTATGGGAGTTGGGAGTGACATATCTTTTCAGAAGGCAGCTAATCCAGCTTGTAGGGTTGAGATGGCTCTTGCTCGGGGAGGTAGTCATGCTTCAGACAAGAGGCCTCGTCATTCTAGAAGATTTAGTGGTGCCTCATTTGGAGACATGAATTTTTATGATAGGGGCCAGTCTTCCAGGCCTTTTCAGTCAGCTCTCCAGGTTTCGCAGGGTGGTTCAGGTGTTCGTGGGCTTCGTGAGCAGTATTCAAATCAATATCCCATCAGTGCTCAACCTTTTCAGAGTGTTCGTGGGGGCCATACAGGTCGTCAGGGTCACCACTCCCAGAAGCCAAAATGTTGTTACGGTTGGGGTGACCCAGGTCATCTTGTTAGGTTTTGCCCTCGAGCAACGAGTAACACTCAGCGGCGGGGTCCTCGCCCTATGATTCAGGCCCCAGCTGACCTACAGCCTGCCCAGCCAGCCAAGGGCGGGGGTAGGGATCTTAGAGATGGAGGTCGAGACCGTAGAGGTGGAGACAGTCCCGCTAGAGGTAGAGGTCAACCGGTGGATGACCGTCCCAGAGACATAGTCTAGAGGGGTGGTGCCGGTCCCCGATTTTATGCTTTACTAGCTAGGTCAGAGGTAGAGGCGTCAGATACTGTGATTACGGGTACCATTTTGGTTTGTGATAGAGGTGCTTCGGTATAATTTGACCCTGGGTTTACATATTCATATGTGTCTTCCTACTTTGCAGCATGCATGGTCGTGCCTAGCTATGCCTTGGACATTCTAGTCTATGTATCTATATCGGTAGGTGACTCTATAGTAGTCGACCGGGTGCATCGTTCATGCGTGGTTATATTCGAGGGTCTTGGGACCCATATCGATTTATTGCTATTAGACATGGTGGACTTCGATGTTATATTGGGGATGTATTAGTTGTCCCCGTATCATACTATATCTTAGATTGTCATGCCAAGACAGTGACCTTGGCCTTGCCAAATTCACCCCGACTAGAGTGGAGAGGGACCCCAGGCCACTCCGTTCGCAATGTTATTTCATATATTAAGGCTCGACGCATGGTCGGGAAGGGGTATCTAGCTTATTTGGCATATGTTCGTGACTTCTGCATGGAGATTCCTTCTATTGATTTAGTCCCTATTGTGCGGGATTATCCCGAGGTTTTCCCTTCAGACCTACCAGGTATGCCACCTGATAGGGATATTGATTTCTATATTGATCTGGCACCGGACACTCAGCCAGTCTCTATTCTACTGTATCGCATGGCCCCACCAGAGTTAAAGGAGTTAAAACATCAACTGCAAGGCTTACTAGAAAAGGGCTTTATAAGGCCTAGTGTTTCTCCCTAGGTACACCATTGTTATTTGTGAAGAAAAAGGACGGTTCGATGCAGATGTGTATTGATTACCGACAACTAAACAAAGTGACAATAAAGAATAAGTATCCACCATCGAGGAATAATGATTTGTTTGACTAGCTCCAAGGAGCGAGGGTATTCTTCAAAATAGACTTGAGGTCGGGCTACCATCAGCTGAAGATTAGGGCGGCTGGCATTACTAAGACAGCCTTTCGCACTCGGTATGGGCACTATGAATTCTTAGTCATGTCTTTCGGGTTGACCAATGCCCCAGCAGTATTTATGGAGTTCATGAACCAAGTGTTCCGGCCTTGTCTAGATCTCTTAGTGATAGTCTTTATAGATGATATCTTGGTATACTCCTGCAGCTAGGAAGAGCACTAGCAGCACCTCACAGTGGTTCTTCAGACTCTGAAGGATAATCAGTTATATGCCAAGTTTTCAAAATGCGAGTTCTGATTGAGTTCGGTTGCATTTCTGGGGCATATTGTATTAACAGAGGGTATTCAGGTGGACCCAAAGAAGATTTAAGCAGTCAAGAATTGGCCTCGACCAACTTCGGTGACCGAGATTTGGAGTTTATTGGGGTTAGTAGGTTATTACCGTCGGTTCGTAGAGGGGCTTTCTTCTATTGCAGCCCGATGAATAGGTTGACTCAGAAGGGTGCCCAGTTCAAGTGTTCAGATGAGTGTGAGGCGAGCTTTCAGAAGCTCAAGACAGCTCTGACTACGGCACTAGTGTTGATTTTGCCCATGGGTTCAAGGCCTTACACAGTTTACTGTGATGCATTTCGTACTGGACTTGGAACGGTATTGATGCAGGATGGCAAGGTTATTGCATATGCTTCGAGGTAGTTGAAAATCCATGAGAAGAATTATCCAATTCATGACCTTGAGTTGGCAGCAGTAGTTCATGCCTTTAAAATTTCGAGGCATTATCTATATGGTGTGGCGTGTGAGGTATACATGGATCACAAGAGTCTTCAATATTTATTCAAGCAAAAAGAGTTAAATGTGCGACTGAGGAGATGGTTAGAGTTGCTGAAAGATTACTATGTTACTATCTTATATCACCTAGGTAAGGCCAATGTGGTAGCTGATGCATTGAGTAGGAAGTCTGCCAGCATGAGTATTCTCGCTTATATTCCGGTCAGCTAGAGACCGCTTGCTCTAGATGTTCAGGCCTTAGCCAATCGGTTCGTGAGATTAGACATTTCTAATCCTAACAGGGTGTTAGCCTGCACGGTCGCTCATTCTTCTCTATTAGAGCGTATCCGTGAAGGCAGTTCGATGATCCTTATTTGCGTGACCTGAGGGATACTGTACAGTGGGGAGGTGATACGAAGGTAACCTTAGATGATGACGGAGTATTGAGATTGCAGGGGCGAGTTTGTATGCCCAACGTTGAGAGGATTCGAGAGTTGATCTTAGCGGAGGCCCACAGTTTGCGGTATTCTATTCACCCAGGCACCGCGAAGATGTATTAGGATTTACGGCAGCACTATAGGTGGCCTAAGATGAAGAAGTACATTGTCGCGTATATCTCTCGGTGCCTAAACTGTCAGCAGGTTAAATATGAGCACCAGAGGCCTGGTGGTGTGTTCCAAAGAATTAAAATTCTCGAGTGGAAATGGGAGCGGATTACAATGGACTTCGTTACTGGGCTTCCTTTGACTGAGAGAAAATTTGATGTTATTTGGCTCATTATTGATAGGCTGACAAAGTCAGCACACTTCATTCAAGTATCAGTCTCCCACTCATCTGAGAAGTTAGTAGAGATTTACATCTGGAAGATTGTTCGTCTTTTTGGGGTGTCGATGTCTATTATCTCAGATCGGGGTATGCAGTTTACCTCGCGTTTCTGGAGAGCAATCCAGCAGGAGTTAGGCACCCAGGTTCAGTTGAGTACAGCATTTCATCCTCAGACGGACGGTCAGTCCGAGAGAACTATTCATATTATAGAGGACATGCTCCGAGCTTGTGTCATTGATTTTGGGGGATCGTGGGACCAGTTTCTGCCATTAGCAGAGTTCGCCTACAATAACAGCTACCAGTCTAGCATTCAGATGGCTCTATATGAGGCGTTATGTGGTAGGCGATGTCTGTCTCTAGTCTGATGGTTTGAGCTAAGAGAGGCTCGGTTACTGGGTACAAACCTAGTTCAGGAGGCCTTAGATAAGGTCAAGACTATCCAGGTGAGGTTGCACTCAGCTCAGTCCAGACAGAAGAGTTATGCAGACCGTAAGGTCCGAGACGTGGATTTCATGGTTGGTGAGCGGGTATTGCTCCGGGTGTCGCCTATGAAGGGAATGATGAGATTCGGAAATAAGGGCAAGCTCAGCCCTAGGTACATTAGTCCATTTGAGATTTTGGATCGAGTGGGAGAGGTGGCTTATAGACTTGCACTGCCACTTAGCTTATCAGTCGTGCATCTGGTTTTTCATGTATCCATGCTTCGGAGGTACCACGGCGATCCTACATATGTGTTAGACTTCAGTACTATCCAATTGGACAAGGATCTATCTTACGAAGAGGACCCAGTGGCTATTCTAGACCGGCAGGTTCGATAGTTGAGGTCGAAGAGTTTCCCTTTCGTGTGTGTCCAGTGGAGAGGTCAGCCTCCTAAGGCATCAACCTGGGAATCCGAGTCTGATATGCAGAGCCGTTACCCACATTTGTTCCCCGACTCAAGTACTTCCTTCTCTTGTCCGTTCGAGGATGAACGATTGTTTTAGAGGTGGAGGATGTGAAGACCCAAAGGGTCATCACCTGTTTTCCTCATCTGTTCCGTGCTTTCGAGGCCTTGAAAACCTTATTTTATATTGCCTCAATTTACATGCGCAGTCCGGGCACGTAGCCAGAAAATATTTGTGTTAGAATATGTGAATTCTATGAAAAATTTGAAGAATTTTGATATTAATATTGATATAGTTGACTTTGGTCAACATTTTTGGTAAACGGACCCAGTCCCGAGATCGGACGGTCCCGGAAGGTCCGTAGGAAAATATTGGACTCGGGCATGTGTTCGGAGTCGAATTCTGAGGCCTAGAGCCCAAGATATGAATTTTTCTGTTAAATTGTTTTTCTGAAATTATTAAGGAAAATGGAAATGAAAGTTGATTAAAAGACCATTGTATCGGGCTCGTGTGTGTCCAGTGGAGAGGTCAGCCTCCTAAGGCATCAACCTGGGAATCCGAGTCTGATATGCAGAGCCGTTACCCACATTTGTTCCCCGACTCAAGTACTTCCTTCTCTTGTCCGTTCGAGGATGAACGATTGTTTTAGAGGTGGAGGATGTGAAGACCCAAAGGGTCATCACCTGTTTTCCTCATCTGTTCCGTGCTTTCGAGGCCTTGAAAACCTTATTTTATATTGCCTCAATTTACATGCGCAGTCCGGGCACGTAGCCAGAAAATATTTGTGTTAGAATATGTGAATTCTATGAAAAATTTGAAGAATTTTGATATTAATATTGATATAGTTGACTTTGGTCAACATTTTTGGTAAACGGACCCAGTCCCGAGATCGGACGGTCCCGGAAGGTCCGTAGGAAAATATTGGACTCGGGCATGTGTTCGGAGTCGAATTCTGAGGCCTAGAGCCCAAGATATGAATTTTTCTGCTAAATTGTTTTTCTGAAATTATTAAGGAAAATGGAAATGAAAGTTGATTAAAAGACCATTGTATCGGGCTCTTGTGTGTCCAGTGGAGAGGTCAGCCTCCTAAGGCATAAACCTGGGAATCCGAGTCTGATATGCAGAGCCGTTACCCACATTTGTTCCCCGACTCAAGTACTTCCTTCTCTTGTCCGTTCGAGGATGAACGATTGTTTTAGAGGTGGAGGATGTGAAGACCCAAAGGGTCATCACCTGTTTTCCTCATCTGTTTCGTGCTTTCGAGGCCTTGAAAACCTTATTTTATATTGCCTCGAGTCCGGGCACGTAGCCAGAAAATATTTGTGTTAGAATATGTGAATTCTATGAAAAATTTGAAGAATTTTGATATTAATATTGATATAGTTGACTTTGGTCAATATTTTTGGTAAACGGACCCAGTCCCGAGATCGGACGGTCCCGGAAGGTCCGTAGGAAAATATTGGACTCGGGCATGTGTTCGGAGTCGAATTCTGAGGCCTAGAGCCCAAGATATGAATTTTTCTGTTAAATTGTTTTTCTGAAATTATTAAGGAAAATGGAAATGAAAGTTGATTAAAAGACCATTGTATCGGGCTCGTATTTTGGTTCCGATGCCCGGTACAAGTCTTATATATTATTTAAGTACTTCCTGCAAAGTTTGACGGAAATTGAGCGTCATTTGACGTGTTTTGAACCATAAGTTCCAAATTTGAAAGTTTATGAAGTTTGAAAGAAGAAATCATGAATTTGAGGCTTAATTTTATGAAAACGATGTTATATTAGCGACTTGATCACGCGAGCAAGTTCGTGGTATGTTTTTGAGGTTGTGTGCATGTTTGGTTTGGAACCCGAGGGCTCGGGTGAAGATTTGATAGGCCGTGAGAGCAAATTTTGAAAATGAACACAATTGATATTTTTTCCAGCTGATATCTTCACAATTGTGAAGACTCACTCGTAATTGCGAGAAGTCCCAAATTAGCCTGTGCTCGCAAATGCGAGCTAAATCTTTGCAAATACGAAGAGGCCCAGAAATGCCCCAGGTTCGCAAATGCGAACAAACACTCGCAAATGCGAGGTTGCCCTGAATTGGCCTGAGTTCGCAAATGCGAAGGTGTCCAGATTTGGCCTATGTTCGCAAATGCGAACAGGTTCTTCGCAAATGCGATGCCCGCAGCCCAGGAACTGTTGCGTTTGCAATTACAAAGATATGTTCGCAATTCCTATATCCGCAGCTATGCAATTTTATACTTAAACGATTTTAAACCCCTTTTTCACCATTCTTTCAAAACCCAAAAGCCAAAACCCCATAGGCGATTTTTCAAGAGCAATATTACTCCAAATCACTTGTAAGGCGATTTTCACTCAACTCTTTCAATTCCTAACATCATTAAACATGTTTTCCATGAGAAATCAAAGGTTTTTATGGTTGAAATTGTTATTTTTAGGTAGAACCTAGGTTTTTCATAAATTGGGGAGTTGGACGTTATTTTGAGGTTCGATTTCGAAACAAATCATATAATTGAACTCGTGAGGGAATGGGTAACCAGATTTTGGTCCAAACCCGAGCTTCGACCATGTGGGCCTGGGGCATTTTGGAAAATTTTGAGTAAAACTTTGAGAAAACCATTTTTATGCATCCAAACCAAGTTATATAGTATTTATTAAAGTAATTGAACCAATTGTGATTAGATTCGAGCGAGTTGAAGGTTGAGTTACGAGGTAAAGTGATAGTTGAAGGTTAATTGGACTTCAAAGCTTTGAGGTAAGTGTTTGGTCTATCCTAGTTTGAGGGAATAAGATTGAGTGTAATAATTTGCTAATTGCTATGTGATCGAGTGCGGTGTATAGGCGTGGTGACGAGCATCTATACACCGGAGTCTAGCATGACCATGAGTCATTTGTTGAATCATGTTGTGAGCTAATGTGGAATTTTCCTAATTCATATTTTTGAGCCCTTGTCGGGTTGTAAAGATAGAGTATAAATTTCCGTTGACGGGACTTGGTTATGTTGTTGATGTTGTTCCCTTGCCGGGATATTGTTATGACCGTTGTTACTCCTTTGCTGGGACGGTATATGTTACTTGTTTCATTCTTTTGCCCGTTGACTGTAACTGTTATTTGGGTGAGGAAGAGTGATAATGGACGAAGGGTGATGCCGTGCCATTTTTGAATTATGTTCGCATGAAGGATCATTATGTGCCTTATTTTACTATTTATGCACGAAGGAACATTTTGTGTTGTTGTTACTTGAATTATGCACGAAGGATCATTCCGTGCCCAGTTTATTATTTATGCATGAAGGAACATTCCGAGCCGTTGTTGTTCAAATCATGCACGAAGGATCATTTCGTGTCGTGAATGTGAGGATGAGAGTAAAAGAACGAAGGGTGATGTCGTGCACATTTATTTGCTTATTTGGTGAGGATGAGAGTAAAAGCACAAATGGGTGATGTCGTGCACTTTTATTTGCTTATTTGGTGAGGATGAGAGTAAAAGGACGAAGGGTGATGCCGTGCAATCATTCAATTTCTTGTTTTGTGATAACTGTTTCTACTACACTCTATTTTTTACCTTACTGATTAATTATGTGTTTCCGATTGTGCTCCCCCATCATGTTCCTTATTTAGTTATCTATGTTGCTCAGTATCTCTGTTATTCTATGGTACATACCTATATAGAACTGCACAGGTTTATGTGAGTGTCTGGTCCTATGCTTGTCACTACTTCGTCGGGATAGGCCAGACCTTACCAACACATGGGGTCGGATTGTGCTGATACTACACTTCTGTGCATTTTTGCACAGGTCCAGGTTTTGAGCAGGAGCAGCAGCAGTAGTACATTAGCAGGATTATCGTACTTCCGAGACTGAGGTAGCTTGCAGGCATCCACATGCCTGGTGTCTCCTCTATTTTATTATTGTTGTGGTCTCATTGTTCCGAGACAGACGGTTATTATTTATTTCTTTCAGACAATTATGTGTAGTTATTGCTTAATAATTCGTGAGTTTGTGATTCCACATCTTGGGTAGATGATTTATTGTTGAGTATTTAACACTGTTATTTGGTTTTATTTAAAAGACTTTCGCAATTTAAAGTTATTAATACTATTCTTGCTATTAAATATGAAAACGGGATGGTGTGTAAATGTAAAGATGGTGAGTAAATTGGCTTTCCTAGCTACCACGAGTAGGCGCTATCACTATCCCGATGGTGGGGGAATCCGGGTCGTGACACTTAGTTTATAACTTAATTTAGAATTTTAGTTTTATTAATTAAAAGAAAAGAGAAAAAATAAGAAGAGCAAACTCGGATTGGGCCAATTTTCGGAATGAAAATTAGGCCCAAAACTAATCCTACCCAATCGAAATATCCCAAACCCTACACTTATGCATCAGCCACCTTTTACACCCTTTTCCATTTTGAAAGAAAAAGTAGACTTAAGTCTTCTTCTCCACAACCAAACAACCAATACACAAAATACCCTAACCCTAGCCATGGCTGCCACCCACCACCCCTCGCAGAACACCAACGACCACCTCCAAGACGGGCGCGAAAATCGTCCACCTCGCCAACCACCACCGTCACTTCACCATCCAAGCAGCCATGCCCGTTCGACCACGCTGCTACGTCTTCTCGACCAGCAGCACCTCTTCGTCGGCAGCAGCCATGCCCGTCAACCACGACCAGTTGCGTCTTCTCCAGCAGTCATGGCGTCGTCGTCGTCCCGCCATGTTCGTCATCCAGCAGCTACTCGTCGCCCAGCATAAGTCATAAAGTTGCCTTCAGCTACTTGCCATGGCCGCTAACTGCCATTAACGACCATCCAAACAGCCCCATGTCGTCTCCTTCCCCCATCACCAGCCATGGAGCAGTCCGTTACCCTACTGTCTAAACGACCCTACCATTGTTGTCGTCTTCAGCTGCTGTCTGTTGTCAACTCGATGCGCACTGGCGAAACTCCATGAACGAACAACAACACTCACCAAGATCCGAGTTGGATATGGGTTCGTTCAAATTTTCAGATTGTTCTTTCAAAATTATTTCCTTCTTTTTATCTATATTTAATTCTTGTTCTTGGTTTAAAGTGTTTGTTATAATTTTTGTATTGTTCATTTCTATTTTTCATATTGTTGTTCTTGGTTTAAAGTGTGTTATAATTTTTATTTTGTTCATTTTTATTTTTCAAATTATCGATTTTTGGTTTAAAGTGTTGTTTGTAATCTTGTTTTGTTCATTAATTCTTCTTCCTCCTCAAGACCTTTTATTCGGTCAGATTTTTCTTCTTGAGTTATTTGTGTGAATTTGACTTAAGGATTGGTTATAGCTGTGTAGTGACTAGTAGCTAATAATCAGTTAGTTGTAAATCAGAGAGGTTTAAATACAGATTGTTAAGTGATTTTTTAGGGGTATTTTTGTATGTTAGAAGATTTAAAATATTTAGTGTTAGTGGTCTGCTAGTAAGAATATGCAATATGTCATTAACTAATGAATACTTTAAACAAAAAGGTTATCTGTAGTGCAAGAATACACCATGCCTAATGCCTTTAAAGACTGGAAATCAGAAACAAGAGGGATTAATGATAAAAGGGTGCAAAGGCACATGGAAAGGGAATAAAAACAGGTTGAAAGTAAAAGGTTTGAATAAAAAATGGTCAATGTTAGTCTTTAAATAAACTTGATTTTGGAGACTAATGGACAGAACTTAAGCACTGAAATATTGAGAGAAAGATTGAGAGTTTTTTGGCAAAAGATTGGAAAACAAAATTTATTTTTAGAAATAATAGAGCTAAAAGAGTGACATTAAGGGTGAAATTTTCTTACTAGATTTCAGATTTCAGAAAATAGTTTAAGTGTTGTGTTATTATTCCATTGAGTGTTATTAAAGTTTTTTTGCTACTGTTCCCTTGGTTTTTTGCTGGTTTTTTCTCTGGTTTCAAATCTGCACTGGGTATTTGTTTGATTATACTGGTTGTTGATGCCCTACTATTGTTGTTGTGTTGTTGCTTTGCTACTGCTGACTATCTTCTTCTTTGCTTTCCAAATACCAGGTACACAACTGATCCATTGATTCTTGTAAGCTGAAAATTGAAGCATGAATGCAAAGAAAAAATGAAGATCTGAAATTTTAAACTTATTATAGTTGTTTACTTATTTGTATATACATTTGAATATTTATTCCTTTAGAATAATATAGATATTTGTTTATGTATGACTAAACACTTTATAGTAGTTTAGTGTGCGAACTTCCCTTGTACGCTAGTTGAAAGGGATTAATGGCGCGATAGGCTATTTTATGTTACTATAGTTTTTTTGGAAAATGTCATAAACATTTTAGGCCATTCAGACTATTCTTGAATAATCCAATAGTTACCACTAAACAAAAGGTTATTTTGAAGCTTATAGTAATATAGTTTAATTAGATACAATTAGTTAATTTCAGCATGTAAATGATTTAGGATAAAAAATCAGATTTTCGAGGAATATTGTTTAATTAGATATAATTGGTTAATTTCAGCATGTAAATGACTAAGGATAAAAAAAATAGATTTTCAAGTTCTTTCACCTTAAGTAGAATACCACTTTAAATTGGCAGAATATTTGTTAACAAAAATGACCCTATTTTTGGTTTGCAAGCTATGAGTATGTATAAAATAGGCTAGTTAGGCCCAACTAGAATAAAGATTGGCCCATGTCCATATTTTGTACTACTCATGTTGGGCCTGGGCCCATAATTGTCAAAAGACTACATAGCCATATTTATTTTAGAGTTAGCGAATTGTGTTCGGAACCCGGTTATAATGAGTTTAAAGTATGTGAATAAATTAGAACTTTTTCTTATTTTGCATTTTTTAGAGACAAATTTAATAAAGAAAATGTAGCCACTTTAGGATCATCCTTTTAAAATAAATAAGACGAACCCCGCCGAATAAAAAGACATAAAATTGCGGGACCCTCACAAATTTATATATTAATTCTTTAGATTTCGGGACGAGTCGTTTAGTGTATTTCACGACTCTCTAAAAAATAATAGCACATTAGTATCTTTAGGCGCGTGTTTAACAATGTTACCTCCCTAAACTTGGGTGCACATTTATGTGACCCTAATCCAAATCTCAACGGAATAGAGATATATCAATAACCCCAGGTATATTGATGTGACGTGGTTTAAAATATGTTTTCACGTCGCAATTATTATAAAATAATAATAATCAAAAGCGATTATAGGTTAAAATTTGCACGTAAGTTAAAGCATGTAAGAAATCAGATTAATAAGTCAAATATAACAGTTGAGCGACCGTGCTAGAACCACGGAACTCGGGAATGCCTAACACCTTCTCTCGGGTTAACAGAATTCCTTATCCGGATTTCTGGTTCGCAGACTGTAATACAGAGTCAATCTTTTCCTCGATTTGGAATTCAACCGATGACTTGGGACACCATTAATCTCCCAAGTGGCGACTCTGAATCTTAATAACAAATCCCGTTTTGATTGTCCTTTAATTGAAAAAAAATTCATGCCCTTCACGGGGTGCGGTAGCACCAAAAGAAGGTGTGATAGCATGCAACCCGATCCATAATATAAATATAATCCTCACGATTATGTCATAAACCTCTCTCAATCATTAACCTTACAACCTCTTGGGCATAACAATGGAAATCGGGGAACTCGGTCCAAACAGTTTCGCACATTTAGGAAGTAGAGCGATAAAAACCAAGTTTAAGAAATAAAAAGGTTAAACATGATTCATAATATGCTTTCAAACAAGTAGAGTGAGAAAACAGTAAAAATGCCCCTACAGGTCTTAACAGGTCGGCACAAGGTCCCAAACATGGCAGACAATGCATAATATAATATCAATCTCTAAAATACGTGATATCGTAAGATTTCAAATTAAATGTGCAGCTTAATAATCTCTATAGGACAGACCAAGAATAATACCTACTGATGAACTCCCACACGCTCGTCACCTAACATGTGTGTCACCTCGTTCATCAAAATAATACGAAATACCAGGGTTTTAGACCCTAAGTTCTAGATTTACAATGGTTACTTACCAAAAACCGGATTAATTACTACCCCATGATGACTTTTCCTCTTGCCTCAGCCTCAACTCGCGCCATATCTACCCAAAATCTTAATCATAACATTAGAATATGTTAAAGGGACGAAGCCCATGCGAAATTAAACAAATTACACCAAAAATCCCGAAATTGGTCTAACCCGACCGCAGTTCCCACGTCTCTAAATTTGATAAATATTACATCAACAAAATCCTTATCCTCCAACGAGTCTATACATACCAAGAACACTGAAATCTGATTCCAAATGACCCCTCAATGTCCCATTTGAAGGTCTCTTAATCTCAAGCCCTAATTACACAATTATTGCACTGATTTCTCCAAATTCTCACCATTAGTTAGACCTTTAATCACATATAAACGAGTTATGAAATCAAGAAAATTACCTCCAAATTTTTCTCCTTTGGTTTTCTAAAAAATCTCTCTCAATAGCTTCAATCTCGTTCAATAATGGTGAAAAATGAAGAAGGGTTGCGGATTGGGCAATTAAAACACTGCCCAACTTTTTAATTTACGTAATCGCGATCATGAAAACCCCATCACTATTGCAAAGCACAAACTCCACTGGCCCCAAATTTCACTCTACACGATCGCGTATATACCCACGCGAATGCGATGCTCAGCGCCTTACACATACGCGATCGTGAATGAGACCACGCGATCGCGATACACATAAACGTACACTCACACGATCGCAGCCCTATCTATGCAAATGCAAATAATAACCTGGATACCCCGAAGATAGATCTACACAATCATGATCCTCCTCGCGCGCTCGCGATGAAGAAAAACCTGCAACAGAACTGAAGCAAATACTTGCAATTTCTCAACATGCAATTTCATCCGTTTAGCCACCTAAAACTCACCCGAGGCCCTCGGGACCTCAACCAAATATTCCAGCATATACTATAACATCATTCAAACTTGTTCCAACCTTCAAAATGATTAAAATGATATCAAAATACCAAATTTACATCGGATTCAAGCCTAAGAATGCTAAAAACATCCAAATTCCGCTTTCGATAAAAAAAGTCTACCAAACCTCATGTGAATGACCTAAAATTTTGCACACACATCCAAATAACACAATAGACCTACTGCACCTCCCGAAAATCTATTTCAACCCTTATCAAAATCTCACCTATCAATCGGAAAATGCCAAAATTCCAATTTCGCCAATTCAAGCCTAAATCTACTCTAGACCTCCAAAACACGTTCCGATCACACTCCTAATTCCCAAATCACCTCCTAAAGCTATACGAATCATCTAGATTCACATCCGAGTCCTATTTCATATAATTTAATATCTGGTTGACTTTTTCAACTTAAGCTTTCCCAAAAGATACTAAGTGTCTCGAACCCTACCAAAACCTCTCTGAACCCTAGCCAACCAACCCAATAACATATAATAAAGCTGAAAAAACAATGAGGAGTATAAATAGGTAAAATAGAGTGGTAACTTATGAACTGACCGGCCGGGTCGTCACACATTATTTCTGGGAAAGCAGCTATAGTTGCTAATACTGATGTAATGACCTCACTGGTCATTTTAAGCAATTGTGTATAGTTTGGTAGTTTGCTTTTATGAGTAGCTATTATGTGTATCGACTTGCGTGCATGGTTGGAATCTATTTTTGGATGAATCGGAGTCGAATTAGAAGAAGGAATCTAGTTTTAGAAGCTTAAGCGGTAAGAATTTGACCGGAATTTGACTAATGAGTAAACGGATTCGGAATGAATTTTGGATGATCTCAGTAGCGTTTTATGGTGATTTTGGACTTAAGCATTCATTCGGATTTGGATTTGGAGGTCGGTAGGGTAATTTGAGGCATTTCAACAAAAGTTGGAAAAGTTAAAGTTTGGAAAATGGAGAGGTTTGACCCATAGTTGAATTTTATTTTATCGAGTTCGAAATGTTATTCTGAACATTGGAACAGTACAGTTATGTCATTTGGAATGTTTCTGCAAAATTTGGTGTCATTTGGAGTTGATTTGATATGGTTCGGACGCTTGGTTGAAATTCTAGAAGTTCTTGAAGTTCATAGTGATTTCCATTCGTTTTGGCATCCAATTCATTGTTTTATAAGTTATATTTGATGATTTGAGTGCTTGAGCAAGTACGTGAGGTATTTTTGGACTTGTGTGCATATTTGGTTTGAAAACCTAAGGGCTTAGGTGAGTTCCGAATTGATTTCAAAATGATTTTTGCATAGTCTTTGATTGCTGGTTCTAGTGTCTTTGCATTTTGTGATGTTTCTGTTGCAAATGGAACTATTAGAGTTGTGAAGCAACCTAGCATTTGCGAATCTAGGTTGCCCGTAATTGCATATCCCTCAGAGTTCGCATTTACGAACTCCCTGTCGCATTTGCAATAAAGACAGTACCTTTCCAGGCTTCGCATTTGCGAAGCTTTGTTTTCTTTTGTAAGTTCACATTAGCGAAACCAGTTTCACAAATGTGACATCTGCAGCCTGCTAAAAGCTGGGTATTCCGAGTTTTTGCTCTTTTTTCATATTTTTTAACCCTAACTCCGAAGTGAGGCAATTTTGAGAGAAACTTTTCATACAAAATTATTGGGTAAGTGTCTCTAATAAATTTTCAACTATATTTTGTGATTATATCTTGGATTTAACATCAAATTCATAAAAATCTAAAGGAAAATTTAGGAAAATTTATAGAATATTTCAAAAAATGTAAAATGATGATTTAAAGGATCAAATTGTCGTGGTTGCCGATGTATTTATCACGTGCTTTATATGTCTTGTTATTTTTGTAAAGGTTTTTGTGCATCTTGGTTTTTTCGTGATTCTCGTATTGCCGTGTACTCATACTCTTAGTGGTAGAAAATTCTTGTGATTTGGTTGTTAAATTATTGTTGATGTTGTTGATTTTAAACTATGTTGGGTTGTTGTTATGTTGAGGAGGAATAGGGGAGAACTTTGATGTTATCTGGTGGGATCGGGTTGCACGCCGCAACAAAGAGTGATAAGGGTGGATAGGTAGGATCGGGTTGTCCGCCACAACGGGAGGAATAAAGGTGATATATGTATTGAGGGGTAATAAGGATGGATTGGTGGGATGAGGTTGCATGCCGCAACAAGGAGTAATAAAAGTGAATGATCATGTTGTTACTAAAACTATTATTTCGGTGAATTAGTATTTAAAGTTAATTTACTAGGTTGAATTATTTCCTCTGGGTCCGTTAAATTATTAGTAATATTCTGATTTAAAATAAAGTAATCAGTACTATCTTCCTATAAATGGCTTTCAAATTTGAATTCACCGTGTATATGAACACACCTTGTAAAATTCACAATTTGTATAAATGTTTTGGGGTATATCAACTAGTTTTTCAATTAAAATTTTCTACTAATGATGTTGAATCTTACTTTTGGGAAGTTTTACTGAGTTTTAATTACATTTAAAATCTTATATTAAATGTAATAGTTCATTCGAAGTTATATTTTATTTAAAAGGGTATTTTCTTATTCAAATAATTTCTAAAAATAACTTCCTCTTTTCTTGTTAATTTTCTAATTGGTTTAGAAGTCGTAATCTACTTATTGTTATGTAAACGAGACTCCTTGAACATTTTTATTGCATTGGTTATGGACCCTCTGAATGGCATAAGGATGATATTGATCAAAGTGAGATAGAGATGTGTAGGCACAAGGTGCCATGTGTACTAAAGGCGTGGAACGTGATATTATGACATAAGACCGAGGATTGAGATGGTTTGAATTGTGTATTAGAAATGATATGAATGATTGAGTTGGCATCGCTTTCTTTGTTTGAACGTATCCTTACTTGTGTGTGTCCAAGTTATGTTGGTGTTAATTTACTTGATTATCGTTCATTATTATCCATATTTTCCTTTATTGTTTCTACTATTTGTGGTTGGATAACTCCCTGCTATTGATATTACTTTGTTAATTTTATCTTGATGGTTCATTATTATTTAATGTTTAATTTATTTGACTAGTAGGTGTCTTGACGGTTCCCCGTCGCTACCCCACCGAGGTTAGTCTTGATACTTATTGGGCACCGACGTTGTGTACTCATACTACGATTCAATATATTTTTATGTACAGGTCCAAGTATTTGATCGGTAGTAGTTGTGTGGATCATCGTGGTGGAGACTGAAGAAAAATCTGCTAATGCGTTCGCAGACCTAGGAGTCACCTTCGTTTGTATTTTCTCACATTTGTTCTTGTTCTGGAATAGTGTTGTATTTATTTTGTATAACTACTCTTAGAAAGGCTTATGACTTGTACCATCGATTTTGAAAATTGTAAGTGTTCAGAGTCATATAATTTGGAAGTTAGTGAATATTGATATTATTTGTGTTAATGTTAGGCTTACCTAATTTTGAGATTAGGTGTCATCACGATTCCTTTGGATGAATTTTGGGTTGTAAGAAATGAGTAAGGCTGTCACATTTGGCACAAGTCCAAATGACCTGCCCTAACCCATCCAATGTTGGGTTTGTTGTTGACCTGCCTACTTGTTAAATTCAGACCATTTTAATTCTTGACCAAACGCATCTCTACGCATTTATAGTTCGGACTAATTTCATTGATCTATGAATAACTCTGTCAAAATATCTTATAATTATTCTTCTATGATTGATGTGTTTTATATGACCTTAACAAAAGAAAAAAAGATATTATTTTGTAATTGAACAATTTTCAAGAAAACAACATATATTAATTAAAGCTTGATAAAAGTATGACGATTTGGGCTATGATCCAATTTTAAATCGATCTTGATTCATTCCATCTCAACCCAACAAATTTTTGGACGGATCATCAATCCATTTTGACCCTCCAAAATCGATTGGATTCCACCCATTTGACACCCTTAATAATGACTTAGAGAAGCACTTTGTTTAAGCTGCTCAATTTATTCAAACTTGTGAAATGAAGCATCGGTTTGGCAGGTGATTATGATTTTAATGCACAATTGTTGCTTAGTTACCTAATTGATAAAGGAAACCACTCCGTAAACAATCATTAGCTAAAACATGCAGCTTAATTCGAGTAGTATATTACTTTCTCCTGTCCAAAATAAATAACATTTTTTGGACGTTTCAACACAAATTAAGAAATTTATCTTTTAGCATTAATTAGTAATAGAATTAATTATATTAACCTTTAATTTCTCATATAAACACTACTAACACATATTTCAACACTATTTATTCCAAGGACAATGTAGGAAAAAATAATTAATTCATTCTTAAAATCTTAAAAAATCATTTATTTTGGATCACAGGAAAAATATTAAAAAATTATTTATTTTGGACGAGAAAGAGTATCTATTTTGGAGGTTGGGTTTCCTAATGCACCGAGCTACTTAATTATTTCCTTCGGTTCACAATAAATAGCCAATTTACCATTTTTATTTTGGCCCAAAATGAGTGTTTATTTATATAATCATGAAAAATTTAATTTATTTTTTTAAATTACCGTTACGTACGTACCCCTAAAAAATCTTTTATTCACATTAAATTATGTTATAATATTTAATTAAATTATGTCAGAACTTTTGGAACAAATAAATTGAACAAAACATAATTAGCATGAGTTAACTATACTATTTGTTTTGGTGGCCTATGCTAATTATGAGCAAAGCATTTCTTAGACTTGGACCCCATTAGCATCTCATTGTCTTTCTTTTCAACTAGGAAAACACCTGTCTCTTAGTAATATAAAGAAGTTACTACTTTTTTCCTTTACTTTTTCTAAGTTTTGCCTTTAGACAGCACTCACAAAATAGAAAATGAAAGCTGAGAAATAAAAGCTGCCTACCATACAGGATCTACACAATAAAAGCCAACTTACTCAACTAAATCTTTATCCCCATTTGTTGCTTTTTAATTTTATATATATGAATTTTCATTCATGTCTTGATTCTACCCCTACTTAGTATAGACCATAGGAGCTACCCAAACAAAAAGACTAGTCTCTTTTTCATTATCTCAAGTGGAGGGAAAAAGTGTTATCTTTATTTTTTATTTTTTAATGAGCCAGTTACTATCATTTGAGAAATAAATTCAAAACTATTAATCATCATCTACTAGAAAAATTTATGTAGAAGATATTCCAAGGCTGATCATTTAATCCATGCAAGTATAAGTGTATAAAATATCAAAGTTATTTTGACAATTATATATACTACTCAATTTTTCCATTGCTTCCAAGGACAACAATGTATAATTAGATTATACACCACCATGCAACTCTTTGATGATGGTTTTATCTGAATTTGGTATTTTCGATGCACAATAGTTATAAAATTTATGTGAAAATCTGCTAAAACTTTAACAATTATATATTATATCTAAACAAAGACAACTAAACGTCTGTGTTATGTATATTTGATATTTACATTTGCTTATCAAGATGCAAATGCACAAGATCTATCCCATCATTTAATGTACTAATGTCAACATTTATTAGCTGGTCTGCCAGCATGTCCCTAGTAAGTAATGAGTAGGACTTTTATAGGTAGGTATAATCAATAAGATACATTTAGAAGTAAATATTGAATTTTTGCATTATGAAATCACTTAAAAACAACTATAGATCATCATAACGTGAAAACAAGTAACTAAAAATTACAATAATAACCGCCACAACAACAACGAACTTAGTAAAATCTCAATTTATCATGTCTAGGGAAAACGATATGTATGCATTTCATTTTCTCCCCTTACCTAGAGAAAACAGAAAGACTATTTTCGGTATGCTCTCAACTTAGAAAAGATACAAAAATAAAGAGGAAAAAAGGTTTTGGAAAGGTAAAATGCAGGGAATAACAATTAGCAGTTATACCAACAAAGTAATCATAAAACCAAAGAGTAAGAACATGTTAGGTGTTATCCTGATTTTCTTATCATATTTAATTTTCTAGTCTCTTGAAGGAAAGGACAACATATTTACTATAATTGAGTTTTCCTTTTTGTAGAAGAAAATTATAATTTTTCCATATTTGGCTAGTCTTTTTTCTTATAGGAAAAAGTTTGGACTTTTATAAATTGAATATCCTTCCTTCTCATTCAATAGCATCCATAATGTAGCCATATGGGGTTTTAGAGTCGTGTTTAGGGGGAAAACTTTACGGGACAAGTGTTAGTGGCCACTTGTGTTTGTCTCTTCGTAAGGTTGTTCTCTAGATATTTTGTACTCCCTTTTTATAAAGTGGATTGTTCATCCGCCGTAGATGTAGGTCAGTTCACCAGACTGCATTAACTGTTTGTGTCTCTTTTGGTATATTTCTCTTCTATTTGATTTATCGTCGTTCAAGTGTTGCTTTACTAGCTTCCGCATGGCACCTGATTATCTCGGTTCTAACATGTGGTATCAGAGCGAGGTTCAAGAAAGGTTCATGTTGGCAGGTTTAGTTCTAGCCGCAACATATTTGACGATAATCGTAATTTTTGTTTGAAAAATTTTACCGGTGTGCTACGTACGTTGAGACAAATTTGTGGTGGAGATTTAGAGATGCGATCTCCTGAAAGCCATGTGAAGAAGGTGGATTAAATTTATTTTGTTAGAAAATTCTGGCGGGGAAAGGGGGAATTGTTAGTGTGAGCACGTACTTTTTGCCCTATGAAGAAAATTACTCCTAAAATTTAAACTAAAATATTTTTTAGTGTTATGTGTGATTTCTCATGAAATTGTTTGTTATCTTTTCATACTTGTTTGCATTTTTTCTGTGCGTGTTTATTTGTTGAATTAATATACAAAAATAATAATAATATCCTAGGTTTCCATTTGGATTAATAATAAGCTAGGTTTACAATTGGATTTTAATAGGAGTAATTAAATAATTCATTTTACAAAAATGAGGAAAATCACAAAAATAAGTTACTTTACATCTAATGTCGAATGGTGTGATTTTATTTATTTTTAGTTAATTATGTGTGTTTAATTATGATTAAAAGTTAGTTAGTGATTTTATAAATTAATTTAGTTCTATAAGTTAATTTAGGATTTTTAGTTTTTTTTTTTAAAAGAAGAAATTAATATTAGGAAATAAAAAGGAAAGAAAAAAAAGGAAAAGAAATAAAAGAAATTGGACCAGGCCAGTTTTGACCCAAGATCAGGCCCAAATCACCCCCAACCCCATGCCCAATCAGCAAGTCCAAGAGATTAGCTTCCCAAGCCATCAAACGACATAGTTTGACACCAGAACTACGTCCTTTCAAGGTTAACCCATCTCAACCGTTTAAATCCTTATAAATCCAACGGCCCTCGTTCTATCCCCCAGCCCATTTTACCATACCTGACCCATTTATCTGGTCCCCACCAGCTACTAAACGGCACCGTCTCTCTTAAGTGAAAGATCCAGGCCGTCGATCTCGTTTAATCGAACGGCCACGATAAATCCCACCCTCCTCTATAGAAGCCTAAAACCTATCCAGCCCCCACTAAACAACCCCCTGTTCATCGTCTCTAACTCAGAGACTAGGAAAACTCTCCCCTCCCCCTCTCTACACTAAACCCTAGCCGCCACTAGATCCCATCGCTTGAAACCCGGTGGCAACAACGCCGTCGGTCACCAAACTAACACCTCTTGACCATCTGACCACCCCCAATCCAAATCTCGGACTCATTTTCTTCAAATCATCCTCCATCGTCTCAAATATTGAATATGAGTTTGAAGCCCAAATTGAAATCGAGGGTTCAATGATGATTGAGACCACGATGGATCTTGACCAGGTGTTTTCAATTGAAAACACATGGCTAAGATCCCGTGTGGTCAAAATCGAGGATCTGGCTTAGAGTTTCAAGTTCGACTAAAACGAATTGGATGTTTAGCCCGTTCTGAGGTATTTCTCTATTTCTTTTCTATAATTTTTCTTGATTATCACTGTGTTTTTACCTTTTATTTCATTAAGCTATGTTTAATACATCGCCTATGTTAATTAACTCTCCTCCTCTTTTCGGACCCTTTTCTGGTCCATCTTTTCTTTTAATTGATTAGCATATGTCGTAAATTATCGGTTAAGTAAGTTTCTTTTATTAGATAATTCAGGCTTGTGTTAAGAATGATTACTGTGTATGTTTTTTTTGTGTTATTCATCTGGTTTACAGTTCTTTGTTGTCAATAGGATTAGTTGTATTTATTTTTGTCCCATTCGTATCGTTTTGTTTTTTTTTAATCCTATGTTTATTTCCTGTGATATTTCGTTTTGGTTTGGTTTGAGCTCTATCTAATTCTCCATATCCACTTCTGTTATTAAGCAGCAAGCTAGTATTTTAATAGGATTTCGTAATAATTCCAATTTAAGTTGTGTACGTAGGTTCTTCTTCCAATAAGAATAATTCGATAGTTTGAAGTCTTCAGGTTTTGGTTTGATTAGTTTCTCTTGTAGTTTGATTTTATGTGTATTGAATCTGTAATAATTCAGTAGTTGCGCAGAGGGTATTAGATTGGTAGTTTTTCAAATTAGCTAAGCCATGGTTCTCAATCTCTCTAATGCACATTCTCAACCCTGAAAATTTTCGCCTATTTTTGGATAGTTTAGCTAGTTTGTTTACAACTGATATAAGGCAGAGTCCTAATTAGTTAACTGTGGGGATGTTTGGTATAGCTGATGGGTTATAATAGTAATTTCAGAGGTAATCATGGGGGTTAATTTAAAATTTGAATCTTTAATTAATAAGGGGGGCCACTGGGCATTAAATAAAGTGCTTGTGGGTAGTCAAAAGAGGAATATTTTTTAGTGGATTCAATAATTAGTAGATAACTAATAATGGAAGACTACCTTTCCTTAAAAGGGGGGGTTTGACTACTAATTAAGGCCCAATAATCCAGAAGAAAGAAAAGCTGATTGAAATATGGGAGTAGTATAAAATAAACATTCTGCCATATAAAAAAAACACACTGGAAATAGACAAGAACACAGAGAGAAAGCTAAGGTTTTAAGTATCTGATTTTTACCCTCCTTCTCAATTGAATTTGCTTGAAACTTCTTCTAAAGGTTGTTGATCTACTGTTAGTTGAATCCAAGTTTAACTATTTTGATTTAAGTATTGGCTACCAATGTTGGTTCTTAAATTGTTACACATTTCTGTTCGAAGTGTATTTCGTTTGGTATTGCTGCTGGTGTTACTGTTGTTGTTGTTTGCTGTGTTTGGAGCTGCTATTAACCTTCTCTTCTTTCATTTTTCTCTAATTAAATCTTAGGTACACACTGCTATATCTATCGATAATCAGATTTCTCGTCGCCGTTAGAATTTTGGTCCTACTGTTGGCTTTACAATTTGTCTCTGAATGATTGAATTAAGCTCTTCATGTATGAGAGTTAGTTGTATAATCAGTCTGTTCTTTTTTTATTATTGTTTTCGTTCTGTTTGAAAATGCCATAAGTTTGTCAATTGTTTCTCTTTGGATCTGTTTGTCGATTTGAGGCATAGGTTAATCAGTACCATTTTGGTCATTGATGCCATCATGTTCATGGGTTATTTTGTATGAATTATCATTACTCAATTATGGTTCGTTAATCAATCTAATAATGAGACGAGTGATTGGATTGGCATCCTAAAGTTATTAGTTTAAAGGTGGTGTTTGCTTTTCTGATAACACTGGCAGGATCCATTTTTTTTTCTATTTGAGCAAAGGTCACTTGAGTTGTTATAGAATTATTTTAATGCAAATTGTGGAATTTTAATTATTAACGTGATAGATTTATTTTGAATTTAATCTTGATGAATTAACTATCAAATTCTTTATTTGGTGAAATTATTTTAATGCATGATAGACTCATTGTTTAGTGAAGTGTGACTTGAATTGTTTCAAAAGCAAAATATGAAGTTCATACTGTAGATCCAATTGTTACCTATCTTGTAGTTATTTTAATCACTCAGATTGTTAATCAAAAAAAAATCATTGTTAACTTTCTGAACCAGTGGTTCTGGGTTAATCAAGTCCCCAGCAGAGTCGCCAGAGCTGTCACACCTCCTTTTTCCGCAGGCCCGCGAGGGCGCTGATATAAAAAGGAGTTTTCCAATTAAAGGACAATCAAAATGGGATTCATTTATTGAGATATTCAGATTCGCCACTTGGGAGATTTATGGTGTCCCAAGTCACCGGTTGAATCCTGAATTGAGGAAAGGTTTGACTCTATTTAACAGTCCGCGTACCAGAAATCCGGATAAGGAATTCTGTTAACCCGGGAGAAGGTGTTAGGCATTCCCGAGTTCCGTGGTTCTAGCACGGTCGCTCAACTGTTATATTAGGCTTGATTATCTGATTTTAATACAAATATGAACTAGTGTGCAAACTACCACTCCAAACCGTTTTAATTGTTAGAAGAAAAATTATAATGTCGTGAGAATATATCTCGAATTTCGTCACATAAATGTGTCCGCAATTTTTGATATATTCCGACTTCATTGGGATTTGGATTGGGGTCACATAAATGTGTACCCGAGTTTAAGGAAGTACAATTATTAAATACGCGCTTAAAACTATTAACGCGTTATTATTTTGAGAATGCCGTAAAAATTTACTAAACGGCCAATCTCGGATTTCTAAATATATACACTTATGAGGGCTTCACAGTTTTTTGCGATTTATTTGGCGAGTCTCGTCTCATTTATTAACAAAATAATCCTAAAATGACTACATTTCCTTTTTTTTTTAGTTTTTATGAATAAAGAAATCTCATAATTAATTTAGAAATTAAAAATGCAATACTTATCTAATTTATGACAAAGACTTAATGAAACAGATTTTAATCTATGTTTAAACAGAAAATATTTTTTTTTTCGGAATTATTTTTTTATTATTTTATTATTTTATTAAATACAAAATTTCATAACTTAATAATAAAAGAAGCTAATTTAGAATAATATTAAAACTTGAATATATAAAAAGAAAAACTAATAAAATTATTTATTCAAAACTATCGAAAATTATAGCCATATTAAAACTTATATGGTAAAAATTATTTTTTTTTATTCCAAATTGTTCAAATCTAAGCTTATTTATAGAAAAACAGCAATTATAAATTGATTATAATTTTATTTAAATTCGTTTTTTTTATAAGCTAAAAAAATATATTATTTGTTATGTTTAGATAAATATTTAATAAAAATAAACATTACTTAAATAAATCTAAAAATAAAAGTGCAAAATCAACAACTAATATATATATATACAAACTAAACCAATTATCTTACAACTATCTTAAACTCATATTTTTTAATTTTTTACTATTTTTTGAATTAAACCCTTGATGTTAACTATTTACAACTATTTACCAAAACCTAATTCAATCTTAATTATTTACACATATATTTTGAAATGGTTAAACTTGAGCAGAAACAATTCTTGTGTTATTGAAAATTCAAATCGTACCTAAATGCCTAATTTACGCAAAATAATTAATATTCGCATTTTTATTGAACTTAACTACATATTAACAACTTAATTTATTAAAGACAATATTAAAGAAGTTCTAATTAATTTGATTAACAAAAGAGTAATTCATTCTTTCTTTTATTTACTAAATGATTTGAACATTGATAAACAGATTTATAATTATATTATTTAATAACCATTTTTAGAAGTGAATTATTATTACTACAAGAAGGCTTAATTATTTAAAGTTATCACAAAACTTAGAGAATATTAATATGGAATTTATTGAAACATAATATGTAAAAGAAAACAAAAATAGAAACTATTTAAAATTTCAACAAAATTCTCATTTTTCCCATGTATTCATCTTATTATTTAAACATGATTAGATATGTACATGATATTGAAAATAAAATAAATCCCGGTGATCAACACAGCAAATAACAATACAGCAATATCACAACAACAGCAACCTCAAAAATACCCAATATCCGAATTTTAGCAATAAGAATTAATAACCCGAATTGAACTTCAGAATAAGATTTGTAAAAATGGAAGACTAATTTTTTAGATTTTTTTTTCGTTTTTTTTTTTTTTACTATTTGCTAACACTCTTTAAGATTTTTGTTTTTCAGATTCTTCTCTCTCAAATTTTTCTTCTCTTCCTTCCTAATCTTTTATCTCTTCTTCCTTACTTCTAATATTTTTTCACTCTTAAATCTCTCTCAAAATATTTTCTTTCTCCTCCTCTTCTCTATTTTTTCTCTTCTATTTATAGCAAAAATTTCAAAAAAAATCAGATTTTCTAAAAATATTTTATTATTTTTTTTAGCCCCACAATCCACTATTATATTTTAATAATACCTTAATTTCCACTACAAAATGTTTTATTCCCCACTATATTATTTTATTAATACTTTAGATATCACTACAATATGTTTTGTCTTCCACCATAATTATTTTAATAATTCAAATAATTGTCTAAATTTTAATATTCCAAAAATTACCGAAATAATAATAAAAAAAATTATTTTCGGATTTTTTTTTAAAAATAATTTTCAAAAATAATAACAATATTAATAGTAATAATTGACCTTAAAAATTTATATTTTTATCTTATATATAGAGTGAAAATTCTAAATACGGTAAAAATAATTATACATATCCTAAGATATACATACACACACACACACACACACACACACACACACACACACACGCATATATATATATATATATATAGATTTTATATTTAGGAAGAAACCCAATTTTGAATTTGTTTCTCTATTATTATTTTTTTTTCTATTACTAATTAATAAAAAGCCCAATTTTGAATTTGTTTCTCTATTTTTTTGTTTCTCTATTTTTTTTTTCTATTACTAATTAATAAAAATAAAATGGTAAGATTATATTATAAAAATCAAAATTATCTTAAAATACTAATTAAATCCTAATAATAATTATCACACCAAATTAAATATTAATTAAAATAAAATTGCACAATTTGGACATTAGATGCTAAAAATGCAAAAATACATATTTTTATTTTTTTTATATTTTTTGTAAAATAAACTTAATTATTTCTAATTATAAACTTGAATTTTATATACAAATGAAATATATTTTTGTATTTTTATTTATTTAAACAAATAAACATGCACATATAAATGCAAACAATTCAAGAAAAATAACATAAAATTCACAAATATTGCAAACAACACAAAACTCTTTTATTTTGAATTTTTGGGAGTAATTCTCATATAGGGCAAAAATCACGTGCTCACAGTTGCCCCTCTTTGCGCGTAAACACGAAGAGTTTCTGTGCAAAGACAAGTGAGCGGATACGAGCGATTTTTGCCAGTGAGCGGATACGAGTGATTTTTGCCCGTTTGAGCACTCATTTGACCGAACCTTTTCTTCAAAAGGTTTCCTACATATCCCTGGCTAAAAGGGAATTAGGTCGATGTAGTTCGGAAAGTTTTGGTAGCTGGGACTATCGTGGAACTGTGCTTTTTGCTGTTACTGTTGCTGTTGTTGCGGTTACTGCTTGCTGACCTCCTTATTACACCATGCAAAAGAAAAATAAGAAGCTAGACTAAATTATGATTTATGAACTGTAAACTCTTATCTATATCTTCAATTTATCCTTCTGCTGGGGGATACCGCTTCCTCGATTTAAGACTTGTTATGCAGGGGGTTCTCGTTGTAACCCTTGGTATTATTTGTAACGACCCGACCGGTCGTTTTCCTCTGTTTTACAGGCGGGCTCCTGATTGTGATAACTTGCAATTAACATCTCCGTTCTACAGGCGGGTTCCTCATCTTCTCAACATGAAAATAACACCTTCGTTCTACCGGCGGGCTCCTGATCTTCTTTAACATGAAAATAACACCTCCATTCTACAGGCGGGTTCCTGATTTCTTCAATTTGAAAATAACACCTCTGTTCTACAGGCGGGCTCCTGATTTCTTCAACTTAAAAATAACAACCTCTATTCTACAGGCGGGTTCCTGATTTCTTCAATTAGAAAATAACACCTCTGTTCTACAGACGGGCATCCTGACCTTTTCATCTTGAAATAACAACCTCCATTCTACAGGCGGGCATCCTGACTTTTCCAATTTGAAAATAACGCCTTTGTTCTACAGGCGGGCTCCTGACTTCTCCAACTTAAAGATAACACCTCCATTCTACAGGCGGGCTCCTGATTTTTCCAATTTGAATAGTGACACCTTCGTTCTACGGGCGGACTCCCGAATCCTCAAACTAAAAATAACACCTCCATTCTACGGGCGGGCTCCCGATTTCTTCAACTGAAAAGTAATGCCTCCGTTCTACGGGCGGGCTCCCGAATTCTTCAACTGAAAAGTAACGCCTCCGTTCTACGGGCGGGCTCCCAACTTCTTCAATCTGAAAAGTAACGCCTCCATTCTACGGGCGGGCTCAAGAATCCTCAACTGAAAAGTGATGCCTCCGTTCTACGGGCGGGCTCCCGAATCCTCAAACTGAAAATACACCTCCGTTCTATGGGCGGGCTCCTGAATTCTTCAACTAAAAAATAATACCTCAATTGATGTTCTTGTTCCCTCGAGAAAATTTTCAACAATGGTAGAAAAGTTTCTGCCCCAGTCTTGGTGATCTTCTTTGTGGCATGCTTTTCTGCCGCGAATAACATTTCCATTTCCTGCTGCAAATCAAAGAAAAATTTGTTAGTTTTAAAAACATGGTGAGTGGTCGTACCACTCCTGCTGGGGATGGTTTCTCCATTTTTCTTTTCCCTGCTCTACGTTCCCGAACATCGTTGAGGAACGATGTTATTTGCTGGGGATGACATTGCTACTGGGACGGTTTTCCTTTTCTCCCATCCCCACTTCAGTTGTTTATCCCTCTTGGACTTTTGGACATCAATCTTTCTGGAATGCTCATTTTTCCGACGATCCTTATCCATAAATTTCTCAACTGTTATTCTTCGTTGTATTTTTCCTCATATTCCTTTTCTCCTTGGATATCTTGCTTATATTTTGCTTTGCCCTATCTTGGAAATTAGCAGTAAGCTTTGAAAGATCTTTCTAAAACAAAAACAAAGAAATGAAAAAGTAGAGAAAAAGAAAATCTTTCTGAACCAATGCTGAGTAAAAGAAAAGAAAGAAACTTATCTGGGTGGTACAACCAATTCCAACGATCATGTTGTTCATTCCGGATTAATCAACCCAGTCTATTTGTGTCGATCAATCTTTCTGATGTCTTCACTTGCTGGGATAAACATGTGCCAAACTCTTTCACAAATTGAGGACCATTTCCGTCATTCTTACCTTGTAAATAACACCTCTGTTCTACAGGCGGGCATCCTGACTTTTTTATCTTGAAATAACAACCTCCATTCTACAGGCGGGCTCCTGATTTCTTCAAAATAACACCTCTATTCTACAGGCGGGCTCCCGATTTCTTCAAAATAACACCTCCATTCTACAGGCGGGCTCCTGACTTCTTCAATTTGAAAATAACACCTCCGTTCTACAGGCGGGCATCCTGATTTTTCCAATTTGAAAATAACACCTCCGTTCTACAGGCGGGCTCCTGACTTCTCCAACTTAAAGATAACACCTCCATTCTACAGGCGGGCTCCTGATTTCTTCAACTTAAAATAACAGTATTATTGAATTCTGTTTCGACCTTGAAATGTATTCCTCTGTTTTACAGGCGGGCTCCTGATTGTGATAACTTGCAATTAACACCTCCGTTCTACAGGCGGGCATCCCGACTTCTTCAATTTGAAAATAACACCTCTATTCTGCAGGCGGGCATCCTGACTTCTTCAATTTGAAAATAACACCTCCATTCTACAGGCGGGCTCCTGATTTCTTCTATTTGAAAATAACACCTCCGTTCTAAAGGCGGGCTCCTGATTTCTTCAACTTAAAAATAACACCTCCATTCTACAGGCGGGCTCCTGATTTCTCCAATTAAAGATAACACCTCCATTCTACAGGCGGGTTCCTGATTTCTCCCAATTAAAATCTCTCTAATTGATTTCCTTGTTTTCTTTGAGAAAATTTTCGACAATGGCGAAAATTTTCTGCCCTAGTTTTGGTAATATTCTTTGCGGTATGTCATTCTTCTATCATCGACATTTCCTTTCACCTGCTTCAAATCAAAGAAAATTTGTTAGTTTAAAATGCGGTGAATGGTCGTGCCACTCCTGCCGGGGATGGCTTTTCCTTCTTCTGTTCTAAGTTCCCGAAACTTGTCGGGGATGATGTTACTTGTTGGGAATGATATTTCTGCTGGGGGATGGTTTTTCCATTTATCCCTTCCCTTTTCTGTGTTTTAAAACTTGTTGGTGATACTCAAAATCACTTTCTTCAAAAGGTTTCATTTTTCTTTAATATCGCTGGAAAAAGAAATGTCATCAGCTAGGGATGCATTTTCCTATTTCCTTCTCCGCTTTGTGTTGTCCGATCATCTTGAGAATCGGTTGATAATCTGTCGGAGTTATTTGCGCATCTTGAAAATTCACAGGGGATTCTTTTGGAACTTGGTCCATGATTTTTCGACTGCATCTTTCAGGTCTTCTCCATTTCCTGACATTCCAGACCAATTTGGTCTGTCCTATCCTCGTTTTGCTTCGCACCAATTCGGCACTGATAGTAAGCTCCGAAAAGTCTTTCTCAAAATAGACTTGGATAAAAACCTTTAAACAAAGAAAACTGAAAATATAGAAAAAGAAAGAAGCTTTTGAACAAATGTAGCGAAAAACAAAAAGGAACTTATCTGAATGGTATAACCGGTCCCAACAATCACGTCGTGCATTCCGGATTAATCAACCCGGTCTATTTGTATCAATCCATCTTCTGATGGTCTCATTTGCTGAGGATGAACAGATGCACGACTCTTTGTCAAATGCGGGTCCTTTATGCCACTCTATCTTGTCGCCTCATGGTGCCCTTCGAGAGGTTTTCACTAATAAGACTCTCTCATTTCTCTTAACTCCCGTCGCTTTATGGTGGCCGTGAAGGTTTTCACCGATAAGACTCTCTCATTTTTGTTTCTTCTCAGCTTTCGTCGCCTTATGGTGCCTGTGAAGGTTTTCACCGATAAGACTCTCTCATTTTATTTTTTCTCAGCTTTCGTTGGAGATTGGAAAGGCACCGATAATGTTCTCTTCATTGGGGATTCTTCTGGCTATCAATTCCTTCAGCTTATTCCCTTTCTGTTGGGGATCAACGTGTTACTCTTGGTTTTTACTTGCTTGACTGGGCATTTCCCGGATACTGATCGGGAGGTCTTTTTCGGACATCTCATATGGGTTTTTTGTGTGGGTCTTAAAAAGAAAAGAATATCAAAAATTCACAATAACTCTGAATGGGTAAGACATTACAACTCTCGGAATTAAATTTTTTTTTTTCATAAAACAACATAACTTCTGCCCCAGTTTCTTATTTGGGGAAGGATTAACTTTTATTCCTTCTATGACCGAGCCGTGAGGCGCCTACGTATCCTATTTGAGGAATCAGGTCAAACGTAGTTCCTTGGTTCATTTAAATCTCTTGTGACTTTCTTTTATCTATTTATTATTTTTTTTTCTTTTCTTTTCTATTTTCGTTATCGATTCCAAGAGAGGGATATGAAAGAATAAATAAGGCTCAAAGGGGGAAACAAGGGTTAAAAGTGTTTGGATAGAAGAAAGAATTGCCTACGTCATTTCATTATCCGATAAATACCCAGTACAAACAAATAAAATGAACCAAAATCATAAAGAAATTACACGTAATATCTCTTGATTGCATCAGAATTGATAGCCATGTCGGTGCATCTTCCCTCAATATCGGTCAGATATAGAGCTCCATTGGATAATACTCTGGTTACAATAAGCGGCCCTTGCCAATTCGGGGCGAACTTGCCCTTTGCTTCGGCTTGATGTGGGAGGATCCGTTTCAGTACTTGTTGCCCTACTTCAAATTTTCTAGGGCGTACCTTCTTATTGTAAGCTCTTGCCATTCTCTTCTGATACAATTGGCCATGACATACTGCTGCCAATCTCTTTTTATCAATTAGGCTCAACTGCTCTAATCGAGTTTTGACCCATTCATCATCATCAATCTCAACTTCAGCGACAATTCGGAGGGATGGAATATCCACTTCTGCTGGTATTACTGCTTCAGTTCCGTATACCAGCAAGTAAGGAGTTGTACCTACTGAAGTGCGAACCGTAGTGCGATAACCCAACAATGCAAATGGTAGCTTTTCATGCCATTGCCTAGATCCTTCTACCATTTTTCTCAGTATCTTCTTTATATTCTTGTTTGTTGCCTCAACCGCGCCATTTGCTTTGGGACGATATGGGGTGGAATTACGGTGTGTAATCTTGAACTGTTGTCATACTTCTTTCATCAAACCACTGTTAAGATTAGCACCATTGTCCGTGATAATCATCTTCGGGATCCCAAATCTACAGATGATATGGGAATGGACGAAGTCTACCACGGCTTTCTTGGTCACTGACTTGAATGTCTTCGCCTCCACCCACTTGGTGAAATAATCAATGGCTACTAGAATGAACCTATGACCGTTGGAAGTTGTCGGCTCGATCGGTCCAATGACATCCATGCCCCACGCAACAAATGGCCATGGTGCTTGACATCGTGTGCAATTCCGTTGGCGGAGAATGAATAAAATCTCCGTGCACCTGACACTGATGGCACTTGCGCACAAAATTTATACAATCACGCTCCATGGTGAGCCAGTAATATCCTGCCCGTAAGATCTTCTTTGCCAATACATACCCACTCATATGTGGCCTACAAACTCCGGCATGCACCTCTGTCATCACTGTCGTGGCTTGGCCTGCATCTATACATCTTAGCAATCCCAAATCCGGGGTTCTCTTGTACAACACTCCTCCACTAAGGAAAAATCCGTTTGCCAACCGCCGAATAGCCCTCTTTTGATCTCCAGTTGCCTGCTCTGGGTATATTCCCATCCTGAGGTATTCTTGGACATCATGAAACCATGGCTCGCCATCCATTTCTTCCTCCACCACATTGCAATAGGCATGTTGATCCCGAACTTGAATATATAACGGATCAACATGAATCTTGTCCGGGTGATGCAACATCGATGCTAGAGTAGCCAAAGCATCGGCGACCTCATTATGCATTCTTGGGATATGTCTGAATTCTATTGACCGGAAACGCTTCGTCAAGTCATGCAAACATTGGCGATACGGGATAAGCTTCAAATCTCTTGTTTCCCACTCACCTTGAACCTGATGTACCAGAAGGTCCGAGTCTCCCAAGACCAAGACGTCCTGGACATCCATGTCCACAGCTAATCGTAACCCCAAAATGCATGCCTCGTATTCAGCCATATTGTTGGTACAATAGAAGCGCAATTGAGCCGTAACAGGATAATGATGTCATGTTTCAGAAATAAGTACTGCTCCTATTCCGACTCCCTTTGCATTTGCAGCTCCGTCAAAGAAAAGCTTCCACCCTGGCTCCTTGGTTAGTTCTAACTCATCAATTTGCAACACTTCTTCATCTGGAAAATACGTCCTTTAAGGTTCGTATTCATTATCAACAGGATTCTCAGCTAAGTGATCGGCTAGTGCTTGGGCTTTCATGGCAGTCCTCGTCACATAGATGATGTCAAATTCTGTAAGTAATATTTGCCATTTTGCTAACCTTCCTGTAGGCATAGGTTTCTGGAAAATATACTTCAATGGATCCAAACGTGAAATGAGATAAGTAGTGTAGGAAGACAAATAATGCTTCAACTTCTGTGCCACCCAAGTTAGGGCGCAACATGTCTTCTCAAGATGAGTGTACTTAACTTCATATGTGGTGAACTTCTTACTGAGATAATAGATGGCTTGTTCCTTTCCGCCGGTGATGTCATGTTGCCCCAATACGCAGCCGAAAGAATTGTCCAAAACTGTTAGATAAAGAATCAGAGGCCTCCCGGGTTCAGGTGGAACCAACACAGGTGGGTTTGACAAATACTCCTTTATCTTATCAAAAGCCTCTTGGCATTCTTCAGTCCACTTGACTGCAGCATCCTTCTTTAACAACCTAAAAATAGGTTCACATGTTGATGTGAGTTGAGCAATGAATCGGCTGATGTAATTCAATCTTCCCAAAAGACTCATCACTTCAGTTTTGTTCTTTGGTGCTGGCAATTCTTGTATGGATTTGATCTTTGATGGATCCAACTCAATACCTCGCCGACTGACAATGAATCCTAGCATTTTTCCCGAGGGAACCCCAAATGCACATTTGGCTGGATTGAGCTTAATGTCGTACCTCCGAAGTCTTTGAAAAAACTTCCTCAGATCTGCTACATGGTCTTCCTGTCGCCTGGATTTTATGATTACATCGTCTACATACACCTCAATCTCTTTGTGTATCATGTCATGAAACACAGTAGTCATTGCTCTCATGTATGTCGCCCCGGCGTTCTTCAAACCAAACGGCATTACCCTATAGCAATAAGTTCATCAAGGAGTGATGAAAGCTGTCTTTTCTGCATCTTCTTCATCCATTAGGATCCGATGGTATCCTGCATAGCAATCCACAAAGGATCCAATCTCTCGCCCCGCGCAGTTGTCTATCAAGATATGGATGTTGGGTAGTGGGAAGTTATCTTTTGGGCTTGCCCTGTTCAGATTGCGATAATCGACACATACCCGAATTTTCCCATCCTTCTTCGGCACTGGAACCACATTGGCCAACCATTCGGGATATCGAGTAACCCGAATAACCTTTGCTATCAACTGCTTGGTTACTTCTTCTTTGATCTTTACGCTCATATCTGTTTTGAACTTCCTCAATTTCTGCTTGACAGGAGGACATGCCGGATCAATGGGCAATTTGTGTACCACTAGATCCGTGCTTAACCCTGGCATGTCATCATACGACCATGCAAAAATATCTTTGAATTCAAACAGTGTTTTGATTAGCTCTTCCCCGATACTCGGCTCAATGTGAATGCTGATTTTGGTTTCCCTAACATTATCCTCATCTCCTAAGTTGACAGCTTCAGTATCGTTTAAATTAGGCTTAGGTTTTTCTTCAAAATGAGTTAATTCCCTGTTAATCTCTTCAAAAACCTCATCTTCCTCGTATTCCGATTCATCCTCATAATTGACTTCGTGCATTATTAATTTGGATTCAGGATTGACTTCTTAGACTAGGTTGAAGATCCGTTGTGCATGCCATGACATTGGAACCGGCGAAAACAGAACTGTTCAGAAATGAAAAGAAACAAAAAAAAATCAAAAATCAAGAAAATAAAGGAAACTTTCGTTTTTATTGAAAATGAGGGATAACAGAGTTTCACACTACAAATAAATCAAAACTGGATTACAACTCTGGAATAATCCAGGAAACAAAAGAAAATCCAGAGCCTACTACCAAGACTTCTTCCAGATGGGAAGAGGAGTAGCCGTCCAATTGTTGGTTTTGACCTTGGGCCCCACATACTGTACGTCTGCATTACTGGAACCTTCTCCAGCTTCGATCATGTTAACATCAGCGAACAACCTTTCAAAACTCTTATCCAAATCTCCATCTGGCCCAATTGACGGTCCGAGGATCTTTGGGTTTGACATCTTCCTGAAACCTACTTTCACAAAAGACCGGGAGAGGCGTGGAACTGGCTTGGGAAGGACCCAGACTTTCTTCTTCATTTTGTGAGCTCTCTTCACATCTGCAACCGTCGGCTTGAACCCTAATCCGAATGTCTCCAAATTTTCAGGCAAAGAAATGGGTTGAATGATACCTTGGAGTTTGGCTCCCAAACCTTTTCCTGGTATGAACCCAAAGTTTATCATTTCTGAGGCGATCATGAAGGTTGAAGCTGAGATCCTGGGAAAAGCAAGGTCCTCGCCTTCGGAAACCTTGTCCACTGAAACCCCTTCGAAGACTTGGTATACCCATGGTCCCTTGTCATCCTCCGTTTCTATGAATGGCACCACGTTATCACTCATAATGCCTATGCCATCATCCCCGTGCAATACTATCTCCCGTCTATCCCACTCGAACTTAACCATCTGGTGCAGCGTAGAAGGCACTGCTTTGGCGGCATGAATTCAGGGTCGCCCCAATAGCAGAGTGTATGATGCAGCCACATCCACCACTTGGAATTCCTTGGTGAAATCGACTGGGCCAATGTTCGGTTCCAATATGATATCACCCACCGAGCTAGTATTCCCTCCATCAAATCCTCTGATGCAAACGTTATTCTTACGGACTCTATCATGATCAATCTTCAGTTTGTTCAGAGTAGCCAAAGTACAAATATTGGCACTTGAACCATTATCCACCAATACACGATTGACCACCGAGTCTTCACACTTCACGATCAAGTATAAGGCTTTATTATGTTCTGTGCCCTCTTTTGGCAATTCATCATCAGGAAAATGTCACTCGGTTGACTTCAAAGATTTTATGCACAATCTTCTCCAAGTGATTTACAGAAAGCTTTTCCGGAACATGGGCCTCATTCAGGATCTTCAACAAAGCCTGGCAATGATCCTTGGAATGGATTAACAAAGATAACAATGAGATTTGGGTTGGGGTTTTCCTCAACTTCTCCACAATAGAGTAGTCTTGGGCTTTCATCTTCTTCAAGAACTCTTCAGCTTCCTCTTCTGTTACTGGCTTTTTCACCGCCGTGGGATTAGATTTCCTTAACTCTACGGGAGCAAAACACCGTCCCGATCGAGTTAAACCCTGGGCTTCACAACTGACTTCCTCCACTGACTTCCCTTTGTATATCACTGTCGCCTTTTCATACTTCCAAGGCACGGCCTTGCTATTCGTTACTGGCAACTGAGCTACCGGCTTTATGATGACCGGTTCCCTACAAACTCCTTTCACGATCATTACTGGTGCAGACGATGCTCCGGACACAACCAACTTTGTTGTTTTTGGTTTCTCCGTAGTGGTCGATGGGCTTTTCCCCAATATTATCACAGGCTTGACAACCTCCCTCTTAGTTGGTACCTCCCCTTCCACACTGGTTGATTTCTCTTTTGTACTGTCTCTGATCATCATCACTGTCTGCGATGGCTTCTTGGGTTCTTCCTTTCCTTGCACGATCTCGATCATACAGGCTTCATGGTGGGTTGGTAGTGGGTTTTGGTTAATGTTGGGTACCTCGGGTGCTTGAACCTCAATCTTATTAGCATCAATAAGATCTTGGATTGCATGCTTTAGTTTCCAACATCTCTCAGTAGTATGCCCGGGAGCCCCCGAACAATATTCACATTTCACCGAGTGGTCCAAATTTTGAGGTAAGGGATTTGGTAATCTGGGCTCAATAGGACTCAACAAACCTATCTGCTTCAATTTGTGGAATAAAGCAGTATAAGCTTCTCCTAATTCGGTGAATGTCCTTTGTCTCTGAGTCCTTTCATTTCTGAAAGTCGAATTTTCCCGGAAACTTGGCCCTGTGGGATTTCTGTAGGCCCTTGGTGGTGGGTAGTTGTTATGGGGAGCTGGGTAGGCATTATGTGGGGTTGGCGCGCGCCATTGAGGGCGCGCTGGAGGTTGGGTGTATGATTGTGCTTGATGGACAGAAAAATGATGTTCTTGAGGGGGGTAATAGGATTGTGCGGGATAATTCGGAATGTGTGGGTAATTTGGGTGAGGGGGCCTGAATTGGTGATGGGGGGTAGGACCTTTGGATCGGGACCAATTACCAGCTTCTACCGTTGTGACATCCTCTTTTTTCTTCTTTCCGAGCGCACCTCCTGTGCCGCTCTGAATAGCCTGCGTTGTTGCCTTGATCGTTGAATAACTTAAGATTTTGTTGGTCTTGAGGCCTTCTTCTATCATGCCTCCCATTTTGACCACTTCGTTGAAGGATTTTCCCACTGAGGTCACCAAATGACCGTAGTAAGTTGGCTCGAGAGTCTGTAGAAAGTAATCTACCATCTCCCCCTCTCTCATAGGAGGATCAACTCTAGCCGCTTGTTCTCTCCAACGAAACCCAAATTCCCGGAAGCTCTCCCCCGGTTTCTTTTCCAGCTTTAACAATGTGAGACGGTCAGGGATGATCTCAAGATTATACTGAAAGTGCCCGGCAAATGATTGCGCCAAATCATCCCAAGTGTACCATCTGCTAGGATCCTGCCTTGTATACCATTCCAGCGCAGACCCGCTCAAACTCTGTCCAAAATAAGCTATCAGTAGCTCATCTTTGCCGCCTGCACCCCTCATCTTGCTGCAAAATCCTCGTAGATGAGACATGGGATCACCGTGTCCCTCATATAGATCAAACTTTGGCATTTTGAATCCCGCCGGCAATTGAACATCGGGGAAAGGACACGGGTCTTTGTAGGCCACACTGACTTGGCTGCCCAACCCTTGCATATTCCTAAGGGATTGCTCCAGGGCTCTTGAATTTCCGTAGCATCTCATCTTGTTCTGAGCTATTGGCCGGTTTTTCTACTGGGGCTTCAAAAGGAGGAGTGTAGGTGGATGGTTCGGGTGCCCTGAACGTGGGTTCTGGGGGGTAATACTGAGTGTCGTGAACTTGAAATAATGGTTCACTTGATGATCTTTGCAGTGGAGTTGGGGGAGGTGCCACAAAGACAGGGCCCTTTGGTGGTGGAGGGTTCTGATTTTGTGGTGGAGCTGGGTAGTCGTGAGCATCTCTTCCCTGGTGGTAATGGAGGTCCGGGACTCTTGTCGAGGGACCGGGAGAAAAGTATTCTGGGGTAAAACCTGGTAGGAAAGTAGGAGTAGCGGGTACGTCAGGACTCTTTTGTGCTTTAGCTAGCGCCGTCTGCATTTCGCTCATTTCCAACCGCATCTGTTCCATTTTTTCAAGAGCTTCTTTGAGCATCTGGCTCATTGCTTTTTCTGACTCGTTGCTGTGGTCTGACCCAGTCATACTTTTAGGTACCGGTCCTTTCGATCTTGTATGATAATTGTGTGATGCCAGTACACTCTAACACTAACTGAACAGGAATAGCAACAAACTTGTTAGTGTTGAAATTTTAACAGATATGGTAAAAGCACATTGGGTATGCAATGTCCCTATGTAATGAACCATTTCTATTATGCTTTTGCTTAGACCGCATGCGTCATCCCAACTTATCGTCTACGCCTATCCATTATTTCTCTTATTTCTCTTATTTATTTTCCCCTTTTTTACTATAAGTAATGGTCGAATCTTATGTAGATTGCCTACGTATCATGTCCCCGCATGAATCAGACCCTAGCGTAGTTCGTGTGAATACAATAAAAAATATTTTTCAAAAGGTTTTCCAAAAACAAACTGGATTTAACAACAAGTCAAACTTACAAAAGATGGTCAAAATACATTCAGCCCTTTTATACAAAAGTCTTATGACTAGACCCAAAAAGGAAATACAAGTTCATAACTAGGAAAGTTCTAAGATTTTGAGCTTTTGCGCTGGTGGGGTCCTGTTCGGCCTGGCTGTGGTCCTTGGTGCAAGACTTCTTTGCAGATCTTTCAATTCTTCCATGATCCGACGGACATAATCCATGATAGAGGAAAAAAGGACATCCCGGGGCATCCTTTCACATGATAGGCACCTCATGTGAATGTAGCGTCCAATCTCGTCAATCCTTCTCCGAATGTTATCCCTTTCTCTGAATAACTGCTCTATCTGTCGGTTTTTTAATCCCAGTATTCGCGCCTCATCCGTAAGTCGATCTTGGAATCTTTTCATTTGTTTCTCCATTCGGGCCATCATCTTGTAGCACTGTTCCTTGTCTTCTCTAGCTTCAAGAGCCTGTCTGTGGATCTGTTCTTGGAGAGTGAAAATTGTCTCTCTCAATGCCCCGACGCTCATCTCACAATCCCTTTTGACTTGCCGCAAGTATTCTCTTCGCTCCGCTGCGCCTCTTGCCCATCTGGCCTGCATCCCTTCCTTGCTAGCCTCGGACCTCTCCAACTTTTCTTGGCTTTCTCTGAGCTGTTGGTTTAGCTCGTCTATCAACCTTTGATCAGTTCGGCTTCTTGTTTGGCTGTTGGCTTCTTTTCTGATTCGCCAGATTCGAGCCTTGAGAGTGTCCTTTTCTTGAGTCAACTTCTTTTTGATCCCTTCGTCAGCTGCAATCTGTAAGCTATTTTCATATTGGAGATTCTGTACACGTTTCTCTAGTTCTCCAATACGATCTTTGTATTCATGTTCTTTAGCTAGCCAAACTAATCTTTCTTGGATTTTATCATCGAAAGCTTGAACGTGAGGCCTTTTGGTAGGTCTGATCGCCTCGAGCTCGGGCCCAGGGCTCACATGAAAACTTCTTTGAAACCAAGCAACATACTCGGGATCGAACTCGCCTTTTATTGGGTCTGGCACTATGGTGTTACTCTTTAAATACCGGCAACAATGCCAATCTTCATTCACCATCTTCTCAGGGATAGCTGCCTCTGGATGCAATTCGATGGCTATGTTGCTCAAGTCCATCTTCTCTGGTATCACCTGATATCTCCCAAGTTGTCTCAAAACTCTTTGAGGCACATAGGGTTGTATACTTCTTGCCCTTATTATCATCAAATAGCCCTTTGAAGTAGTCATGTAAATAATCTCCTTTATCGGGAGCCATCCTATAGTCCATTCGATTTGATCCGCCCTCAATTTTCTTAGATAGAAAATCCATGCTTCAAACCCCTTGGGTGTTATAAAATCTCCCACCCTTTCTTCGTATTTAACGATGAAGTTGGTTCCGTCTGAAGCATGTTTTAAGAATTTAGGGTGGTGCCGAACATGTTCAATCATCCACATTTGCAGGAGAATACTGCAGCCTTCAAAAAGCGGGCTTCCAGATTTGCATAAGGTCAAAGCCCGGTACATATCGGATAATACCGGTGGGACAATGGTGTGGTCTTTTTTATCCACAAGAACCTGTGCAATTCTTGCCATGCGGGTGTCTATGGAACCTTCTGAGTTTGGAAACACCATGATTCCTAGAAATGCCACAATAAAAGCGAATCGGCGATGAATCTCCCATAGGCCTTTGTTTTGTTGGTTATTCAATCCTTTTTCATGTGTTTCGAATCCGTCTGAGTTTCCGAATCTGTAATACAAGAAGTAGAACTTGCAACTCCCGTTTTGTACGCGATCATTGCTTGTTTTCTTGCCGATCTTCAAGAGATCAAAGAATTTATGCACCGATGGGGCCCTGGGAAATATGAGCTTCTGCTCCTTTAACTCTTGGCCGAAAGCAATGTAACCGGCTATTTCCTCTAAGGTAGGAGTGAGTTCGAAATCGGAGAAATGGAACACATTATTAACAGGATCCCAAAAGGTCACCAAAGCTTTGATCAAGTCATCCTGTGGCTTGACATACAGTATGTCTAGCAGAGGGCCCAAATGTTTTTTCACCCACACTTGACCATCTTCCTCTAGATCATTCCACCATTCTTGTAGTTGTATCCGGGCTCTTTCCATGATAACCTGAGGTGATTCTTGGATAGCATCCATCTGATCCCGAAGATTCAAGGTATCAAGGGTGACTCTTAAACCTTTTATGAAAGCATATTTCCTTAAATGAAACAAATTACCGACTTATTTATGACCGAAAATCTTTGACACATTTTTAATGACTGTTTTTTGTAAAAGGGAGATTGGACCCGATGGGGGTTGCCTACGTATCTCACATCCGGTGAGAATCAAATCGGCGTAGTTCGCCAAAGAAAACAAATCGAATTTTTTTTTAAAAAAAAAAATCTTTTTAACACCCAAAATTATTATTTTTGAAGAAACGCTAATAGGATTTGACATTGTTTGGACAAAACTACATTGTTATTCAATTTTAAGCTGGTCAGCATGTGATCTAATCAAATAAATGCACATAATCTCATGTAGCAGGATGGTCTTTTCATTTCAGGTTACCTATCCTAGACGGACCCAACCCCTGTGTTGAGTCCCCTAAGTCAAATGCAACATGATGCAAACAAACGTTCCTACTAGGGATCCGGCATGAGGCTTTGTTATTCTAAGTTTAAAAACTGGGTTTATTGTTCTAAACCTGGCTTACCCGAGTGGACAACTGGGGCTGAGGAGGGGGTGACGTAACGGGAGCACTAAAGTCTGCCCTGCCTTGTCACTTACCCTAACACTCACTTATTTGGAATAATTTTTGAAAAGTGGGCTACGCGAACGTATGCACCATTTTTAGAACTCAAAAGGAAGTAGGATTTCGGCACAGTTTATATATACAGTTCAAATAATATCAAAGCAGTAGAAATAATTATTTGCACATTAAGCATTTATCATATAAAAATATCAGATAATAAACAAAGCCAAATACAACAATTATTCTAATTAACATATTAAAGTGTAAAATAAAGAAAACGGGGCGTTAACTCCTGTCACACCTCCTTTTTCCGCAGGCCCGCGAGGGCGCTAGGTATAAAAAGGAGTTTTTCCAATTAAAGGACAATCAAAACGGGATTCATTTATTGAGATATTCAGAGTCTCCACTTGGGAGATTTATGGTGTCCCAAGTCACCGGTTGAATCCTGAATTGAGGAAAGGTTTGACTCTATTTAACAGTCTGCGTACCAGAAATCCGGATAAGGAATTCTGTTAACCCGGGAGAAGGTGTTAGGCATTCCCGAGTTCCGTGGTTCTAGCATGGTCGCTCAACTGTTATATTTGGCTTGATTATCCGATTTTAATACAAATATGAACTAATGTGCAAACTACCACTCCAAACCGTTTTAATTGTTAGAAGAAAATTATAATGTCGTGAGAATATATCTCGAATTTCGTCACATAAATGTGTCCGCAATTTTTGATATATTCCGACTTCATTGGGATTTGGATTGGGGTCACATAAATGTGTACCCGAGTTTAAGGAAGTACAATTATTAAATACGCGCTTAAAACTATTAACGCGTTATTATTTTGAGAATGCCGTGAAAATTTACTAAACGGCCAATCTCGGATTTCTAAGTAAATATATACACTTATGAGGGTTTCACAGTTTTTGCGATTTATTTGGCGAGGCTCGTCTCATTTATTAACAAAATAATCCTAAAATGACTACATTTCCTATTTTTTTTAGTTTTTATAAATAAAGAGATATCATAATTAATCTAGAAATTAAAAATGCAACACTTATCTAATTTATGACAAAAACTTAATGAAACAGATTTTAATCAATGTTTAAACAGAAAATATTTTTTTTTCGGAATTATTTTTATTATTATTTTATTATTTTATTAAATACGAAATTTCATAACTTAATAATAAAAGAAGCTAATTTAGAATAATATTAAAACTTGAATATATAAAAAGAAAAACTAATAAAATCATTTATTCAAAACTATCGAAAATTATAGCCATATTAAAACTTATATGGTAAAAATTATTTTTTTTATTCCAAATTGTTCAAATCTAAGCTTATTTTATAGAAAAACAGCAATTATAAATTGATTATAATTTTATTTAAATTCGTTTTTTTATAAGCTAAAAAATATATTATTTGTTATGTTTAGATAACTATTTAATAAAAATAAACATTACTTAAATAAATCTAAAAATAAAAGTGCAAAATCAACAACTAATATATATATATATATATACAAACTAAACCAATTATCTTACAACTATCTTAAACTCATATTTTTTAATTTTTTACTATTTTTTGAATTAAACCCTTGATGTTAACTATTTACAACTATTTACCAAAACCAAAATCAATCTTAATTATTTACACCTATATTTTGAGATGGTTAAACTTGAGCAGAAACAATTCTTGTGTTATTGAAAATTCAAATCGTACCTAAATGCCTAATTTACGCAAAATAATTAATATTCGCATTTTTATTGAACTTAACTACATATTAACAACTTAATTTATTAAAGACAATATTAAAGAAGTTCTAATTAATTTGATTAACAAAAGAGTAATTCATTCTTCCTTTTATTTACTAAATGATTTGAACATTAATAAACAGATTTATAATTATACTATTTAATAACCATTTTTAGAAGTGATTTATTATTGTTACAACAAGGCTTAATTATTTAAAGCTATCACAAAACTTACAGAATATTAATATGGAATTTATTAAAACATAATATGTAAAAGAAGATAGAAATAGAAACTATTTAAAATTTCAACAAAATTCTCATCTTTCTCATATATTCATCTTATCATTTAAACATGATTAGGTATGTACATGATATTGGAAATAAAAGAAATCCCGGGGATCAACACAGCAAATAACAACACAGCAATATCACAGCAACAGCAGTACAATCAAGAATACCAATATCCGGATTTAAGCAATAAGAATCAACATCCCAGAATTGAGTTTCAAAATAAGACTTTGTAAAATAAAAACTAACACTCTTTTTTTTTAGATTTTTTTTTTTTTTTTTCGTTTTTTTTTGTTTTGTTTTTCTTTTCTTCACTATTTGGTAACACTCTTAAGATTTTTCAGATTTTTTTCTCTCTAGGATTTTTTCTCTTCTTAATGATCTTCTATCTCTTCTTCCTTACTTCTAATATTTTTTCATTCTTAAATCTCTCTCAAAATATTTTCTTTCTCCTCCTCTTCTCTATTTTTTTCTCTTCTATTTATAGCAAAAATTTCAAAAAAAAATCAGATTTTCTAAAAATATTTTATTATTTTTTTTAGCCCCACAATCCACTATTATATTTTAATAATACCTTAATTTCCACTACAAAATGTTTTATTCCCCACTATATTATTTTATTAATACTTTAGATATCACTACAATATGTTTTGTCTTCCACCATAATTATTTTAATAATTCAAATAATTGTCTAAATTTTAATATTCCAAAAATTACCGAAATAATAATAAAAAAAATTATTTTCGGATTTTTTTTAAAAATAATTTTCAAAAATAATAACAATATTAATAGTAATAATTGACCTTAAAAATTTATATTTTTATCTTATATATAGAGTGAAAATTCTAAATACGGTAAAAATAATTATACATATCCTAAGATATACATACACACACACACACACACACACACACACACATATATATATATATACATACATATATATATATATATATATATATATATATATATATATATATATATATATATATATATATATATATATATATATATGTTTGGGCCTAGATTTTAAATTTAGGAAGAAGCCCAATTTTGAATTTGTTTCTCTATTTTTTTTTGTTGTTTTTTTTTCTATTACTAATTAATAAAAATAAAATGGTAAGATTATATTATAAAAATCAAAATTATCTTAAAATACTAATTAAATCCTAATAATAATTATCACACCAAATTAAATATTAATTAAAATAAAATTGCACAATTTGGACATTAGATGCTAAAAATGCAAAAATACATATTTTTATTTTTTTTTATATTTTTTGTAAAATAAACTTAATTATTTCTAATTATAAACTTGAATTTTATATACAAATGAAATATATTTTTGTATTTTTATTTATTTAAACAAATAAACATGCACATATAAATGCAAACAATTCAAGAAAAATAACACAAAATTCACAAATATTGCAAACAACACAAAACTCTTTTATTTTGAATTTTTGGGAGTAATTCTCATATAGGGCAAAAATCACGTGCTCACACTCGCAGCCCTTGGATCTCCGGGAATTGAACCCGTAGTCCATAAACAATAGCAAATCCGGGTCTCTGGGAATCGAACCCACAGCCCTGGGATCTCCGGGAATTGAACCTCACAGTATACATCAACTTTCTATGTTAGATTTGGGTTTGGGAGCGATTTGTGCAGCTCAGCCCACCTTTTCCACTGATACCAGCTGACGTCGCATTACCAGACCTTCCTTTAGCTGCCAGGTGGGTCATGCGGCGTGGATATACGCGGGGATATGATACCCATCATAATCTGCCAGCCGTCAGGGATGTGTTAGACTTCCTAGAGGATGCACAGGTAAAAATCTAACTAAACGTACCAGTTATTGTTTAATTTAGTGTTACGAATACTAACCATTTGTGTTATTATTTGATAGTTCATTTGGACACCCTATAGTGAGGAGTTGCTAGCTACCCTCTCAGGATACTGTACTCTAGGCCGGGCTATTTGGAGGTCTTCTGTCCCTCTCACATGCCTAGATATAGTGGAGCATCATGCCTCAGAGCGAGTTTATCGTCAGTTTGGCCTCATCCTTCATGGCATCCTACACATTATGAGAGGGATGATCGTAGCAGGGTGGACGACACCTTTTTAGGCTGGCTCCATACTCAGGTGGGCATTTGGGATAGCCGAGGTGATTTGATCCCACCTCCACAGCACTATCCTATTGCAGGGTATCTATCATGGTATCGTACAGTGTCCCGTCTATTTGTCGGCAACCCAGTGCATCAGGTAGATGGGCGGTACGTCTCATACGCCGGGAGACACGAGGCTCTGGTAAGTTTTATGTTATATTTAATAATGTACATATAATGTTGTGAGTTAAACCTAGTTTACATTATTTACTTTTGTGCAGGCCATTGGATTGCATACCGTCTACCGTATGGGGCGGGAGATGCAGGATTATGCGCACGATCCAGTGGCCATTATGGATTATGGTCGTCGATTCATGACAGTGGCTGCCGAGACACTACAGCGTGCCAGATCGGATCAGCGCTTGGCACAGGATGCTGATTATGTTGATCCAGCCACATACCAACGAGGTCGTGGTATTCCACGACCTGCTGGTGCCAGACGACCTGCTGCCCGACGACCAGGTGCTGCCCGGCGACCTCGTGCTGCCCGAGGACGTGGTGTCCAGCAGGATGCTCCCGATGAGGCCGGTGATGCTCCGGTGATGCTCCCGGTGATGAGACGGACATTCCGTCTTACAACTTTGGCATGCATGAGACGGACATTCTGTCCTACAGCCTTGGTATATACGACACTGCAGGCCCTTCACAGATGACCCCACATGGTCCATTATTGATCACGGGCTCTGATTTTCAAGCAGCGGATTGGGGTGCATACTACCCCGGCCCATCTACCACATCTGAGGGTGCACCGACCAGGGATATATCCCGTGGCCGCCTGTGAGCACATGAGAGCTCTTCGCATGCTCAGGTATGAGTTTATTACTTATGAATATAAAATTTCTTTTAACTGTAACTTATTTTATTTATTACATTATAATAATCTCCTTGTTCAAGCTTCAGTTGACGATGCGGCAGATGACTACATACAGGATCCAGACGCTATGACGGTAAGATAATAAAACTGTAAATTATAAATTATTATGTGATTTTATAAACTAATTTTTACTTTATTATGTAGTCTTCTGATGGACCTGAAAGCACCACTGTTGCATGTCATCCTGAGCCACATCCAGCTATTAGGAGGAAATTCGATGATGATGATCCCGATAGCGTACCTGGACGGGCGGGGATGCGCCTGAGGCCGACGGCTGCTTTGAAGCACACACATTGCGGGACACATACAAGATAGTTACTTTTTATCTTGTATATGTTGTAAATAATATTTTTTGTAAAAACAATATTTAATTAAATATATCTATTAATTTTTTTAGTTCATCATTTGTTTTATTATTTCATTTTTTTAGTTCATCATTTGTTTTATTATTTCGTTTATTGTTTCGTATTTAATTATTTCGTCTATTAATACATAATATTTAACTTAAACTTAAATTACTAGAACACAAACACAAACATAACTTAATAAGAATGACAAACATACAAATGAACTAAACACATAGTAGGAATTATTTATTCCACACTTCCATTTACTCTACGTTCTAACCACTTAAATTGTTCAAGCAATTGTTGTTTAATATGACACTTAGCGGGCAATATAAAGAAGTTCTTATAATTCGCTCGGGGTGGTGAGAAATGTTGTAGAATTTAGGCCGGGGTGGTGTTATACAACGCCACCTATTCAGGCGTTGTACTGTTTAGTGGAATGAACAACGTACAACGCCTGAATAGGTGGCGTTGTACATATACTCTATTATACAACGCCACTTTATGTGGCGTTGTACACTAACGGAGCCGTTACCGTTAGTGTACAATGCCACATAAAGTGGCGTTATATATACATATATCATTTTTTTAAAAAAACATATAAACGTTCTTTTTTAAAAAATTAACAACACTTTGGTTCCGGATTCATAGAAATTAAAGAGCCTGCAACTTTGGCATACCTCATATTTTTATTCAATTGTATACAGCCTATCAGTAACTAACATGTATTTATATTTTATTAATTTATACATTTAATAATTAGAAAAATTTCATAAAATTTTAAATAATATAATTTGTAACCAATTATTATAGATTAACTAATAATTTAAATAAAAGTAAAATTATTGTGATACAAGATTAATTAAATGTATATAATTTTACATAAAAATAATAAATGCGTAAAAATTAATTTATCAAAATTATATATCAAAGTTAAGATATAATATTAATATTATAAAAATATTATATAAACATTATTAAGTGTATATAAAAAGATAAAATAAAAGATTTCACAAAATAATGGTGAATAATAATGAGGGAGATGAATAGTATATCCCATATTTGAGGGAACAATATTCATCCCCATTAATTTGGGGACGAAAATGAGGGAGGGTTGAAGGACAATTTCCCTAATTATGGGAACGAGGGCAAGAATGAAGATGCTCTAAAACAAGAAAGAGATGAAGGAGAGGAGCTGTGAATAGGTTCATTTTTTTTCATCGAAGTAACTGAATCAGAAACACATGCAATGCAATGCAGAGTTCAGACTCGAGAATAGAGCAGATTAGACATAGACATTGTGGTTGACGTTTCGTCTTTCTGCTTGCTATTTGCATTTGCTAGTGACTTCATTGACTTGTCATAGTGCATATTCTGTGCCTTTTTTTTTCTTCCTTTCTTTGAATGGGAAGTAAGAATATCTCCATTACATGAATAAATAAATTACGATGTACATTAACTTTAGCTAATATTTCATGCAATGAAATGACAAGACAAATGATTTATTCGAAGATCGACGCTCTAGTCTGACGCAAAAGAACAATTGGCTGTGAATTAATTTGTTGGAAAATAGCTCTTTGGCTGAGTACAAATTTTCAAAAGAATGTTTATAATATCCTTAAGTCACTTCACTCATAATCTTAAGATTTTTAAATTGAAAGTTTAGATTGTTTCATATGGAAACAGAGCGAAATTAGGTTACAAGGACGATGCTAGAGCATATACTTAATAGTGTGTTTGGTACGAAAAGGAAATATTTTTTGAAAAATATTATTCAAATTTTCATATTTTGTTGGCTTAAAGTAATGAAAAATATATTTTTCATTTACTCATTTTTCTCCAATAATAGAAAAATATTTTCTCATGAAGAACCATAAATACAATTCTATGTATAACAATATAACATAATAAAATCTTTAATTTTCTTTTTGCTCTTCTCAAGTCATACAGGTAGGTTAATCATATATTAATGCATGGCTAGCTATTTCCGTTATTGGTGGATGCCATTAATGAAAGTCACTATCTATTTCAAACCCTATGCTCGGGATATTCAACAAGTTTAATTAATCACTTATTGGTTGAAAGAAGCATTACTGCATTAGCATGTGGTAGTTCACTACACCTAATTCATGAATAGTCACTTAACTTTCATTCTATTATAATGAAGTTATAAATTATTTTGTGAATGAAAAAATACTGGATTTTACTTAAATATCTCGAAAGACACTAAATTATCTTTGTATGAAAGAGTTGCTCAACTTAAGATCATAAAAGGTTGTTAGAAGTGAATAAATAAGTCATTTTATGTGATACTTAATTAGATAATTGAATGACTTTTTAGTTTTAAAAAAAAAGTTGTTTAAGCAACTTTGTGTGATACTTAAGTACAATTGGGTGTTATCTTTTTTATTTTTTATTTTTTGGTTTCACATCAACAATAGTTTGGCAAAGTTGATTGACTTTTCGTTAAAAAAAATAGTTTAATTGGTGCACTAGAATAAAAATTATCATATGTGAATTTATCCCGATGTATTTTTAATGTGAATAAAGTGGGAGAACTTTCGTATATTGCACAACTATATCTAATCTAATAATTTAAATTGCAAATAGTAGTGTCCTAAAAGATAAAAGAGAAAAAAGAAAAAAAAATTAATGATATTTCATGAAGAAATTTTTCAATTCATGGAGCAAAAAAAAAAAAAAAGATAGATAAAAAGCGATGATCGTTAAATCTATTTTGAACAAGCCATTCTAAAGATTGTTCAGCGATCCAATTTCACTTTAAGTAGTTGTGTACTTGACAATTGACACTTTACCTAATACTTTGATAGAGATTCTCAAATTAAGTTAAATAATCCTCCTTTTTGTTTTTTGTTAACCTAAAGGATGTCGAATTTCGTCGTCAATGGTATGTAGGGCCTTGAATTGTCCAAAGACACTACATTTTAAGAGGTATTTTTCAATAAAGAAACATAAATTTGTTTAAGCCTTTTCAAGTTGTTGAAATTCCTTTTTTAGGTATTTGTCTAAGTTTTTTAATCTTATTTTACCCACAAAAAAAAATGTCACATAAATTTCTTTTTGTGGGTTGAGGATGATTTTCAAAAAAATTATTTCAAAATACTCTTCTTCACCATGCAGGACACGCAGAAATTTTTCAAAAACTTTTTCTGAATGTTGTTCAACACATTTGCCATATGTCAAATGAAATTTTTTGGAATCTTGTAAGAAGTTATGTATCAGTTTAAATTTTTTCAAGAAGCTTTTGGACACAAAAAAATTTGAAGATTTGGTTTGAGGGTGTTTTCAGCAAAAAAATTTCTCCTCTCACAAAATTTCAAGAAGGAAAAATAGAACTAACAAATACGTTTTTAACGAAGTCATTTTGCACAAACTTATTTTCTTATCAAAAGATTACTCAAAACACATCCAGATGTTGTCCAAACGACTTAAGATATAAATAATAAATAGAAAATTCCTAAGTATTATATTCTAATAATTAACTTTTTTGTAATTTTCTGGAGAACAAGTTGTCACTAGGGTTTGCAGGGATAAGGATTAAAGGTCCCCGTTCATTAGATATTTATTTTGATTCATGTACGAAATAAATGTTAATTATTCATAATCGAACGATAAAAAATTACATAAAAGCATGACGTATATTAAGAATTCATTGAATTGATATATCGGATTGATAATTTTCTTTTTTGCTTAAATTTAGATGATGAATTGAGAGTAAATGCGTATCCGTTGTCCCCAAATAGAACTTAGGTGATAATTGTTGTGTTGTCCCAATTATGATGATACAACGCGGGCAACAATCCACCTGTTATGTTTAATACAGTAATTTTAAAGAGAAGCAATATCAAATTTTGGTGCGTCTAAAATCACAATTGCAATTGGTTATAAAAAACACTAAGTTTGTTATACGAGAGGTTTAGTGGTTAAATGATTTAATTAAATATATATGTCAGCGATTTAAACAGTAAATGCAATGCACGTTACTAGTAAAATAAAGGTGGAAAACTTTTCTAAAAAGGAGACATGAGTTGATGTTGGAAAAGCAAAAAGATTGATAGAGAGGGATAAAGTAGTGACTTTGGCTTGACTTGGTTTGTATTTTGGAGGTTCCAATAAAACTTTTGAAAATTCATTGTAAATTGAAAAGAAAACAAAAGAGTGGTGGGGCAATCCATACCGAGACAAAAGCGGTAAAGGGAAGGGGCAAATTTTTTATACACTTGGTAGGGTCGGGTATATATAGGGTAAAAATGATAATCCGAATCGTTAATTATTTATTAGGTTAATGGTATCAGGTTATTGAATTAACAGTTTGGTAATAATTTATAATTTTTTACTGTTGAGTTATCGTTTCAGGCATCGGTTTGCCAATTTTGTTAATAGGTTAACCGATAACCCAATAAGAATTAATAAAATTATGACCTTATCTTTAAGTATATACAAATGCCAGGGGCTTCTATTCAATTTCTCCTATTCTTTCTCAACCACACTCTTTAATTGCTTCATCTTCATACACCTTACTAGTTACTCATAGCGCAAGTCTTTAGTATACTATACGTGAAGTATTCTTTTTTTTATTTAACTCCAGTGATTTTTTTTTCCTTAACTCTAGATTGAGTTATCTTATCGAGTAAAGCGATAACCGAAGCAATAATGATCAATAACCAATTAACTGATACCCAATTACCAATATCTTATCGGTTCTATTATTGATTTATCAAATTTGTAAACTAATAACTGATATGCTAAATTGATAATATTCATTGCCGAACCAAAACGACCGATGCCCACGTGCAACTTGGGCACCACCATTTCACCCTAATTACAATTTGAAGCTTAAAGGTGAACATATATTTACATTATCGACAACGACTTGAGGCACATATCTATTAGGATTATAGTATATGTATAGTTAAAATATTTGAAATTTATTTTTACATTAAGTTTTTACTTATTGTTGTCACAAAATAGTGAATAAAATTGTACATAAAAAAATTACAACTTCTTAAAATTCTAATTCCGCTTTTGTTGACATGGTTGGATTCTTTTTCTAATTCCGACTTAGATTACGAAAATTGGGCTCCATTTATGCAATCAAAGAACTCCTTAATTATGTGGATTGGCACTTTACCAAACAGGTAAGACCATTTCTGTCCACACTAAAAGGGAAACTGACAATTAAAGGATTGCAGGGTGGGTAGAATAATGCATCCTTGCACCTTTCTACTTTTCGTAAATTATTCTTTAAATTTCTTTAAAAAACAATTGGAAATCAATCAGATTAAAAGGTAAATAAATTTCGAAAGTACTTTGTCTGTTTCAATTTTCATGTTCATCTAAGGTTTAAAACGTTTAGTGAGTGGGAAGTAGGGAAGCAGGAAGAACAAATCATGAGTCAAAAGTTAAAAGGAATTTCAAGTACATAGCTTTCTCATCATATATTCTTTTTCTACCTGCTACCTACCAGCATAACAAGCACAATCTTAACACTCATCTTTTTCCTTTTTTGTTTTTTGTTTTTTTGGTTACAGTAGGTCACGGATATTGGTGGATGGACCATAAGTTTGATTGAAAAATATTAAGTTAATTAGTAGTTGAGACCAGATGTTTAGGTGAATATTATCTTCCCCTTTTGAGTAATATTCTCTGTGTGAAAGTAAATTATAGGGACAAGAAGAGAATCCTATAAACTTGACAATTTATGGGAATAAACAAAAGGATCAATATAGTAAAATGACAAATCACACACGTGCAAATTGGAAAAAAGAAGAAAAAAAACCACATATATTGGAGTTTGGACTACAACATTCACAAGGCCCAAATCCAGCACTTATTGTTTAGATGGACTAAGGCCCAAACACTAATAGTTGGTCGGATGTAAATCTCTGAACACCACCAACCCTTACTCTACTCAGCAGCTCACATGCTACATTCTATCCCACATCGCAAGAAGTAATCAGATATTAGCACTTTATATGCTTCTTTGCCCAAACAATGGGCACGACCTTACTTGAACAGGATCTGTTCTATAGGCTCGTACCACTGTATCCTTGAGTTCTAAGGAGACGATAAACCAAGTCTGGCTGATGAAGTATGGCTATGGGTCCAGAGCGTGATTAACAGCTTCTTATGGTTCCTTGTGACCATTGTGCCGTAGAGGATCGTTCTCAGCTCTGTTCGCAGGCTTGGGATGGCCTCATAGCTGTCTGACAGACTATTAATTTTTTTGCTCTATTTTCTTTTTCAATTCACCTGTAGCACTGACTATTTCATTGCCTCAATTTGGATACTGGGAGTCGTATAAACATGGATGGAAAAAGCCAAGGAACCAAAAAATAGGGTAAAGAAGCTATTATGCATTGGTTATGTTCCACAGTTATGCTATCCGTTCTATCCTCACTCAAGAAAAAGAATTGAAGAATTACTGAGCAAAAAGTTAAACCATACACAACCATCAAAACGAAAAAAATAATTTTGGAAAGCAGGTTTACACTTTCGTGGTACTACTCTTAGGTTCCAATCAACACAATAGGATTTACGTAACTAAACCAATTGTGAACCAAACCCAAACAGGGTTTAAAGTAAGTTCAAAGCGCAACTAAATAAACCAAAACGATACAAGCTCATTAACAAGAGATGATTATCTTCTGTTTCTTCGAGAAGAAACCTATCTTTTGACATAAGATCGGTTACTTTTTAAATGAACTCTCTAATAGATTCCAATTCAATCTAATCCCCTCATCCGCCATGGACAATGCAAAAGAAATTTTACAATTTTCCATAAGGTGAAAAAAGAGATAAAATAAAATATGCTTGCATTTACTCTTTTATCTTTAATTATTAATTTTTGAACATATTAGCCCCTCTATTACAAAAGAATTAAATTAACACGAAATACATAAGTGGACCTTTAACTGCCACGATTTTTCATTTGAATGTCTATCTATCTAAAAAAGTGAGGTGACACCTCTCTAGAACATAGCCCACACAGTTTTGGCACTTGAATACCATTTTTCATTTATCTTTGTTGTATTTTAGTTGCTTTAAAATTTAAAATTTCACTTTAATAACTCATACCATCTTAACTTCTCCTCTTAATAATGTTCATAACTCCCGTGCCTTTTATATTCATAACCCCCAAATACTTAATTACAAAGATTAAGATATTTTCGTCACGATCCTACTTCTGAACACTACACAAACTCTCATAAAATTCGGAATGTCATAAGTCACAAGCTATAGAAAGAAAACAATGCTTCTAAACTCCAGAATCTATCAACGAAGAAAGTACAAGAAGTTTTTAACTTGAGAAAGAGTAGATAGGGACTCCTAGGTTTACGGATATACCGTTAAGTCTCTAAAGTCGTCTCGCCTCACTAGTAATACAATTGATGTGAGGTACTTGGATCTGCACACGAAAAATATGTGCAGGAAAGGGCATGAGTATACCACAACGGTACCTAGTAAGCGGCAAGCCTAACCTCGATGGAGTAGCGACGAGATCAGATCAGGGCTTTACTGGTATAAATATAATGAAATAAGATAGAAGAATATACAGTAAAAACAATATAGAAATCTAACAGAAATTAAACTCAATGGAAGCTAACAACTTAAAACACAGCAATAGTAACAAGAGGATCTCCCAAGACACAATCATGTTGTCCCAAACGTAGTGTGCAGGATGATCTCCCGGAATACTATTCTGTAGTCCCAAAGTAAATATATAGTACATAGGGATCTTCCGTGATACCGTCCTGTAGTCCAAAACGTAAATGTGCAGGGTGATCTCTTGGAATACCGTTTTGTAGTCCCAAAGTAAATATGCAACTCAATCAACATAAACAATAGTTTCAACATGGAATCCTATAGTTTAGAATAAGTTCATATCAAATAAGCTTGAAATTTTCACTAAACATGCTGTACATAGTTCAGTTAAGCAGTTAAAACAAGTAGGTATGCTTTTCAAATCTAGACAAGGTGATTATATATACAAGTGTAGTTTCAACAAGGAAAAAAAAAGTTAAGACTTAGTGAAAAACGGGGTTTTACCGCAAATAGCCGGTATACGTACTCGTTACCTCACGTACACAACGCTCATATATCGAATAATACCAAAATCCTAAGGGGAGTTTCCCCACACAAGGTTAGGCAAGTCATTACCTTGAATCAAGCTCAACTTAATCCGAACAATGGTCTTTTCGTGAATATCCAACTCTAGATGGCCCAAATCTAGCCAAATTAGTTAGATGACATAAATATGGCTACAAGCAACTAATTTAGCTAATGAAATCAAAGCTAATGCAAGAAAATAGAAAAACGTCTAAAAAGATTCTCCGGGCCCACGTCTCAAAATCGGGTAAAAGTAATAAATTATGAACACCTATTCACTCACGAGTCTAACCATATCAAATTCTCTCAAATCCGATACCAAAATCTTGATCAAAATCCCAAAATTTGGCCTAAGAACTTTTTCTCAAATTTTCCGCCCCAGACCCGAAATTAAATGCTGAGTCTAGCATAGATTAGTGGGATTTAATCATGAAGGAGTTAGGAACCATTACCTAAAATTTTCCTGCGAAAATCTCTCCAAATTTTACCTTCTACCGAGCTATCAATTAAATTTTGGAATTATGAACTCAAACCCTCCTTTTTTGAACTTTAAAACTTCCTAGTTACGCCCTTCTTCGAGAACACGACCACCAACTCACGTTCGCGTAGAACAAAATTCCACAGCTCTATTTTCCTCTTTTGAGAACGCGATTTCCTCTTGCGAACGCATAGCTTTAGCTTCAAGGATCTTCGCGAACGGGGCCTCTTATTTGCGAACGCGAAGAGCAAATTCCTGAGGTCCCAGTTGTTCAACCTTACCTCTCCGCTCCTCACGTTCGCGATGCTTCCAATGGCCAGCCTTCGCGAACGCGAGCTTCCTTCAAGAATGCAAAGAGAAATTCCTTTTCCTGACCCAGCTCTTCTTTGCGGACGCGAGCTCCACTTAGCGAATGCGAAGAACAAATTTCTGCAACAGAAAAACCAGCGAATCTGCTATCCTTCGAAGTCCCAAAATGACTTGTTGAGTATCCAACACACCCAAAGCCTCCGGAATGTCAACCAAACATGCCAACCAATTCTAAAATACCATACGAACTTGGTCTCCCTTAAATCACATCAAACAGTGCTAAAATCCCGAATCAACCTTCAATCCGAACTTTAAGAACTTGAAATTTCAAAATTCAACAACTGATGCCGAAACCAACCAAACCACGTCCGATTGACCCCAAATTTTGCATACATGTCATATTTTACATTACGGACCTAGTCCAACTTCCGAATCGGATTTCGACCCTGATATCGAAAACTCCACTATCGGCCCCAAACTCCAAAAATTTAACTTGTGCCTTTTCAAGCCTAAATGAGCTACGGACCTCCAAAATACCATTCGAACACGCCCTTAAGCCAAAAATTATCCAACAGAGCTAACAAAATCTATGAAACCCCATTTCGGAGTCGTCTTCATGCAATTTCGACTACGGTCCAAATTCTAGGACTTAAGCTCTCATATAGGGACTAAGTGTCAAAAATACTCCAAAACTCGCAACGAATCTTCCTGACAAGTCCCAATAGAAGAAATAGGTACGTGAGAAGTAGTTAATTGGGGATCGGGGCTCAAACTCTCAAAATGACCGGCCGGGTCATTACATCCTACCCCTCTTAAAACAATCGTTCATCCTAGAACGAGCATAAAAACATACTTAAAGCGGGCAAAAGATGAGGATAACAGCTGCGCATATCATGCGTTGTCTCCCAAGTCACTTCCTCGACCGGCTAACCCCGCCACTGAACCTTTACTGATGCAATTTTGTTTGACCACGACGTTTGAACCTGCCTGTCCAATATAGCCATTGACTTTTCAACATAAGATAGATTCTTGTCCAACTGGACCAAGCTTAAATCCAACACGTGAGACGGATCACCGTGATACTTTCGGAGCACCGAAATATGAAATAACGGATGAACTACAAGCAAGCTGGGAGGTAAGGCAAGCTCATAAATTACCTCCCAACATGCCGTAACACCTCAAAGGGCCAAATAAACCTTGGGCTCAACTTGCCACTCTTTTTGCGAATCTCATAACACCCTTCTCGAACGAGTCTAGAAACGTACATGTAATCTCAAATAGGTGTGTCTATCTGCTCCGTATCTCCCGCTCGGTCTCCCAAGTAGCCTTCGTAATTGGCTAACCTCTCCACCGCACCTTCACTGAAGCTATGTTATTTGACCTTAACTTTTGAACTTGCCAATCTAAGATGACCATCAGCTCCACATCATAAGTCAAATCACCATCCAACTGTACTACGTTGAAATTAAGAATACGAGACGGATTGCAGACATACTTTCGAAGCATGGATTCTTTTTCTACTTGCTACCTACCAGCATAACAAGCACAATCTCTACGCTCAACTTTTCCTTTTGCTTTTTCGGTTACAGTAGGTCACGGATATTGGTAAATGGACCATAAGTTTGATTGAAAAATATTAAGTTAATTTGTAGTTGAGATCAGATGTCTAGGTGAATATTTTGGACTTTTAAACCATTGGACTTTAAAGATGAGTAGTGTGAATTGGGTAATGGTGGAAAATTAAATGGACTGGATTGAGCTTCAAAATTTGGCCCGATTTATTTGGTTAAACTAGTTGACCCAGTTTAATAAATAATGTTGAAAGAATGTATCTTCCTATCAGACGTCTGTTCACAATGAACAGACACCATGAACAGACACCATACCTTTTCACAAAGCCAACAATTGCCTATAAATTCAGGCATGGCTTCCATTCTTGATATTGAGAAATTCAGAAACCAACAAATTACTTTCCCTCTCTCTGCAAGTTCATTAATCCAAAAATTCTTGAGCTTTCTCGTTCCTTGAAAACCGTAAGTGTGATTCGCTCCGCTCTTTGAGTTCGTTGGTATCCTGCTTCTTGTATTGCCACTGTCGCAGGAAGGTTATTCCGTTTTATCCTGGGAGGATTTAATCCATTATCTTGGCAACTGTGAGGGGATTAAAATTCCTTAAGGACATACAAGCAAATTGTGAACTCAGAATTATATATTGTATTTCTTTTTTATCTTATTTTTCCTTAACAATGTTGATTTTGATAATACACGTTGCCTAACAGAATATTATCTTCCCTTTTTGTGTAATACTCTCTGTGTGAAAGTAAATTATAGGGACAAGAAGAGAATACTATAAAATTGACAATTAATGGGAATAAACAAAAAATTTGACAATTAATGGTAATAAACAAAAGGATCAATATAGTAAAATGATAAATCACACACGTGGAAAAATTTGAAAAAACAAAGAAAAAAACCACATATATTGGAGTTTGGACTACAATATTCATAAGGCCCAAATCCAGCACTTGCGATCTGTCTCCTTATTGTTTAGATGGACTAAGGCCCAAACACTGGTAGTTGCCCGGATGTAAATCTCTGAATACCACCAACCTTAGCTTACTCTACTCAGCAGCTCACATGCTACATTCTATCCCACATCGCAAGAAGTAATCAGTTATTAGCACTTTATATTGATCCTTCGCCCAATCAATGGGCACGACCTTACTTGAACAGGATCTGTTCTATAGGCTCGTACCACTGTATCCTTGAGTTCTAAGCAGACGAAAAACCAAGTCTGGTTGATGAAGTATGGCTATGGGTCCAGAGCGTGATTAACAGCTTCTTATGGTTCCTTGTGACCATGGAGCCATAGAGGATCGTTCTCAAGTCTGTTTGCAGGCCTGAGATGGCCTCATAGCTGTCTGACAGACTATTAAAGTTTTTTTGCTCTATTTTCTTTTTCAATTCACCTGTAGCATTGAATGTTTTATTGCCTCAGTTTGGATACTGGGAAGAGTTACTCTTAATCAATCTTGAACATGTAAGAATTGTAGGAGTCGTATGAATATGGATGAAAAAAGCCAAGGAACCAAAAAATAGGGTAAAGAAGCTATTATCCATTGGTTATGTTCCACAGTTATGTTATCCGTTCAATCCTCACTCAAGAAAAAGAAGTGAAGAATTACTGAGCAAAAAGTTAAATCATACACAGCCATCAAAACGAAAAAAATAATTTTGGATTCAGTTTTCGCTATTGCACTTTCGCTTTTAGATCTCCAAATTGAGGCGGATGTAATCTTTTATAACGAGTTCAATTGAACCCATAATTTTCGATACGGAACACAAATTTACGTGCAAAAGCTTAATAAAATCGCATTAAATTGTACATATGAACACATAGCTATAAGAATATAATGAGTTCAATACCGTAAACCTAAAATTTTGACCCATTGAGTATACATCCTGGATCCGTCCTGTCTCCAAATGAATTGGGCTATTTGGAAAGCAAGTTTACACTTTCGGGGTAGTACTCCCAGGATCCAATCAACGCAATAGGTTTTACATGACTAAAACCAATTGAAAAGCAAACCCAAAAAGGGTTTAAAGTAAGTTCATCAACTATATAAACCAAAACGATACAACCTCATTAACAGGAGATGATTATCTTCTGTTTCTTCAAGAAGAGACCGATCATTCATATATATATATATATATATATATATACCTTGAAAACACGAGTAGCAATTAAATTTAATATGTGATTTTAAAGATATGTGATTAGATTCAATACCAATTTATAATAAAAAAATATGAATTAGAAATGAAAGAAACAAGTGAATCAAACCAAATTTACTCAACATCGGTGACCTCGAGCTTTGTGACCACGAGATAGGTTTAGAGCAATAAGAACAATTAAGTAAGAAAAGTAAAGTAAGGGCAGTAGAGCTAAAGGACAATTCTGATGAATTGTAAGAGAGAAAAGTAGGATTGTATATTCTTCTCAATCATTAGATCCTGTTACAAAATGATTGGGATCCCCTTTATATAATATGAGAACCTAAATATGGTATATTTCTAGTTACAGTAGGGAATATTCCTGATACAGCCGTACGTCTAACCGCCTAGTACAGAATTGTACAATCATATTTCGGGATTTGCATCTTGGGGACGTGGCAGGAATCTAGCCCATTCTATTACAAATCGGCCATAACGATACTATTCTAGGGTCGAGCATACTCGACCTCGGAAGATGTCGTGCTCCGTCTTCGAACTCGGATCTGGCCCCCCGAGCTCGAACTCGATCTTGCTTGAGCTCGGACTTTGGATGATCCCTTGAGCATAAAGATCGAAGGTATACGATCTCAATTGTATAAAATATATATATATAGGAGAGCAATAAAAAAGTGAGGTGGCACCTCTCTACAACACATGCCACATAGCTTTAGCACTTGAATACCATTTACGTTTATCTTTGTTGTCTTTTATTTGCTTTAAAATTTCACTTTCATGACCCATACCAACTTCTACTCTTAATAATATCGATAATTCCCATGCTTTTTGTATTGATAAACCCAAAATATTTACATAAACTTTTCATAAAGCACCTTCTTTTTTATCTAATTAATTATTTATAAATATCATTTGCTATATTACGTATTATAGATACTTTTTATGTTTTATACAATGTATTTCATGTATTTAAGTTGTTGCGTTCATTAATACAACCAAAAAAATAGGCATAAAATCTGGGATTTCAACTAAGTTTGACATGTATTTACCTGTATTCAAGCAACATTAACATTAAATACATCAAAATATATAGGCGTAAAATCTGGAATTCAATGGAAGGAAATAAAATCACATGATATCCTCCTAATTTAACTCAACAAACTAAAATAATCCCTAATTAATCTGTATTTGAAAGATACATAATAAAAATTATAGCTGAATAAAGAGAAATACATATGAATAATACGGTTGAATACAACAAAATACACCTTAATTCATCTGAATAAAATACTTGAATACAAAAAAAATACAACTGATTAAACTTGAATACTAGTGAATACAACTGAAGTACATTCGAATACAATTGAATACAAAATAGGCGAAATCTGTGAATGCAATCTGCTACAGCTATTGACAATAGAGATTTCTTTGCGAAAAAATGTGCAGGCAGCTCAGGCAAAGAGATCCAAACTACAGCTCTTGAAGTTTCTTCACGAGGATTGAATCCTATTGTCCATGGAAAAGTTCTCAAAAAGAACTCGTCACCTTTCAACTTCATGTAGCTTGTGGATTTTGACAGAACTTGGACAAAATCTTCGAATAAATCAAACCTGATTTAATGATGAACAATGAAGCTTGATGAAGCCCTTCTTCAATGATGGACGAGTTTACCTCTTCAATGGAGAATTCCACCGTTGGTTCTCCATGAACAAAGTTAACAGGAGTCAACTCAATTTTAGATGCAACAACGACAGTTTTGGTTGGAACAAGCTGGGCAGCGTAGGGTTATGTGAGAGAAAATACAAAAAGGAAGAGAGAAAAATAATATTTAGATATATGGTCTTAATTGTAGGATGTAACTATATTTAGATTTTTTGCTATAAAGGATAAAAGGTATTTATAGGATGCAATATTTTAAAATGATATTTATTATTGATAAATAGGGTACTAAGATTTTCTATACGGTGCAAAAATTCCAATATTTATTTACAAAGATTAAAATATCTTATAGTATTCATCTATTTTTTACTGTGTAAGTTCATAATTCTGTTTCATGAATCACCTATCCAAGGTTACCTTTTCATTCTTTATCTGAAATAGTAATGTCGTGATATTTACTGCAGTACTGGATTCATGTTTCAGTTTGGTTCAAGGAAGAAACTCTTGAATAATGATTAGTTTGTGGAGGAGTGTCGACAAGAGCTTGAAAAAATATGTACTGATTTTGCATTTCTCTTTCTTATGATTAAAGTCCCAAGGTTTATATTTTTCTTCTCTAATTCCTTTTTCGTGTGTTCTTTTTCGTTTGTTTTCTATTAACTTCTTATTGTCGTAAGTCTGTATTTTTGTTTAGGCTCAAATTAGTCACTTATGAGATAAAATTTGTTGGAAGTTTACTAACTGTTAACAAATAACAACTAATTGTGTAAAGAATAAAATTTAAACATTGAAATATGCCCTTCATCTGCATGTTTGTTTCTTCTATAATAGAAATTATTTTCTGCTTCGTTGCTACTTGTAATTTTATAATGTAAGTAGTGAATTTATCTTCCATTTTATTCGTAGGATCAGGTTGTGTATTATATGTACGACAAAATAAAATATCTCTTTCGCTAATAGGATACAAATAATAACAAGTACCTTGAAGTGAAGCATTATTCTGTTTACTTTGTAACTTTTGATTCTTCTTGAAGTATTGTGAAAATTATATTTCTTTTTGAAAATTGTGTAATGATTTTCTTCTTTGAATGAATAAAAATAATGACAATATATATATATATATATATATATATATATATATATATATATATATATATATATATATATATATATATATAAACCTTTTTATTTTGCTGAAAGGATACAAAAAATTGGAGCAAGTATTCTGAAGTGTAGTACTATGATGTTCTCCTTGGAATGGAGAATATGAGAGGGAATCTAATAAGTAGGAAAAAAAAAAAAGACAAAGAAGAGGCCTGAAAATGGGATAACGAGAAGGATAGAAAAGAGAGAATACATACCACAACTTTCACTTATTTCTTCTATTTTGTTTTCTTTTTGTTATTAGTTTCTTTACTTTTATTTCATGTTTCTTTTATTTGAATAGGAGAAATTTTAGCGAAGCTGATATTTTACTATATAATGAGAAAATATCTATTTACATGCCTCTAATAATATATATGAATGAATCTTTTTCTTAAAAACCTTTTCTCTTTTGTTTCCTTTGTAAAAGAAGATCAGGAAAACAATACATTTAATTTAAATCTAATTCTAATTAAAATGATAAATATATATATGTAGAATTATATTTTATATGCATGGATATATGAAAAAAATTATCTTTTTCATACTTTATATATCATAAAATAAATTTGTAAAATTTAGTGATATTTTATAAAGTCGCGCGAAGTGCGCTAGTTTAAACTAAAACTTATTCCACTTAGATACTCTAACTCAATTAAATATGTACATATTGAATACCTAAGACACAATCTCTCTTAAAAGTAAAGTGCATGACTTTACCTTCGCTCGATTTTTTATCTCTAAAGAAAAGTGTGTGACTCACCAATGGTGAGTTCTCCTACCATTTTTATTGAATTTTATAATACTATAAGACCCGATTTAAAATCTCTTGGACTCTTGAAGTTTTGTTTACTCATTCCGGCAAAATATTTGTACGACCTTCATAGAATCACTTACTTAATCATTAATTCTTTCATTACCTTTTCATTTTCTTCTTCTGATAAAGTGGATTTCCTAACTGGACATACAAATTCATGGATGATCGATGTGACGACCTGGCTCATCGTCACGTGAGTTACCATATCGTTTTTTCCATTTTCTACTTCCTTATGTTTTATAATAGGAGTCTTGGGTGAATGAGTCAATTTGAATTGGTTTTAGATGGAAATGAGACACTTAGTCTCTTAAAAAAAGCTTATTTTTGAAAAGTCAACCGATTATTGACTATTGAGTTAGAGGATTCGAAGGTGATTTCCGGTGATTCGGTTAGCTTCGGGGATGAGATGTGACTTATGAGTGTGATCGAAATTAATTTTGGAGGTCCGATGTAGAATTAGACTTGAATTGGCGAAGTTAGTATTTTGGTGAATTCCGATTGATAGGTGAGATTTTGATCCGAGGATCGGAATGGAATTTTGAGAATTGTTGTAGCTTCGTTAGGTAATTTTGGATGTATGTGCAAAATTTCAGATCATTCGGAGGTATTTTGGTCGGATTTTTGATCAAATGCGTATTTCGGAAGTGTTCGAGAAACTTAGGCTTGAATTCAGTGAGAATTGATGATTTTAGCGTTGTTAGATGTGTTTTGATGATTGGAACAAGTTTGAATGATACTTTAGGATGTGTTGTGCCTTTGGTTGAGGTTTCGGGGGCCTCGAGTGAGTTTCGGATGGTCGAATGGACCAATTCTTGCTTGTAAAAGTTGCAGATTTTCCAGCTGAAGTGTTGCAGGTATTTGCCCATCGCGTTCGCATGAAGTGAGTCGCGAACGTGTAGAAGGAATTTGAGGGCCAGGATTTTTGACCTTCGCGTTCGTGTCTGAGGCCTCGTGATCACGTAAGGTAAGGTGATCAAGCATCACGTTCGCGTGAAGGTACTCGTGTTCGCGTATAAGGACTGGGGTTCAGAGGCGAAATGTTCTTCGTTCGCAATGTAGCTAGCGTTCGCGTAGGCTTAGGGGCTCATAACTTCGCTTTCGCGAAGGGCATTTTTGGAAGTAGCAAATTTTGTTCATCGTGAACGCGAGAGGTCTCTCACGTTCGCATAGAAGAAAATAAGTCTGGGCAGAAGGGTTTTATTAAATATTTTATCCGCGAACCAAGTCTTATTTCCACCATTTTTGAGCACCCTTGAGAGCTTTTGTACGAAAATTGAAGGTGATTTGGAGTGGGTGTAATTGGAGGTGAGTTCTATGACCTAAATACATAATTTAATGGTAAAATTAACATAGAAATTTGTGGAAATTCATCAAAGTGGAATTTGAGGGGTCAAATGAACTCCAATTTTGATAATTTTGATATGTATAGACTCGTGGAGAGATAAGGAATCTGGTGATGTTAATTTTCTGATTTTTCGAGAAGTGAGTCCGGGGCTCGGCTTTTATAAATTTCATGATATTTTATATTTTTTGAGTCTTTTTGATTGGATTATGTTCCCTTAGCCTATTGTTACGTATTCATTATGATTTTGTTCAAATTTGACGTGCGAAGAGGTCGATTTGCAAGGCAAGGGCATAGCGAGCTAGGATTTTGGCCGGCTTGAGGTGAGTAATGATAGTAAATGATATCCCGAGGTTTTGAAACTCTGAATTTGCACAACGTAGTGCTATACTGAGGTGAAATACGCGCTTAATGGTGAGCGCGAGATTGTTTACTACTGTGGATTATGACTTGTTCTGTCCTGTTTGATATTTTACCGCGTATTTGCTTAAGTTTTTTTGCTTACCATCGTGATTTGGGCTTATTGCCATATTTTGGGCTTAATGCCGATTATTTGAACCCTTCGGAAATTGTTGTTCTTATTTCCTCACTATTTTGGTACGTTATTTGAATTCAGTCCTAATGATTATACTGTTTTGCAAACTCAGTCATTTTAATTGAATTTTGAGAATTTACTGATATTTCACTGTTGTCTGGGTTGAGAACTATTATTTTATTGATGCCCGAAGGGCTTATAATATTTTTTGGACTGAGTGAGGCTTTCATGCCTTGAGCATGATGTGATGAGGCTTTTAGACCTTGAGTGATATGTGAGGAGGCTTTCAGGCCTCGAGTGATATTTGAGAAGGCTTTCAGGACTCAAGTGATATGTGAAGAGGCTTTTAGGCCTCGAGTGTAATGTGAGAAGGCTTTTGGGCCTTGTCTTATATGCCACGAGGTGACTTGATATTGTACTTGGGCCGTAAGGGGCCCCTCCGGGAGTCTGTACACCCCTAGCGAGTGCGGGTACCCATATGATATGAGAGTGAGCCCGAGGGGCTGATGTTATGCTGAGCGATTAATTCTGGGCTCGAGGGGCAGATTTCTATACACTATATACTTGTCATTTTACCCAATTCACCTGTTCTTAAACGGAGGTATTACTTGACTCTACATTGTTTTACTGTTTTACCTGATTTACTGCTTAATATAGAACTGCCTTGTGCTTTTGTGTGATTTTGTGCCTTCGGTTATTATTTATAATTATTACTCACTGGGTTGGAGTACTCACATTACTCCCTTCACTATGTGTGCAGATATAGGCGTAGCAGAATCTACCCCTGGGTACTGATTCTTCCCAGACCAGGAGGCTAGACGGAGCGATGAGGTAGCTGTTGACGTTCGCAACCCTTATCTCTCATATTTCCTATGTTTGAGTTTCCTTTACACCATTGTATCAGACTTTACATTTTATAGACTTATTTTAATCATCGCAGTAGCTCATGACTTGTGACACCCCGATTTGGGCTGTGTCGGGTTGGTATCGTATGCTGGTATTGTTATTTCCGCATTTTATAATTGTTTGCACTTTTTATGGATTTGCTTAAAAGCTTAATAATTTCTAAAAGAGGTATTCGCGTTGTTCTTGCTGGACTTGTCTTCACGAGAGGCGCCATCACGATCGAGGTTGGGAATTGGGTCGTGACAAGTTGGTATCAGAGCGTAGGTTACTAGGTCTTGCGAGTTATGAACTAGTTTAGTAGAGTCTCGCGGATCGATACAGAGTCATATGTACTTATCCTCGGGAGGCTGCAAAACCTTTTAGAAAAACTTCACATTCTTGAAATGATGATATGATATATCAATAACTAGCAACACAGACTAAGATATGATATATAATGAATGAATATGACTTAGTACGAAATTTCAATAAAATAAGTCAACAACAACAAACGACCACTATGGGTCCCAACAGTACCGGCACATAGCCTAAACATGGTTTCTAGCATGATTGACAACTCAATTACTTTCACATAATAGAAGTACGGATATCAACAAGATAAATTCACTATACAACTCCATAGAATCAACCACGTCACAATTCTAATGGTGCACGCCCGCACGTCCGTCACTTGGCATGTGCATCACCTCAACACCAATCATATAACACATAATTCGGGGATTCGAATCCTCAGGGCCAAGTATAGAAGTGTTACTTACCTCAATTCGAGCAAATCTCTACTCCAACACACCTTTGCCTCACGAAACGGCCTCCGAATGCCTTGAATCTAACCACAAACAATGCGATACAATAAACATAGGCTAAAGGAATCAATTCCACAAGAAAATACAAAGTTATTAATCAAAACTCAAAAATTGACTCAAAGCTGCCCCCCTGGACCCACATCTCGAAATTTGACAAAATTGGCAAAAGCCGAAAGTCCATTAAACCACAAGTTCAACCATACCAAATTTATCAAAATTCAACACCAAATCGCCACCCAAAACCCCAAATCAAACTCTCCAAATCACAAGCCTCAAACTCCCAATTTACACCCCAAACTCACACAATCTAGGTGGGGAAATCAATGGGAACCAAGATTATTGAATAAAAATGAACACAAGAGGCTTACCTCAAGAATCCCCTCGAAAACCTTAGCAAAAACATCTTCTTAGACCGATCTTGAGATGTTACAAATGGTGAAAAATCTCGGAACCCTTGTTTATAATACACTACCCAGCCTTTTTCTCACCCGCAGCCAATTATCTGCACCTGCGAAACCGCTTTTGCGGTAAAAGCCTCTGCTACTGTAGAAACCACTTAAATACCGGGGCCTACATTTGCACTTCAGGTTCCGCACATACGGAGGCGCATCTACAGCCTTCCATCTGCATATGCGAAAACAGACCTCTCCCTCAACTTTGGCCCGCACCTGCGGGCTCGTAGATGCGGTTATCCCCTCGCACCTACAACCTACCCAGGCCAACCCACCTCCACACCTACATAAATATAGATGCATCTGCGACATCATACCTGCTGCCAACCTCTCGCTAAGAGTCCCAACTTCAGCAATGAACTAAGTCTCATTTTCGATCCATTAACCATCCGAAATCAATTCGAGGCCACCGGGACCTCAATCAAATATACCAACAAGTCCTAAAGTACGATGTGAATTTAGTCGAACCCTCAAATCACCTCAAACAATATCAAAAATACTAATCACACCCCAATTCAAGACTATTGAATTTAAGAAATTCCAACTTCTACAAATGCTGCCGAAACCTATCAAATAACGTCTAATTGACCCCATATTTTGCACACAAGTCACAAATGACGCCACGGACCTACTCCAACTTCTGGAACTCCAATCCGATCCCGATTATAAAAAAGTTCACTTCTAGTTAAACTTTCCAAAAATCCAACTTTCGCCATTTCAAGCTATTACATCTATAGATCTCCACATCACAATCCAAACATGTTCCTAAGTCCTGAATCACTCAATGGAGCTAAAAGAACTATCAAAACTTCATTTTAGAGTCGTTTGACTTAAGTCAATATCCGATCAACCTTTTCAATTTAGGCTTCCAACCTTGAGACTAAGTGTCTCAATTCATTCCGAAATCCCTCCTGACCCGAATCGACTAGCCCGACAAGTCATAAAACTATTGTAAAGCATAAAATTAGCAGTAAATGGGGGAAGAGGGCGACAACTCTCAAAACGACCGGCTGGGTGGTTGCACCCTCTCCTTTTTAAACAAACGTTCGTCCTCGAACGAGTCTAGAAACATACATGGAATCTCAAATACGTGTGGCTATCTGCTCCGCATCTCCCGCTCGGTCTCCCAAGTAGCTCCTTAATTGGCTGACCTCTCCACTGCACATTCACTGAAGCTATGTTATTTGACCTCAACTTTCAAACTTGCCGATCTAAAATGGCAATCGGCTCCACAACATAAGTCAAATCACCATCCAAATGTACTATGTTAAAATTCAAAATATGAGACGGATCGCCAGCGTAGTTTCGGAGCATAGATTTTTTTTCTAGACGCTACCTACCAGCATAACAAGCTCAATCTTAACACTCAGCTTTTTCCTTTTGTTTTTTCGGTTACAGTAGGTCACGGATATTGGTGGATGGACCATAAGTTTGATTGGAAAATATTAAGTTAATTTGTAGTTGAGACCAGATGTCTTGGTGAATATTTTCTTCCCCTTTTGAGTAATATTCTCTGTGTGAAAGTAAATTATAGGGACAAGAAGATAATCCTATAAACTTGCCAATTTATGGGAATAAACAAAAGGATCATATAGTACACGTGCAACCATCAAAAGCTTTAAGTTTATTGATTGTATGGGAGTTTCGTATACACAATAGATGTAAATATAAACAATCTGGAAAAAATAAAAAAACCACATAAACATAGGGATATTGCATACATTGGAGTTTGGACTACAACATTCATAAGGCCCAAATCCAGCACTTGCGATCTGTGTCCTTATTGTTTAGATGGACTAAAGCCCAAACACTGATAGTTCTCAGCTCTGTTTGCAGACCTGGGATGGCCTCATGTCTGTCTGACAGACTACTAATCTTTTTTGCTCTATTTTCTTTTTCAATTCACCTGCAGCAAACTGTTTTGCTGAACAGATGTTTAAACAAAGAATATCAAATGTCTCTTTGTAGAACTGACTCTTTCATTGCCTCAATTTGGATACTCTAAATCAATTTTGAACATGTAAGAATTCTAGGAGTCGTATGAATATGGATGAAAAAAGCCAAGGAACCAAAAAATAGAGTAAAGAAGCTATTATCCATTGGTTATGTTCCACAGTAATGCTATCCGTTCAATCCTCACTCAAGAAAAAGAATTGAACAATTACTGGGCAAAAAGTTAAACCATACACAGCCATCAAAGAAAAAAAATAATTTTGGATTCAGATTTCGCTATCGCCCTTTCGCTTTTAGATCTCCAAATGTATTGGGCTACTTCAAGAAGAGACCTATCTTTTGACTTAAAATCGGTTTAAAGTTGATATATATATATATATATATATATATATATATATATATATATATATATATATATATATATATATATATATATATATATGAAGTAGAAGCAAGTGAAAGAAACAAGTGAATCAAAGCAAATTTACTCAACATCGGTGACCTCGAGCTTCGTGACCTCGAGATAGGTTCACAACAATAAGAAAAATTAAGTAAGGAAAGTAAAGTAAGAGCAGTAGAGCTAAAGGAGAATTAAGAGAAAAAGTATGATAGTATATTCTTCTCAATCATTAGATTCTATTACAAAATGATTGGAATCTCTTTTATATAACATGAGAACTCAAAATATGGTATATTTCTATTTATAGTTGGAAATATTCCTGATACATTCGTCTAATCGCCTAGTATAGAATTGTACAATCATAATCTTGGATTTGCGCGATTATCTTGGGGGCATGACAGGAATCTAGCCAATTCTGTTACAAATCGGCCATAACGGCAAATACTTATTTTGAGAGTCAATTCATGAACGAAAGTGGATGATTTTCTTGATATACACAATATAATGTATGGGTAATGTTTATTGTCATGATCCAAACCGAAGGGTCGCGAAAGGCACCTAGTGCCTAACTCAACCGACTACCAACAATGTATCCTTATTATCATACAATCATGGGTGAATAAGCTGGAAAGGACGTCATGAGATAACCAGAACTAAATATAAGAGAATACATGACATAATACGACCCAACATGATATACAAACTTATACATGTGACATAAGGTCTATAAGACCGAAATGATCATTTATACACTTAAAACATAGGCCGACAAGGCCATACAAGTAAACATATAAATAACATTCGTCTACAAGCCTCTAAGAGTACATGAATGTCATAAAGGTCAGGACAAAGCCCCGCCAAACCAATCAATATTTATCCAAAGCATATTGACCAAAATAGGCAACTTTGGAGCAAATGGAGTGCGCCAACACCTTCCATTGAGCTGACACTACAAAAAAATGGGTAAATTGCGGAGGTTAAAATTGCAGTTTGCGGAGGGTAGAACCCTCCGCTATTTGCTGTCACGGCGGTTGAGCAAGCCCCCACAGTATGCATCGCCGCTATTAATTTGCGACAGACAAATGCGGGGGTTTCTTGAACCGCCGTGACAGCAAATAGCCGAGGTTCCTACCCTCCACAAACTTCAATTTTAACCTCCGCAATTTTATGAGCGAAAATAGATTTTACTTTTAAAATTTAATTACTGTTTTTGAGTGTAGGGGTTGTAGACCCCCGCAATCTGTAATTTCTTTTGGGGGTTATATTCCCATCTATTTTTAAATATATTATAGAATTGATTTTTATCAACAATATGCCATATTTTTCGTCTAATATCAATTAAAATATTTATGCTCAAACCAAAATATTAAAAATTAAGAAACATCAACATTTCATTAACCGTGAAAAATAGTAGTATCATATGTCTTCAAACAAAAATTGGAATATAGTTAACTATTTATATTAGTGATCAACTATTACATTGTCCTAATACATCCACTTCAATTAAAATGAATCTCATGATTGTCAATGGGATTACTTCCGCCAGAAGATCTTATTGCATCCGTCGGTGAAACGGGTCCACTAGCTGCATCACTTGGCTGCAACAAAAGTAAAAAAAATATAACTATTACGAGCAAATGTTACTTGAGAAACAAATATAACTGCATTTACTCAGAAGAAAAAAGAAAAATTCAAACAGATTGAACAAAATAAACTAAGAGACATTTCAACCAATTACACTGTTTGCCATTTAGAGGAACTTCGACATTCGTTAACAAAAGTTTCCATTTCATTTTAAGCAAAAAACAACAAAACACCAGTACATACCACATTCACAATAAACACCATAACCAAGTCAAATGACGTCTAAATGCTTAAACTTCAATACATCCGAAAGTATGTACAGCAAATACAAAAGGAATGCCTGTTTATAAACGACAACAAGGTGTCTCATTTTCTTGTTTTCTTTCTTTTCTAACAGTTAGCATTATGTATGTATTTAGATTCGTTGCTTGTTCAGTGCTACTAATCTTATAAGTAAATTACAAAACCAGTTTCACTCTCTCTTATTTTCTCGTCATATTTTCCTTTTTAGTCTCATTCACTTTCAGCCTTTTTCTTGATCTTGACATTAACAACAACAAAATGGAGGGTGGGAGTTTGTCTGATCATTTCATTGATGATTCTGAATTTGACATCTTTAGTATTTTAGAGGCTTTAGAAGGCGGCGGTGTGTCGGAGTTTAACATGAGTAACCCCACAACAACAACGACGACAACAACAACGACAATGTCGGATGAAATCAATGGTTTAGTTTCAAAAGAAGAAGAGAAGAAAAGGAAGTTAGTTTCTCGGAAATCAACAGGTTCGAGTGCAACTTTACAAGAATACTCAGAAACTGAAGCAGACGGTGGTGTTACACCAAATAGCAATAAGAGACAAATATTAGCAGCAGTAATTGGTGGGGTAGATGAGGGAAATAACCTAATGGAAATAAAGATTTCTCACGTAAAAGTTGAAAGAAACCGCAGGAAGCAAATGAATGAATATTTATCTGTTCTTCGCTCTTTGATGCCTTGTTTTTATGCTAAACGAGTAAGCTTCTAATTCTCTTTTCCAACTTTTGACACCTTTTCATTTTTCATTTTCTAGTGGTTTTAACAAAATCTGCTTGTGAGTTTAATTAACTTCTATACTTTTTTAAAGGAATAGGTAAACATCTTTTCACACCAATAAAGATTCCTATGGTAGTTCAACTAGATCAGGCTCTTCACACCAATAAAGTTCGATTATTTCTCTGTTGCTAATAAAGTTGTATCGAACACCATTCAAGAAGCATAATGTGCCATTCGTGGGGCTAATAAATTAAAAATACCAAGTTAAATAATCAGGGACACACAATTTGTGGTTCAATCTGCAGCAAGCATCAAAGAATTTTGGCAGAAGAAACTAGAACATATGCCAATGCAATGAAAGGCTATGTTGTAATCTAACTCTAAGTAAGTCTCTGACATTTTTTTAATTGCCATTTTTAAAATCTAGTTCTCTTTGCAAAATCTACATACTACTTAACAGAGAGCATGAAACTAAAATCATACTCATTAGAAGAACTAAGCACTTACCGTTGTAGGAGATGAAGCAAAGATCCCAACAAATTGTTCTGGTATTGAACCTTCCTTCATTATCATATATTCTTTGAGAGTACTCATCAATTGATTGTACTTCTCTTGGCATCCAGAAGAAGAACATCCAACATTATTACTCACAATTCTAATATTACCAAGACGAAGATTTGTCTCTTTGAAAATATTGCTTGGAGTAGCTCCTAATCCCAAACATCTCACCCTTCCAGGATGTTCTTTGCCTAGCACCTTACCAACAGCATCATTTGGAGAAATTTCAGACTCATCCACCGTACTTTCACTCACCGCTAGCTCAATTTTTTCCTAAACACAATACACATCAAAAAATCTGAGCCTACTGTTCTTTGTGCAAGAACACCAGTTATAGCCAAGGAAGTAATTAAGTGTGGGAAAAGGACAGAAAACAGACCAAGAAAAAAGAAGAGGACGGGAAACAGACATTCTTGGTTATTGTAACTTACACATATTTCTTTTGCCTCCTCATTTACATATGATCTATCTTTTTTTGTATGTGTAGCAAGATAAAGTTGTGCTCGTCCAGGCTTACTTCCTGTCTCAGCCATCTATGCATGAAAACAAAAATAAGTTAGAATAGTTTAATTAAAGTATAAGAAATAGATACAATATCTAAAATCTAAATAGTAAAGTAAGGTAAATAATGTGACATCTTTCACCATTTCAGCCCTTCTTCTAGAATTAGGTTTGGAGCCACCGGTGTGTGGAACTGTTTGCTTCTTCCGATTTTCGGCATTTCTTTTACACATGTTCTAACAATAAGATACATTTTAGTCAATTATACAAAATAAATACTCATATTTATATGCATTTCAATGTGACGTCTTAGAAAATACTTGAGTTTCTTCTTTATAACGGTAGTTCACAAAGATAGCCCATTGATCCCGACTAATACCTATCGGAACATTATCCATAATCTCATCTTTGGTTTTAAGTGGGTCTTTAAACTCATTCCACAACTTCTGCCTACTTGAAGCCCACTTCTTTTAAATAGAGTTATAAACATATCCTCGTGCAACTTCCTCAATGGTCATAAAACAGAAATGAGACTTCAAAAAAAAAATGGTTAGTTTATCTTTTATATACAAATATATATAAAAAACGACAAAATAGAGGTATAGTTATAAAGATCTAGAACTTATACCTTTATAATGTTATTAAAGCAGTCGTTAAAGTATGACTTAGGCATATCCGGCCATTTATCAAAACCAATTGGAAATATGGTACAGTCAGTTGCTAAAAGGCCACATACGCCTGCTAGAAGGCCTTGTGCTTTGCCAATCGGATCCTTGCCATCAAACTCCACCACAACACGTTCTCCCTGAGGTAAACTTAATGCTTCTCTAGTCTTCAATTTCAGCCTTTTGGTATTTCCATGTAAATCTTTAATAAATAACAATGAAAGCAAAAAAGTAAAGGTAAGAGCATGTTCTATTGTATTCTGTCGTAGAACAATGACGGATGGGAATTGAGAGGCATAGATTCTGCTGTATATTTTAATGTTAGCCATGTTCTATATTTGATGATAAGAATAAATTAGCTTAACTAACAAGATTTCTGCTAATAAATACCAAAATGTTCTATTTTTTATATTTGAAAAGGCTTTCTACGATGTCATGTGCTCTTTGACTTTGGGTGAAGTTTATAACTAGTTTTCATAGTCATAATACTTCTTTTAGCAGAATGTTTGCATATTGTTTAATAAAAATGACAAATCATTGATTTCCCTTACGATGATTTTACTTTATTCAGGTTTGGATTTGCATGAATTGTTCACTTATATCAAGTTTGACATGATTCTTCTTTAAGACATATACTAGCCAGCTCTTATTAGCAAAACCAACAAGTTAAGAATATAAGAAGATGAAGACAACATCTTCAAGTTCAAATATAAACAACTTGATTGAAGTCCTAGAAGAACTCCACATTCTGTATATCATTTAGAAAGATTACCAGATAGGAACATACAAGAAACTTGAAGTAACCAAGTCCTAGCTTTAACCTAGAAAATAACAGCCACACATAGTAGCAGATAGGTGAAACAACAACAGATGTACAAAAGTCCTATAGACGATGCATTGGACAAGTATAAATAGATCCACTCATGATAACAATGTTATTTTCCTTAATTTCATTTAAGCCAAATAGTATGTAATTGATTGTTGCAGTCTTTGTAAGTTAGTTATATTTGTTATACTTTCTGGATTAGGAGATACATTATTTAGAAAGATAAGATAATAACAGACAACTACTTAAACAACTTGATTGATAAAATGATTAGTTTCACAAAATAAAGTATACAATCCATACTCACAGTGAACAGAGATCATTGCAACAGAAATCATAACAGTTCATTCATATTGCTCATTCATGTTTCGACCCTTTTATAACAGTGCATACAAAATCAGTTTGTGCCGCCGGCAGCTCGATCACCTAAACGAACACCATATGGGCAGAATTGAACAAATTTCCAATAAAATCAGAGAGCAAAAACACTTTGCAACTCAAATACCCCATGACAAAACTTTCATATCAAAACCAGAGTTTAACAAACTCAGCAGCAAAGATCCAAAAATAACAAAACCTCAAACAAGGTTGGCGACTCGATAGTTCAACAGCAACCTCGCCTGTTAACTTCGAACGGACCACACGAAATCCATTTTTTGAAACCAAATGTTTGCCACAAACAGAGAAGCAAATTTTGTAGAGTTCCCAATATTAGTTTGAATCCAACAACGTTTAATTGTAAAGATGTATAGCTATTCACAAAAGGATAATGATTATCTATTCCATCGACAGTCCAATGATGTGAAGACTCACGTTTAGGACGCTTACTGAATGTTGTTTGTGCTGGTGCGGGATTAATTGGAGGTTGAAATGAAGGAGTTGTCTGACTCGTGGCCTGAAATAAAGGAGTTGTCTGTCCCGTAGCCTGAAATGAAGGAGTTGGCAGTGTTGTGGCTTGAAATGAAGTAGTTTGTTGTCTTGTAGGTTGAAATGAAGGAGTTGGTAGTGATGTCGCCTAAAAAGAAGGAGTCGGCTGAATGCAAGGAGTTGATTGCCCCATGGACTGAAATGAAAGAGCTTGTTGTCTTTGCTGTGTTGTGGCCTGAAAAGAAGGAGTTGGCTGAATGCAAGGAGTTGTCTGCCCTATGGCTGATTGAACTGACTTTTGTAAGTTCTGAAAACGTTTGGTCTTCAGCATATCTGCAATCAACAAAATAATTAATAAGTAATAGAAAGTATAAAATACAAATACAAATAAATTACATATATATAAAAGAAAAAAAAACATACAAGGATACAAGAAAATATACATGCCTATTCAGACATATGCTCATCTATTGCAATTTGGATATTCTCATAAGCATCATCAAAAAATTGTTCAAGTTCTTGTTGTTGGTATGGTTGATTCTCATATATTTCATTTTCATCGACCTCTCCCATATCAAATAAATCTCTCGGCTTTAAATGTACAGCCACACTCCATTCTTTATCTGTTTCATCATCAACATAGTAAACCATATTTGCTTGAGATGCTTCAATGTAAAGATCATCATCCTCACGATCACCAATATGAATCAATCTAGAAAAATTGACACAATTAAAATTCCAAGCATCTCTTTTGAACCTTCTATCCCGAGTAGTGTCGGCCCACTGGCATTTAAAGAGCACAACTGTGAATAGATAATAATTAAGCTCAATAATATCTTCTAACTTCCCATAGTATGGCAAGTCTGCTTGTCTTGCACTTCTATCAGCACTAGATGCAACGCAAGAAGTGTTAGAAGTAAGAAAAACTCCACTGTTTTGAGTTTTTAATCCTTGATCTCTAGACAAAATTCGAAATTTGAATCCATTGATGTTATAAGCAGTGAACCTTCTAGCATCTGGCGCTGGACCTCGTGCTAGGTACTTCAAATCAGTAGAGATGGTGTCTGCAATCTCTGGGTTCATAATCTAATAATAACAAACTTATTTTAGTCAAGCATATTAAATCCAATGAGAAAAGCTATGTGAAGCAAAAATTATTATACCATTCACTCACCCGTTTTGGGAACCAATCAGGAAACTCTCTATTAACCCTCCTCTCCAAATCTGAAGCTGAAGGTCTCCGTCCTCTTGTGCTCTTTCTTATGTAATCCCTAAACTCACTTCATATAAGATAACTATATCAATTTTAATTATTTTAGTTCTAAACTTTTGCCAATATTCATATCAATTTTATTTACTTACTCAATAAATGGCTTCACTGCCGCACAATTAAATAACACATATCGATGAGCTTGCCTCTTCACCAATGGAGTCAAGGGGAACGTTGAGGAGCCTCCAACTGGTTTACCTTGTGGAGGGAAGATAGAGGACATTTCATAAGCCTCATTAAGATTTGGTTCATCATTCACACGTCTAGGCCTATTAAGCCTTGACTCAATCCCCTCAAAGTAACGAGAACAAAAAGTTAGAGCTTCTTCAACAATGTAACCTTCAACTATGGAACCTTCTGGTTGAGCCTTATTCCCTACGAGAGACTTAAAATGACCTAACAATCTATAACATAAAATGAAACATGTTTAGAATAAGCACTTAACTTGAATTAATATTACGTACATCAAAATTTCGAATAAGAAATGTTTTACCTTTCAACAAAATACATCCACCTATAATGTACCGGACCACCTTGTATTGCTTCATCTACTAGATGGACAGTTAAATGGACCATTACAGTAAAGAATGATGGTGGGAATAATATCTCTATGTGGCAAAGTGTGAGCACAATGCGATCTTGTAGCTTTTCTAGATCCGCCAAACTCAAACTTTTAAGACAAAGTTCTCTGAAAAAAAAAAAAGGAAAGCTCTACTAAGACTGCAACAACCTCCTTTGGCAGCACATTGCGAATTGCTATTGGTAACAATTGCTCCATAATAATATGACAATCATGACTCTTTAATCCAAAGATTCTCCTTTGATCTGGATCAATGCAACCAGAAATAATACTCGAGTAACCATCCGACACTAAAATATTCTTTAAAGTTGTGAGGAAAGCCACTTTCTTTTCCTTTGGAATGGTAAACACAGCAAGCCGACACTCATCATTCTCATCGGGCCAAAGATCATGCCTTATACCCATATCTTGCAAATCTTTCCGCGCCTTAATATTATCTTTTGACTTGTCTTTATCATTGAGCAAAGAATATATAATATTGTCAAACACATTCTTTTCGATGTGCATGATGTCTAAATTGTGGCGCAACGAGTTGAACTCCCAATATGGAAGATTAAAGAATATACTTTTTTTCCTCCATTGTTGTGCTGCACCTTGCCCAATATTTCTTTGTCTAGCTCTTTTTCTTCTCTCACTCAACTCAGCCGGTTTTCCAAATATAACATCAATATCTTTCACTTGTTGCAAAATATCAGACCTGGATAACTTTCTCGGTGGGTTTCTTTCTTCCACATTTCCATCAAAGCGATGTCTCATCAGTCTAAATTTATGATTTCTTGCTAAAAATCTACGATGGCCAATAAAGCACCACTTTCTACTATGGCGAAGCCGACAAGGTTCTGCATCAAAATTACAAGTGGGACATACTAGACCAGTATGTGAGTTCCAACCAGATAAGATATCGAGTCCAGGAAAGTCACTAATTATCCACATAAGAGCAGCTCGCAACCTAAACATCTCTTTCTTTGATGAATCAAAAGTTTCGACACATTCACTCCATAACTCATTCAACTCCTTAATAAGGGGCTGTAGGAAAACATCTATGTTATTTCCCCGCTGTACGTGGACCAGGAATGATCATTGAGAGAATAAAATTGGGTTGTTTCATACACAACCAAGGAGAAAGGTTGTATGGAACTAAAATGACTGGCCAAATGCTATAATTAGTATTCATTGTGCCAAAAGGATTAAAGCCATCACTAGCTAGGCCAAGACGAACATTCCGAGGATCAAAGGCAAATTCAGGAAAAATCATATCAAACCTCTTCCATGCCTCACCATCTTTAGGATGCCTCATGATTCCATCTTTGTTACTATCCTCGGCATGCCATCTCATATATTTTGCTATTTTAGAGCACATGAACAATCTCTGCAACCTTGGTTTTAATGGAAAGTAACGCAAAATCTTTGCAGACTTCTTAGTTTTCTTCTTGGTTTTCTTCTTGCCTGTAGCAGACACAAGATCTTCATTTATCTGCTTGTTAGGCTTCCACCTAGAAGTATGACAATACTTACATGTTTCCTCGTTAGCATCATTCCCCCAAAATAACATACAATCATTTGGACATGCATCTATATTGATATAATCAAGACAAAGAGGGATCCGTGCAAATGTAAATGCGTCCCTCAACAAATCTAGTATCATGGTCATTCCCTTGTCACTCAGCCCAGACAAACATTTTACGTGATACAATTTTAATAAAAATTCTAGTTTTGAGTACTTGGACCCTTCATACAATTCTTGACTTCCATCTCTAAGCAACTCGAAAAAGTCTTTATCATTTAAAGAAGGCTCATCATTTAACCTTTCTTCACCACTCCCTACTTCTGACGGACCCACATCAACACCATCGTGCCTTAGGCTCCCAAATGCTTCATTGATCAATAATTCTACTGGATTTTCAGGAGGTAATGTATCTTGTATAACCACATTATTTATAGAAGTAGGTAGTATATTTCTTTCACCGTGAATACTCCAAATGACATAATTTTCAGGAAATGGTTTGCAAATCAAATGATCAAGTGCTACATCTCTAGTCTGCCACTTTGCGAATCCACATTTAGGACAAGGACACTTTATTCTATCTCCAACAACGGCATTAGCAAATGCAAAATCTAAAAACTGATTTAAACCAAATAAATATTCCGTGGTGTTTCTTGGCTTTTTAATCCAAGATTTATCCATAGAAAAGTATTAAGTTTCAACCGTAGCTGATGAACCTTTCAAAATATAAAGAAAAAATATCAGTTCTCTATTATTAGAATAGAGAATAGTAACATTGAAGCAATAAATACATACAACAAAATATTAGTTCTCTATTATTATAAGTTTTACAGTAGTGTATAATAACAGGTAATACTTCACAACAAAGTATCAGTTCTCTGTTAAATACATGCATATGAAAATCTAATCTTAGCAGTCTACTATAAACATGTGTTCTTATGAATAGCATATTCATTAAAATACACAAACAAGATTGGGATTTTAAACAGCTAATCTTTGAAAATACACAAACAAGATCTTTCTTATTTAGAAAATATCAATCTCTTCAAAGAAGTATAATATAATTAATTACCATCCGTAAGTGCCATCTCTATCTCTTCCGTTTCCCCTCTTCTTAGATTTCCCGACACAAAACACCTAATCCCTTCTCCAGTGAAATATTTTAAATTGTAAACTAAGGAACTTTGAATCTGGATGCAGGCCTGTTTCTATCCATTGCTTATAAAGACTAAAATTCCTATTTTTAGACTATAAATCATCGTGTCTTTAGTTTATTTTTTCATTATAAGTATGTTATGTGCTTTCCACGTGACTATGTTCAGATTTTCTGAGTTTGAAACTGAATTGTATGTTATATTCTACAAGGTAGACTATATACTGTACGAAAATTTTAGCTGGAAGCAAATTCCTCAGTAAAGCTAGGTGCAAGTTTGTTGCTACGGAGAACAATAACCTGGAGCCTCGAGATGATATGGAATTTGATTCTCATGTGCAGCCTATGAATTCTATAAAGAATATGCAAAATCGGTCGGGTTTGGCACCGCCAAATTGAGTAGTCGTCGTTCTAAGGCATCCAAAGAGTTTATTGATGTATGAAAATTGAATGAAAAAGTGTTGCTAACCTTGTGAAGATTTTCGTTTTCTCTGTTACGCGGATCGGAGAGAGATGCTTCTTCTTCTTTTTCTCTGTTAGGCGGAGAGAGAGAGAGAGAGAGAGAGTTAATTAGGGCAAGTAGGCGGATGTTTCTAGGATGGAAAAAAAAGGAGGGAGTGTGAAATAAATTGGGCGCTTATTTTTTAGGGTTGCGGAGGTTTATAACCCCTGAAATTGTTATAATTTTGTGGGGAATAAAAAAGTGCCGCAAATTTATGTAAATTGCGGAGGTTGCTTATACCCTCCGCAAAAAAACCTCCGCAATTTACACATTTTTTTGTAGTGTGATAGCCAACTAGGAAGATTGTTAACTTGTCTATCGGGACTAGCATGCATGAAACGCAGTGTCCCTAGGCAAAATGGACGTCAGTATGAATAAAGTACCGAGTATGTGTGGCAGGAAAGCATAAATAAGAACGGTAATATAAAGAGAGGTAATATGAGATACAACCTGTAACATCTGCATGCTTATAAAGGCTACTCACATAAAATGCATGACACACACAGGCGCGCGCGCACACACACTCACTCACACACACACACACACACACACACTATATATATATATATATACTATACACATATATATATATATATATATATATATATATATATATATATATATATATATATATATGGTTATGGTAAATAATTGTTAGGTGTTTGTCCAGATTCTTACCATAATTGATTTTTCTATCTCATGAAGGAAAGGACAATGTATTTACCATAATTGGGTTTTTCTTTTCCTAGAAGGAAAATATAATTCTTCCATATTTGGCTAGTCTTTTTTCTTGTAAGAAAAAGGTTTGGAGTTCTATAAATTGAAGATCTGTCATTCTCATTATGTAGCATCCACATTGTAGCCATATGGGGTTTGAGAATCGTGTTTAGAGAGAGAACTTTACAGAACAAGTGTTAGTGTTTCACTTGTGTTTTCCTCTTCGTGAGGTTGTTCTCTCGTATATTGCACTCTCTTTTTATATAGTGGATGACTCATCTCCGCCGTGAATATGTATGTCAATTGACCGAATCACGTTATATATTTGTGTCTCTTTTGGCATATTTCTCTTTTGTTGTTTGATTTATCGTCAGTGAAAGTTATTTTACTAGCTTTCACGTGACACCTGAAAGTTTATTTTACTAGCTTTCACGTGACACCTGATTTTTTCAGTCCGAACAAAAACAAATTGTAAATTTGTAACCTAAGAGGAAGAGAACTAAAATCATCAACTTTAATTCCCAGCTTGGCATTATTGTATCAAGCTTTCACTGAAAGCTTTGACCCGTGAACATCACATATAATGGGCCAAGGATTGTATGTTTTGAATATATTAGGACAAGAACATTTATTACTGTATAATTAGGTTAATATCATCGTAGCATAAAGTCAAGACTTGATTTTTTTTGTTTTCAATTGATCCTTGGGATATAAATTAGCTTACTAAAAAATTGCCTAATGGTAGATGATATTTTCTTCACCCTGAAACATTTAGTTACGATATATTATTGTGAACAACAATAACTTTCGTTTAAAATACACGGTTTTCAATCCCTTGTAAATTTAGTTGGATCACGTAAGTGAATTCCGATAAAATGTGTTTTATATTGGTCATAAGAAGAAGTTTGATGAGCACTTGAAATTTGTGGATACGAATGACCGACGTCTATTTGTTAAGGGCCATACAGAGTTGCAAACCCTCACAAATATTAACGTTTTAACAACTAAATGGTCTCCTAAGAGTACAACAATACGCAAAAATCTTATTTGAGCCGTAGCTTTATGAATTTTAATTCTTGCTAGATTTTTATGGGCCCTAATTGACTATGTGAATGGAAAATAGATAGTAGAGAATAGAAACATAATACTCCTCTCCTTTTATTCATTTATCTAAAAAATTGTTCTCTCTATCAAAGGGAAGATAGTGATCAGAAAGATAGTCCATTCATTAGTTGGTTTTTGAATTATTATGTTCACATACAAGAGTCCAACAAAATGTCAGTATGTTTTGAAGGTGAAAATGAGAAGACTAAAGATGAGGACAAGAAAGAAGGAAAAGAAGTGGTAGTACGAGAGAAAATCCACTTCCAAATCATGGCCATCGTAACTTTTGGCTTTGGTAAAAGAAAGAGAGAGATGCATGGAGAAGTCACAAAATAGTAAGCTTATGATAATTGATGGGTTGAATTAGACCACGACCCAAACCAACCGCACGTCTTCTTTGTCACTTAGTACTTGAGAACACTAGCATAATATTACACTCAATAACGGTAATAATTGATGATCTTAATTTTTGCTCTTCCCTTGCTCAATAAAGCGAACCTTAAGGTAAAAAGTCAAACGACCCGACAATACTTTGTTGAACGTGAAGTTCTGGCCGCTAAACAAACAGAGGCAAAATATTAAAAATTGCATCCCAAGTGGCTTATTTGTGCAAACCATCCGAAATGCTTTATTATTAGGTTAGTAATCACATTTTTATGGATATGTAATTCATATTATTATACTATTGGTCCATACAAGTCAAAATCATACTATATAGACTAATTACCTATTATTATAGGTTATTTTAACTGATGGTATTAATAATATCATACCCCATTTGTTCATACAAGTTAAACTCGATCAAAGACAACACAGTCATGATGATATAATTTCATACATTAAGCCTCTTACACATTTTTTTTCACGATCATCCAAATCAATAATAACAAAATTATTTAGTACGTAATTAAGTCGCTGAGTTGTTAACCGGTGAAAGAAAGTCAGTAAATAATTAAGTTTTAATTAGAGTTAATTCACCTAACAGCGATACTGTAAACTACGTATATATTGTTATTATATTAATATAAATACTATTGTTTGACCCAAATTAATGTTTACAGACATTAATGAACTCAAACCAATTATTAAAAATAAAGGGCCAATCATAGCATGTCGTAGCATATCTGAAATTCAATAAATGAAAAGATAATAGAGACATATGTAGAGATAACATGGGATATTTAGTGATCTTTATTCATGATAATGGGTTAATCTGTCTCTCCATGAAGAGGTTCAAATCTTTACAATCATGTTTTCATGGATCTACTGTTATCCTATATTGTTGGTATTGATTCTCACTCTGTGTTGTACTCTGTATTTCTTAGAGCCCCCATGGGGAGAGAGTGGAACCTCTTTTTTCATCATTGCTTCGGTATTTATAGGTTTCAATTATGATAGTTGACTTTCTTTGGAGATCGAGTCTGTGTCCCGAAACTGTTGAGGGCGTACCCGCAAGGCGACGTCGCTGTCAAAAGAATTATAGGCCGCTATGGACAATAGCCTGTGGTCGAGGACGGCCTCGCTGTTTACGACGCTTGCACCGAATTGGGGACGGCTTCGACGCCCGTTATGATTTGGGCCGAGGGGAGTAATTAATTTATTCAGATTACTATAAGGTCGAATTGTAGCTCATAGAGATAGTCCCTCCGCTTATCGTGGTCACGTCGAGACGGGCCGGGATAAGCGGATATGATAGTTCGAACGGCGTCTCTTCTCGGTCGAGGAGACGACGGCCTCTCAGGATGCCTCTTCATCGGGCGTGAGTCCGAATGCACTCTTTCTTTACGCAGGCTTCAGGACGCAGGGTCCGGTTGATGCGTCGCCGTACTAGGGGCGTTTGAAGTGACGACTTGTATTTCGGCGCACACTCTCCGATTTCGATCGTGGAAGCGACGGTTTTGATGAGAATCGAACCGTTTCTGACGGTTGGGATTCGCATTAACTGGCGCCTGTCAGTTTCCCGAGGTTTTGATTCGATTTTTCTTATAAGAGGGCCCGGTGTGTCAGACATTCTTTGTTCTTTGATCTACTAATCGTTTTTCTCTCTAGCAAATTCTCAGATAATCTTGCTTTTTCTGTGGCATAATCGTTGACCGTTCTTAGTTATATTCTCCGTTCTTCATCTAACTTTCCCGGTGACACAAATTAATGGCTGGCCTTCCTCTTCGCGATGGTCTTCTGGTGGTGCTGCCAGCAGAATCTCCGGTGATTGAGGGGTTGTCCCCCATGCTACCAGCCGCTGACCGGAGCAATATTAAGAGGATGCCCTCAGTAGATGATATACTCCCAGGGGCGGGGAGCTTGGCGATGGATTTCACCGCAGACGGTGGTGTTGAGCCCGTCAACGAGGCCCCACTGATGGGGGAGGTGAGCATGGCCTAGCTGCGCGCGCATAGGCTCATCCCCTCACAAGAAATCACACATATTGCGGCGACTAAAGTTGCCACAAAACTCACGAAGTCGCTGCTAAAAGGTATTAGCGGCGACCTTTGTGTTGCCACTGAGTAAGCCGTAACTGAAGGTTATTTATGGCAACGTTTGAGGTCGCCACTAAATGATAATCATTTGTGGCGACAAAGTTGCAGCAAAATATAGAAAAAAACGCTATAAAAAATTGTTCAATAAGAACAAATATTAGATGAGTCACTACTATAAATATTCTTTAGTAGCGACTAAACCTGTCACAAAAAAATATTTATGTTTAGTGTCTATATTTACCTTTAGCGGCGACCATTGTCGCCACAAAATATATTTATGTACAGTGGCAAGATTATGTCGCCGCTATAAATATTCTTTAGTTGCGACTAAAATTGTCACAAAATATATTTATGTTCAGTGGCAAGATTATGTCGCCACTATAAATGTCATTTAGTAGCGACTAAAGTGGCCACAAAATGTGTAATCATGAACGACACAATATTTTCACCAGCAACTGAAGTCATTGCGAAAGAAATTGACCTTCTGTGACAACTTATTTATCGCAACAATTACTAATTTTTTTGACAAAACTATATCGCCGCTAAAAGTAACCAATAATGCTTGACAAACACCAAAAGAATTTCTCAAGCCGAATATTATAAATATTATCATTACTAAAAAGTCAATTACATATATTCTACCCCGACACTTCATTGTGCATTATAAGTGTACGCATATACATATCCCAAAAATGATAAAATATTAAGTGCCATGTAACTTCTCCTTGGCCGACACCATTGTAATTGCTCCTTGCCGACACCATCCTTAATCGATACCACTGTTTAAGTGTCTTGTCCCTGCTAGACAAATAGAATGTTGAAAGTGAAGAATCAGAGAACTGATAGTTAAAACAGTGGCAGATAAGGGTGTTCATAAAAATCTGAAAACCCGAACCAAACCGAAAATCACATCGAACCGACCAAAAAACCCGATACTTTTTGGTTTGGTTTGTTTTTGGCTTTGAAATTTTAAAACCGATCAAATTTGGCTTCGTTTTGGTTTTAATTAAAAAATCCAAACCAAATCGTATATTAGAGTAGTTATTTTAAATTTATTATTACATCAATTCTGTGGTCAAGAATGCGGTCGCAGATCAACTATGCGGACCGCATTCCTACCGCATTGTGTAAAAGAATGTTTTGCAAAATTGGTGTTGAAAATGCGGTCTAATATGCGATCGCTTAACGAAAATGTGGACTACAAATTCATCACATAATTTCTTAAGGATTTTTTGAGTATCAATTGTGCGGTGCATTCTGCGATCGCATAACACAAATGCGGACCGCATTCTGGTTTAAAGTACGATGAAGTTGAGTCCCAATCTCGACTTTCCAACAGTAGAGGTCTGTGATCTGAAATAGGCTTTGATATTGCCAGTTACTTTATGGTATTAAAACTTTCATTCCGTTCTATAGAGATAAGAAACCTGGATTCTTTTTTTTTTATTTGCACCAGGTGTTCGAGTCTCTAAAAGTCCCGACTAATCCCGGGGTGCACGGGCCCTCAGCAAGGAGTTTTCCGCAAGTGCACCATGGTTAATTCAGCAAATTCATAAAATTTAGTTGAAGAAGTCTTATGATTGAAATTGCTTTATAGCAGTAAATATTATATTGTGAAGTAGCTATCATTTTAAAAACAGAAGCGAAAGTTTAGTTCCATACTTTCTAATGATCAAGTGAAGCCTAGTTCCATCCTTGATAAGCAGCAAACTGACAGAGAAAGCTATAGACGATGAACTTTGCTGCCTTCTTTAAATGACATATGTGACAATACCTATAGATGGTAATATTTTCGTACACTTGTGATCCACGCGAATATAAGAAGTTACATTGTCAACAACTTGATCAATGATCAAAAGCAAACATTGTGATGGCCTAGTGATCAATGGTATAATCCATGAGTAAAATAGACTAATATTGCTATAAAGAATCCCATATAACCACATATCTCTGTACAGAAGCAATAAACAGTTCTAGTAAAGCCTGTATAACAGAGTAATATTTTTGAATTTTAAAGGAATTACCAAGATTGAGAAGCTAATCTATCAGTCGATACCAGCTCCTGAGCCAAATAACTCAATTTCATGTCCTCCTTGAGATGCTAAAATAAAATCAAATAGTTTGTCAGGAAAGAAAGAGGAAGAGAGGACATGAAGTAAAATCTGCATAACACAACAAAGCATAGAAGTTCTAATTGAAAGACCGAAAGAGCAAAGAATATCATAGTTTCATATATGTAATTAAATTCCCATTAACCTATCATCACTTGCTAAAAAAGTATCATAGTTACTCCATAGCAACCCAAATTCCTTGTTTATGATTGTGAATTCCATTTAACTCGGTCTACATGCTCCACCTGGCTTCCACCACATCGGACAGAGAGTAAGTCATATTCAAAGCATATATATGTAATATTCTATATATAATTTAGGAGTTACACAGACTATTGCGACATGGGACATAACTGAAAGAACCTACCAAGCTCATATAATAATTCAAACTGAATAGAATACCGACATGTAAATCGTCTCTCAAGAAGAAGATTTTAACTTACCCAAGAAAAGAGATAGCTGAGATTTTGTCAAGACCGAGAATCGAAAATAACAACACTAAATACGCTTCAAATGATTCTTTCTGTGTGATTGTTTTGGTATTCCTGTAGATTATCAAATAACTCAGAGAAATTCGAGAAGAAATCTGAGAAGACAAAAGTGAAATTGCTGAAAAAATAAATATCCCTAATTACATGTTGAAACATTTGTCTAATAGAATCATTATACAAAAATATCCAAATATAAATATATATTATACAAATCTTTATGGGTTTTAGTTAGATATGGGATAGTAACGGGAAGAAGGAAAGGTGAAATCGATTATGAACAGAATCGTTTCTTTTATTCGAGTCGGATTAGGGATTTAAACGGAGGAACTTCACGAATCGATATTAAAACGGAGGAACTTCTTTCCCCCCAAAAAACGAAAAATTAGGATTTAAACATACGTGAGATTCACTTTTTAATTTGAGGGATATTGATTTGGGTGAAATTTTTGCCGAGGACAGAACTGATTTCTGGTGGAAGGGCTGACCCAAGTCACTGTTTTTGGCTATGCTGCCTAAGTTCTCGGAGCTAGCCGGCAGATTGGTTACTCTTCAGCACGTCTTTGCTCTCTTTGCTCCTCAACGACTCGGGGGAGCATGATTTGGATAGTCTCGCGCGGATGGCAGGGATTGGTGACGGCTTTGGATGACAAGGTCGAGCCTCGTCAATATGAACAATTTTTCTACGTCCGGACCAGTCATCTGGTGACGTCCCCTTTGGGTTATTCGGAGGCTTGGAATCACGGCGTAAGTCTTTTCTCATTTCCTTTGCTTCGAGGAGGATTAAGTCTTTCAAAGACTTGTACCAATGAGCATAGAACAATTATCCAAGGTTGCCCTATTTATAGATCATGAGTGGTGCTTTCTCTTAAAGCCAAAACCCACTCAAGATAGGAATAAACACTAAATCCAATTCCGAATAGGAGTTGGAAACCAAAAGATAATATGATTAAGCGATTGAGACTTTGGCTAGAAAATATGGGCATGTGCCCAACAAATAATTATTAGGTAATTGTCCAGATTTTCTTACCATTATTGGTTTTTCTATCTTATGAAGGAAAGGACATTGTATTTACCATAATCGTGTTTTCTTTTCCAAAAAGGAAAATTATATTCTTTCCATATTTGGATAGTCATTTTTCTTGTAGGAAAAGGTTTGGAATTCTATAAATTGAAGATATGTTTTTCTCATTCAATAGCATCCACATTGTAGCCATATGAGGTTTGAGAGTCGTGTTTAGAGGGAGAATTTTACTGGACAAGTGTTAGTGTGTCACTTGTATTTGCCTCTTCGTGAGGTTGTTCTCTCGGTATATTCCACTCTCTTTATATATAGTGGATTGCTCATCTCCGCCGTGGATGTATGTCAATTGACCGAATTACGTTATATATTTGTGTCTCTTTTGACATATTTCTCTTTTGTTGTCTGATTTATCATCGTTGAGGGTTTACTTTATTAGCTTTCGCATGATACCTATTTTTTCGGTCCGAACAAGAACATACTGTAAATTTGTAATCTAAGAGGAAGAGAACTAAAATCAGCAACTTTAATTCCCAGCTTGGCATTATTGTATCAAGCTTTCACTGAAAGCTTTGACCCGTGAACATCACCTATAATGGGCCAAGGATTATATGTATTGATTATATGAGGACAAGAACATTTATTACTATATAATTAGGTCAATATCATCGTAGCAAAAAGTGAAGAGTTGATTTTGTTTGTTTTCAATTGAACCTTGGGATATAAATTTGCTTAATTACTAAAAATTGCCTAATGGTAGATGATATTTTCTTCACCCCGAAACATTTAGTTACGCTATATTATTGTGAACAACAATAACTTTCGTTTAAAATACACGATTTTCAATGCCTTGTAAATTTTGTTGGATCACGTAAGTGAATTCTGATAAAATGTGTTTTATATTGGTCATAAGAAGTTTGATGAGCACTTGAAATTTGTAGATACGAATGACCGAGGTCTATTTGTTAAGGTCCATACAGAGTTGCAAACCCTCACAAATATTAATGTTTAAACAACTAAATGGTCTCCTAAGAGTACAACAATACGCAAAAATCTTATTTGAGCCGTAGCTTTATGAATTTTAATTCTTGCTAGATTTTTATGGGCCCTAATTGACTATGTTAATAGGAAATAGATACTATAGGATGGAAACATAATACTCTCTCCTTTTTTTCATTTATCTAAAAAATTGTTCTCTCTATCGAAGGGAAGATAGTGATCAGAAAGATAGTCCATTCATTAGTTGGTTTTTGAATTATTATGTTCCCATACAAGAGTCCAACCGCACGTCTCCTTTGTCACTTAGTACTTGAGAACACTAGCATAATATTACACTCAATAACGGTAATAATTGATGGTCTTCATTTTTGCTCTTCCCTTGCTCAATAAAGCAACCTTAAGGTAAAAAGTCAAACAACCCCATAATACTTGTTGGACTTGAAGTTCTGGCCGCAAAATAAGTAGACCTAAAATATTAAAAATGAGAATTTTTTCACAAAAGTCATTCATTAAGACATAATTAGCAATAAATAGAAACCCTTTTCTATATTACGTGATATAAATATGTTTAACGTTATTCTATGATGTATATAGTGTATTAAACGAATTGTATTCAATAATACAACATGAAACGACGCCGCACAAACAGGGATTCCTGTAAATCATGATCTGTATTTAGGTGTATTAAGCTGTATTAAGCGGGAAAAAGTAACGTTTCAGCGCAAATCATGGGAAGGTGAATCTGTATTTAGGTGTATTGAGCTGTATTAAGCGGCGTCATTTCACAAAAAATGGGAGTTATACCATAAATTGTTGAGAGAAAAATATTTTGTACTATCTAATAAGGCATAAATATAGGAAAGTATTAAATTTAAATTTTTTGCTATAAAATAAAAAAGGTTATTATATTATGTAAAATCTTAAAAAAGTATTTATATATTATAATTATGGTACTAACATATTCTATAGGTGATAAAATTTCCATTAAAAATTACATCCCAAGTGGCTTATTTGTGCAAACCACCCGAATACGGACCCCTCAAAGCCCACGTTGAAGGACAAGGCCGGCTTCAGGCCGAAGCAAGCAAAGCGTTGGCTTGAGGCCCCCAAATTCTGGGGGGCCCCAAAATTTCTTAAATTTAACTTTATGGTTTAAAGATATAAAAAAAATATTGAATTTTTTAGAAGAAAAATGGTTAAAAAAATTGTGAACTTTGTAATTTATGCTGACCAAAAAGAAAAAATCAAAGAAAAAAAGAGCATAGTGAACGCTTACTATAATAAAATGCGTATAAAAATTTAATTTATTGGCATTTATAATTCATATTTATGTCTGTGGTCTTTCTTTTCTTTTTCGTAAGCATTTATAAATTTTGTCAAACAAAAAAGTGCATTTAGAAATTCGAATTGCATATTCCTTTCATCTCAATTTATGTTAGGCTGTCCTTTGAAAATTGTTGTCTAAAAAAATATGAGTCATATTATTAGAAACTCAAAAAAAAAAAAATTAAAAAAAAATGAAACTTTGATATGATTACAATCTCAAATAGGCGCTCTCAATAAAGTATTAGCAAGAGTGCTACTTACAATCTTCTACAAAACTCCATGAACACAAAATTATTCATGCATCAGTTCTTTTAGTTCAATTCAACATATAATATTAGGTTATTTACAATTTATTCTAGATATTCATCGATGAGTGCTACTTAACGGAATGAACTATAATTATTGTTTACATTAATCAGAAGGTGTAAATATTTTGACATTGTCAATGTTTAAAACTTAAATTATTAAGTTATGTATGTTCATTTCTTTTTCTTATTTGTGATGATTGCCAAATCAAAATGTTCATGTTGAGTTTGGGACCTCTAACACTGATAATCCATCAATTTATTCTTTGTGCTCATCTTTCTATATTTTTTTTTTGTGTGTGTGTGAATGACTAATTTGTTGTTTAGAAAGCAATTTTTTTTGTTAGTGTACAAATTTTATAAAATAAATTTAAACGACCCTTTCACCGGCTCTCTCCTTCCAGTTTTCTCATCCCACCTACCTTGTGCGAATATCATATTTTCATACTCGCCCTTTCACTTGTTTATCATTTTCACATTTTAACGTTTATCCTTTTCTTAAGCGAGTGCAAAAGCTGGCCGACAAGTGCCGAAATCAGAATCGTCAAGGAAAAACCAGTATGGTTATAATATGTTGTGAATATGAGAAAAGTTCAATTTATATAACTGTACATATATTTTACGTAACTTATTCGTATTATTATGGCAAATTATTTAGTTCTATATTTATGATGCCAAATCGGAATTACTGACATATATATTAGAAATACCATGGGATTAAAATTTTAACGTATGTAAATATGTAAAGATTTTGTACATACTGTAGTATACATCACATGTAACATGCTTTATTATTAGGTTAGTAATCACATTTTTATGTACAATTCATATAATTATACTATTGGCCCATAGAAGTCAAAATCATACTATACAGACTTACTATTATTATAGGTTATTTTAACTGATGGTATTAAAAATATCATACCCCATTTGTTCATATAAGTTAAACTCGATCAAAGAACAACACAGTCATGATGATATAATTTCATACATTAATCCTATTAAACATTTTTTTACACTATCATCCAAATCAATAATAACAAAATTATCTAGTACGTAATTAAGTCGCTGAGTCGTTAATCGGTGAAAGAAAGTCAGTAAATAATTGAGTTTTAATTAGAGTTGATTCACCTAATAGCGATACTGTAAACTATATATTATTACTATATTAATATAAATACTACTCCCCCGTTTCAATTTATGTGAACATATTTCCTTTTTAGTCCGTGCCAAAAAGAATGACCCATTTCTTTATTTGGAAACAATTTACCTTTATGCAATGATTTATAGCCACACCAAATAAAGGTGCCCCATTTTACACCACAAGATCAAAAGTGTTCTCTCTTTTCTTAAACTCCGTGCCCAGTCAAATGGGTTCACATAAATTGAAACGGAGGGAGTATTAATTATGCATTTTCTTGATGCCAGCAATGAAATCTATTATCAATTCATCAAAAAGAAAAAGAAAAAAGAGTACCACGCTATGCAACGCTCAGGCAATGAAACTCACAAGATCATAATCCCGCATTTGCATAAAATCAAACCCCTCATCTTAAAAAAGAACAACATAATAGTCTGGGGTTTCCCATTTGAACACTCAAACTAATGAAAACCATAAACTAATAATCACGTTTGACCCTAACCATCCGCGCGTGTATTATATTTTTGATAACGAGTTCATTCAGTCTCCAATTGAACTTTGAACATTATAAGTCAAGCAGCCAACCCTTTTAGCTCGAATAGGATAAATTGCCCTATAAATTGCCCTTACCCTCTTATTTCTCCTTCTTCTCCATTCCCAAGGTAGAGATGTTCTACTTACTACAGTACTCGTAATACTATTCCATGCTTTGTTGGAGGAGAAGGATGAGAAAACGAAGTGTAAAAGGGTTTATATTAAGGAAGCAAATCTGTAAAGATGGAATTATTAAGGAAACTAGAGAAGCGTTTTCGAGTTCTTGTTTTCTCTGCAACCCACATTCTACTGTGGAGTAGAAGATGGTTTTTTGCCTACTCAGCTAGCTGAAAGGGTAACGTTTTAGAAAGGCAGCTATCAATTCATTAATGGAAGAAATTAACTTTCTCCTATCTTTATGGAGGCAGACAGAATAGAGCCAGGCAAATAGTACTAGCTACTAATGTTTTCTGTTTTGTGTTAATTTCTTGTTTTTTTTACTTTACTTTCCGGTCTTTCTTCCTTTTTCTCTTTGTTTAGACCTAATATTGTTGTTCTATTGAAGAGATAAAGATGAGCGAAACCACTGTTTTTACACGTTTATTAGTGCAAATTGCTGCAGATCAATATACAAATTGCAGTAAAACCACAACTTGAATTATATTCGGAAACATCCATGTCTTATCTGTCACCATCTATATTAGGATGAGTTCAAGGTTCTTAGCACTTAACACAATGTACAGTTAAAATTAAATTATGGAATTACAGATTAACCTTTTGGAGACTTCACACACACACACACACACACACACACACATATATATATATATATATATATATATATATATATATATATATATATATATATATATATATATCTTGTGCGTGCTTTCTTTTAAAATTTTGGTTCAGTTAAACCCGTTCAATATAGGCTGCATCTGCTTCTGGACTGTGAATGTCTAGTGTTGATGCTGTAAATTTCCAGTCTCTTTCTAGGTTTGTAAGTCCTTATGGGCAACAAAAAGATGTGTACGTTGGAGCTACTTCTGATATTCCTCGTCCTTTAAATCATGAATCCATCTCAATGATGAATACACACTACTAAAAAATGGAAAAGTCCGACCGACAAAATCGATCGATGCTGGTCGGTAATTGGCAATAATCGACCAAAAACCGATCGATTCGTGTCGGTCGGTAAGCATATGGCTGATAGAGCCGACCGACCCACTCCGGAGAATTGACTCAGGATCTACTGTGGCAAGACACTGTTATAGCACTAGATCATTTGTGCATTTTGTTTTAAGACTGTCTTTTATTTTATTTATACTCTTTAATTGCATTTTCGCGCGAAAATAAATCGAAAGTGATCGATTTTTTAAATAACCAACCGATTTTGGTCGGCTTTTTTAATATTAAATTTAATTTATTTTAAATAAAAAATTAACCAAAGTTGATCGGTTTCTTGAAGAATAAATTACGGGACGCAAAAAGAGTTTCCCGTATTTTGTGCCCAAAAGAACCGACCAAAGTTGGTCGGTCATTAAAATAAATTGAGTATAATAATATTTTGCAAAACCGACTGCTTGGATCGATTTTTTGACTGATTTTTTGACTAATCTTCGATCGTTCAACCGCGGTCGGTTTTGGCTGAATTCTAGTAGTGATATTTATATATTTTGCACTGAATTCTACTAGTGATATTTATATATTTTGGAGTACGTATAAATGTTCCTCTGTCCTTAAAATATTGTGATCCTGTTCATGGGACAAGCTGTCATGTATTTGAATCTTCTGGGCATGAATTGGTAACTGCCGGCTGATAGTTTAGACAACTTAGGTGTCTGTCTTGTCATGGATATTTGATACTGTTGCCGATATTTTACCAAGTCCCATAATCGATCATGCTGGTGCCAGTACATGAGATTGTTACCCTTTTACTTATTCATATGAATCTTAGCATAACATATTTATTTCCCATCTTTAAGAACCAAAAATATTCTTTCAATATTTATTTAGCTTAATCTTGGATGACGGAAATACTTTTGATCGTTTCCAACATATCTGTGTTACTGATGACTAGTTCCATTTTCTAATTAGATGTGGTGAGTTTGGTGAAGTACACAAAGAAACTGGCCGCTGTTTTCTTAAAGTAGTAGTACTAGTTGACTATTTTGCTTTCTGGCTAAGAGCAGAATAACTTTAATGGTGGCTCATTTGTCCCTCAAGACTTTCTCTAAAGCTTAAAGGATAAAAGGAAATGCAAACATTTTTCTTTGGTACATAAATCTTTTGACGTGGAGTGTACCACAGACAGTGATATTTAGGCATTTGCGTGCCTGTTGTTTTGCTAACGGTGTTTAGTTTCATCTCGCCGAATTGCTCTTTTAAAGATAACTATAGAGCATCTTTTTAATTATTCCAGTGTCAAATGTGACAAATATGTAGTATTGGATCTACAACGCTAAATCGTGAGAAAATTAACAAACTTACACCATCTCCAAACCTACTCTATTTCTTGCACCAAATTTAAATTTGGTGCAAGAAATAGTATTTTTTTGCTCAAACGCAACACTAATTCTTGCATTATTCATCACTCTAAATTTGATTTAATATTATTTTATTTTATTTTTTAATTTTTGAACTTTTAATTTATCATATATTATGTATATAATTAATTTTTATATTAAGATCTTTATGATTTTAATTTAATATCCTATTTTTTGATATATGAATTTTTCTATATATTATATTTATATAAAATTATAAGTTAATTTTATTATTATATTATTATAATTGTATAAAAAGAAATATAACCATATGATATAATGAGGTCCTAGAATGACCACATGTATTATACTGCACAACATGATAATTGAGGACGAGCATGATCTTAATGCACAAATTGAAGATGCACGTGAATGTCCAGCTCCTACGGTAGAAAAGATAGTAGATGAAGATCACCGATTTGAATAATTTTTAGTTCGACACAAAAAAAACTAAGGATGAAGATGCGCATTTCGCACCTTGTAATGCATTAATCGAGCATTATGGAAGAATAGAGGTAAAACTTAAATATTTATGTGGTACTTAAATTAAATTTGACTATAATATAATATTTATTTAATTATCCTTTATCAGTGATTTCATTTTTAGTTAATTTATCCTTTAAAATAATTTTGTAATAAATAATTATATAAGTGTTGAATGTGAATTATATATAATGAATATGAAAAAAAGAAAAAAGATAATATTAATTTGAAGGAAATAAAAAATTAAAAGTAAATAGAAGATAATAATATAATATAGAAGAGAGAGAAGTTTTAGTGTAAACAATGGTATAATGGTTAAAGTAAATTTGGCGTTACACCATTTTAATATAAAATTTGGTGCAAGAAATGATGTTAGCCTACCCTTACACCTTTTTATTATTTATTTATATCTTTTGGTCCGTCTAACACAAAACATCCTATTGATGCTAACACAATTAATTTATTATAGATGTTAAATACATTTCAAGTGACCAAAGCTAAGTTAGACATAGTAATGAAACTGCGCGTTGGTTTTCTTTTTCTCAAATATCCGTGACACTGGAATTTGGGCGATTCAAGTAATCTTGATTCATGGCTGTGTGTCTACTCTGTAATAAAGATTCACTGAAGATACAGAAAATAATTGGTTACCCAGATTCATCAATCCGAAATGGTTTCCAACACGCAAACAAGAGCAAATTAAATTATTGTTGTCAGGTTTTCATTGAGTTTGGGCCCCAAGTTTTATACAGGATGTTGATGGGGTTTTTGTTTGGGCGGGGAGCTACAATTTGGCTGGTTCATGTAAGGACAAATAAATAAATAAAAAGGATATTTATTCTTTTCTCTTTTTGAAGTGGAGAACTTTCAGGTAGGAATAGTAAAAGAGCTAGTAGGGTAAAAATACAATTTTTTTTGCGTGGCACCTAGTTTTGTACTGTTATGAATAATTTGTACATTGGATGCTACATTGGATACTACATTGGATGCTTATGTTGTGAATAATTGAAAGATTAAATCTCCTATTTTATGTCAATCTTCTTTGCTTTTTATGCCTATAAAAGGCCATGTAATTGCAATGGAAAAATACACCAAAGTGAAAGAACAAAACTCTTCTCCCTTCTTTCTATCTCTTCTTATTTACATTTTACTGTATTACTTTTATTTTACAACACGTTATCAGCACGAAGCTCTAATTTTATTCTTAACTCTCGCTAAGTTGAGCCATATTTGATTAAGGTATGTATCATTATAATAATTTTTTTTTATCGCAGTACATATCATATGTTTAACTCTTACAACCCAAATTTTTCTTTGCAATATTTGATAATTTACATAATTCATGTTGTTGTTTCCTTTTTTTTTCGTCTGTTTCATATTTTTGTTTATCATGTATGCATATGTATGTTGTGTATACATTATATATTCACTACAACTAATAACATGTTCAAAGTTGAGTATTTATTTTAGTACTTCACTTATTTGTTGTCAACATTACTTTGATATTTAAATTTCTAATTAAATTCATGCAAATTACTAATAATTGCATTTCCATTTGTTTAAATATTCTAACAGTGAGAAATGAACTGATAAGTAATAATTTTATAGTTTAATTGCTTTATATTTATTGGAACATAAATAATGTTACTCACGTTCAATTCTATTAACACATATATATCAATAACTAGATATGAGCAGCCCGTGCATAGCACGGGCCCAACAACAACTAAATCTATACGATTTTTATTTTTAGTTTTTTCTTGGCATTCCTTTTTTATGTCTATTTGCAATACATTTCATAATTATAAAGAATTATTAAAAAACATAATGGGATGGGACAAAACAATATGGTTTACAAATGTACTCCACAGTAATTAATTTAATCTGTCTTGTTTGCGAATATTTTTTATCCTCTTAGTAGATAAATTCAGAGGGATTACATAATGCTCATGGGTACTTTGAACTAATTCAATACATATACTTCACTTGCGAAATTAGTGGACGACTTCACATATTTATATCCATAATAATTAAAATAGAGGAATATGAAAACAAAGAAAAAAAAGGTCCAATAATACATTGAGAAGTTAAATGTCATGAATTCTAATTGGGGCTTCAAACAGTGGCAAGCTGCACCAAATTTTCGCTCTTGTAAACCCAAGCTAGAAAAGAAAATCAAATGTTTTAGGTGCTTCAAAACACACACACACACACACACATATATATATATATATATATATATATATATATATATATATATATATATATAACAAAAGTATGAGAAGAACACCAATATTCAAGTCTCAAATGAATAAGAAACTTATGCTAGATATCCTGTTACTCGTTATCATATCCCAAAGAAGAACATACTTCAGGCATATGTAGAAATACAAGAAGCAACAATCAATTATATGTAGGCTGAGTTTGAAGTGAACTAACTATCTAGTGCTAGTTATTGTTGTCCTTCCAGCTCTATCAATTTTGAATTAAATATTAAATTGCTTTGGTCTAACCTCTAATTTCATCTTAAAAAACTAAGAAAATCTCAAAAAGTCGATAAAGGGAGCGTTTGCCACCAAATCAATCATAGAGTATATTGTGGAACAACATATAGTAGTTTAATATATAGTACGATTGACAGATGATTAAAGTAAAGAATTATATATTACCCAATCCTTAAAGGGGTATATCTTATTGGGTTAACATTTATGCATCAGTCCATTAGTAGATGCCTAAGCAGTTCTTTAACACTTTATACCGATAAATTTTCTTCTTGAATTTTTAATATCAAAATGCAGGATATGCATTTTCGTGCGCAGCTACAATATAAGAAATAAAGATGAGTAATAACACAAAATTCGTGCAATATATTATGTTTCAAGTTACTATTGATATTTATTTGCACCTTTCAATTCCATGAATATCCTTTTTTTTTTTAAAAACAACTATGACACTTGTCAAAAGCCAGAATTTAAAAAAAAAATTGACATGAAAAGATGATGATATTAGACAGAATGTTAACATTATCCTTTGCTAGCTTCGACATCGTGCAACCAGTGGTTAAAGTCATTAGACGTGAATGTCCTCCTGCACAGATACAAATTATCCTTTGACATGTGAAAAGTGTTGAAAGCAAATTTGCTACTCAAGAGTAAAAAGGAACTGCATAATAAATATGTTGGAGGTTGATACATAGGAACTTCCCAACTATTTGTTCCTTTAGTTCAAATTGAACCAGGAATTAGGATACTTCAATGACTCATACTATTTCGGCTAATTATGCTCATCAATGTGAAGTGTTATTGTAACTATGCCATAATTGCATTGTCACACACAGTAGCTTTTAATTCAGCTTTATTTATTCATAATTGCATTAAAAGGACTTTTTTGACAATTGGCATCAGCCTATATAATTATCGCTGCCCAAACCTTTTGTTAGCATGCATTTTTCAATTGTTTGATCATTTTTATGATTTCCAGAGAGAATAGTAATTACAAAGGGAACGAAAGAAATTAATAGACGGTGGAAACATAGAATTATTCTTCCTTCGTATTATCATTAATTTATCTGATGTAAAAACAAACTTAAAAGTATGAGTGCAAGTCCGTTTAATGAAAGAGAAAATAAGTGAGAAAGGTAGGAGTGGCTAAATTTATGTGCCACTGAAACAACAACACCAACAACAGTTAGAGGAACGCTTTGATTATTGAATTTGATGCAGGATCAACATGTTACTCTATAGGATCATTTCCAAAAAATAGTGTGATTTTTATTAATAGGTATTTTGAAATGCATTTTGATCTACTTGAGTTTCTTCCTGAATAAGAGAACTTATAATCTGCATTTGGTATTCATTTTCTCTTATTTTTACTTCTTAGGCAGAAACCAAAAGTTAAAAGATTGAATAAACCAAGACACAAAAAATACTAAGGGAAACCACATCAAAGCAACAAAAGGCCTTTTCAGGCTAAACTATCATTTTAATTTTTCCTTATCACCAGAGACAGAATAATGGCACCATAGTAAAACAACCAATAAAATATTATACAAAGCAACAACATTCAATTCGACATTTGAGAGGAACAAAAGGGGTAAACTTTAGGATGAGATTGAGAAAAAACTGTATAAAGAAATATGCATCTGCGAATCCAAAAATAAAAATGATAGAAATGCAGTCCGATCCAAAATATATATATATATATATATATATATATATATATATATATATATATATATATATATATATATATATATATATATATATATATTTTTTTTTTTTAAAAATAATAAAGAATTTTAGAAAAACCGGTAAGACGAAAATTGAAGATTGCATTTGTAATACTAACCTGAATTTCAGACTTGAATAACCCCAGGAACGTCCATGTAGAAAATGTACTCATTTGAGGAATCGAGAATGTCAACTGGTATGCTACTCACACCCGTGTTCTCACTTGTCTCATGTGAGCGAGACGAAAACACTACCCTTTCAATGGATTCTGTGAAATGGAGAAGTTGGTTCACTGCATCCACAATTGTGCTCATTTTCACACACAGATCTCTACAATACACATTAATCATAGAAAAAAATACAACATAAACAGTCAGTACTTAATTTAAACAACATATGATAATAACTCGAAAATATGATTAATCGTGATTTAATGACGTGAAACGCGAAAAGAGGAACCCCAAAATTACATAGTTTTGGAGAGAATTCTTATCAGGACACACAATTCACTGCGAATTTTTAAGACTGTTATAGCTAAAGTTGCCTAAATCAAATAAAAACGGAGTGTGGTTCGGAAAGGGTGAATTGGCGTTGTTAGGGCTTTTTCTTGGACGAACTGAAGCCCCGAATAGGAAACTATTCAGAGATCTAGAAAAATTAAAGGAAAAAAAATAATCAGAGAGAACATTGAGAGAGAATCATACCGGAAATTATGGGAGATTGATGAGAAAATGAAGAGAGGTAAATATTTTGAAGAGCTAAAAATTCAAAAGTACTCCTTGAATAGAAGAGAGATGGTTCTAGACCAATGTGGAATGAAAAATACTGCAGTGAACAATTTATATATTAAAGCACTTTTATGATAGAGTAAAATATCGATTTTACCCCTGATCAACCAACTTCTCATTTCTATATAATAGAAATATAAAGTGAAAAGCTTCTACTTTATGAAAAAAAAATAGTACATTATTAACATGATATAGTTCTATTTTTATTTCTTTTATCTAAATCGTTTTGTTATCATTAATTATTTAATTATTTCTTTAACTTATTCATCTTTTATGATAGTTTTCACTATGTCAAACTTATCAAAACTTGAATTTGTTGCACTTGACATCACCGGGAGGAACTATTTATCATGGGTTCTTGATGCTGAAATTCACCTTGACGCTAAAGGTCTTGGAAATACTATTATACAAGGAAATGAAGCATCAAATCGGGATAAAGCAAATGCCATGATTTTTCTTCGTCATCATCTACATGAAGGGTTAAAAACTGAATATTTAACTGTAAAAGATCCACTTGAATTATGGATTAGTTTAAAGGATCGATATGACCACCTAAAACTTACGGTATTACCGAAAGCTCGATATGAGCGGATACATTTAAGGTTGCAAGACTTTAAAACCGTAAGTGAGTATAATTCTGCTATCTTTAAAGTAAGTTCTCTATTAAAATTATGTGGAGACACTATCACAGATGAGGACTTATTGGAAAAAACATTTTCTACTTTTCACGCTTCAAATGTGGTGCTACAACATCAATACCGTGAAAAAGGTTTTAAGAAATCTTCTGAGTTAATCACATGCTTACTCGTGGCTGAGCAGAATAATACTCTGTTAATGAAAAATCATGAAGCCCGTCCCACTGGGTCAGCTCCATTTCCGGAAGTGAATGTTGTAGCAACATATGATAAGTTTGAAAGAAAACAAAATAATTACCGTGGTCGTGGACATGGTCATAAAGGTGGACGTGGCAGGGGGCGAAACAATTATCGTCATTATGGTGGAAATAAATTGGAGAATAATAAGGGTTCTCAAATTAATCATTCAAAAGGTAAAGCTAGTATGTGTCACCGATGTGGTATGAGAGGTCATTGGGCACGCATTTGTCGTACGCCAGAGCATTTTGTTAAACTTTATCAAGCCTCTCTCAAGAAAAAGGAAAATAATGTGGAGGCACACTTGACCTTTCAAAATAATGATGATGAAGCAGGTCCCTCAAATAAATATGATTCTAAGGCACATCTTGCATATAAAGATGATGATTTTGAAGGCTGTGAGCACGTGATTTTTGCCCTATATGAGAATTACTCCCAAAAATTCAATGAAGAACTAATCATGTTACTGGGGAATGAAGCTATAAAAGTTGTTATTTTTATGTTTGCAACTAGTTTATTTTTCTTGAGTGTATTTTTCAAATGCATCATGTGTTGCTAGTTTTCTACATTCCTAATGTATTTCTTAATGTTTTTTGCTTGACTTTCATATTTCTTATAATGTATTATTTGTCCTTTTTTTATGAAGAATATGAACATTCCCCAGTCTTCAGTTGGACTCAAGATTAATAAAGATGATATATGTCTTCTGGATAGTGCTACAACACACACTATTATAAAAGATAAGAGATATTTCTCTTATTTGGTAATAAAAGAAGCGGATGTTAATACAATATCCGGTAGTACAAGATTAATTGAAGGTTCTGGAAGAGCCAATTTATTACTACCGGGAGGAACAAATTTGGCTATTGATGAAGCACTATATTGTAGTAAATCTCAAAGAAACTTATTAAGTTTCAAAGATATTCGCCAAAATGGCTATCATATTGAGACTACCAATAATGAAAAGATTGAATATCTTTATATTACTATAATAATGTCCGGTAAGAAATATGTGCTTGAAATGTTACCTGCTCTTTCCTCCGGCTTGTACTATACAAGTATTAGCAGGATTGAAACACATGCCGTAGTAAATGAGAAGTTTACTAATCAAGATAATTTTATTATTTGGCATGACCGATTGGGCCATCCCGGTTCTAATATGATGCGTAAAATAATTGAGAATTCACATGGACATGCAATGAAGAATCAAAAGATTCTTCAATTTAAGGAATTCTCTTGTGTTGCATGTTCTCAAGGAAAATTAATTATTAGACCATCAACTATTAAAGTTAAGATGGAATCCCCCGCATTTCTGGAACGTATACAGGGTGATATATGTGGGCCCATTCACCCTCCATGTGGACCATTCAAATATTATATGGTTTTGGTAGATGCATCTACAAGATGGTCACATGTGTGTTTACTATCAACTCGCAATATCGCATTTGCGAGATTGTTGGCTCAAATAATAAATTTAAGAGCACAATTTCCAGATTATGCAATTAAGACAATTCGTCTTGACAATGCTTGGTGAGTTTACATCCCAAGCCTTTAATGATTATTGTATTTCAACTGGGATAACAATTGAGCATCCGGTTGCTCATGTTCATACACAAAATGGTCTAGCAGAATCATTGATCAAACGCCTCCAATTAATTGCTAGACCAATGCTTATGAGAACAAAACTTCCCATTTCAGTATGGGGTCATGCTATTTTGCACGCAGCAGCAGTTGTGCGGATAAGGCCCACAAGTTATCATAAAGTCTCCCCATTGCAGTTGGCTTTTGGTCAGGAGCCAAATATTTCTCATCTTAGGATCATTAGTTGTGCGACATATGTTCCAATTTCTCCACCACAACGCACAAAGATGGGTCCCCAAAGAATGTTGGGGATATATGTTGGATATGAATCTCCTTCTATTATAAAATATCTAGAGCCAATGACTGTAGATTTATTTACGGCAAGATTTTCTGATTGCCATTTTGATGAATCAGTATATCCAACATTAGGGGGAGAAAATAAGCAGCTGAAAATGAAGATAGATTGGAATGCATTATCACTGTCTCATTTAGATCCTTGAACAAATCAATGTGAACAAGAGGTTCAAAAGATTATTCATTTGCAAAATATTACAAATCAATTGCCAGATGCATTCACTAACCTACCAAGGGTGACTAAGTCAAATATTCCAGCGGCTAATGCTCCAATTCGAGTTGATATCCCGGAAGGACAATTAATTAAAGCAAATGAGCCTAAGCCTTGCTTGAAACGTGGTAGACCAATCGGTTCTAAAGACAAAAATCCTCGAAGAAAAAAAGGAGCAAGTGATCAAATAAGCTTAATTATAACTTATAATAACAATTTAGTCCTTTTAGATTTATGCAAGCTTCTTTTTAATCTTGATGTTTCATTAATGCAGGAGAAGTTGAAGAGCAGCTCATATTACTGCAAAAACTAGCTCCTGAATGGATTTATGAGAAACCAACATCTAGTGGAATTCTCCTCTTATGGTAAGCTTCCACTCTTGATATCTGTTTGCTTTTTCCATTACACCGTTTCATCCTTCACGTTTTCTTGATCATTTTCCTTCACTCAACTTTTGATGCTTGTTATATTTTTGCAGTCAGAATCTTAAAACAATGTTTGAAGTTTTATTGCTGTTATTATTATTATTATTATTATTATTATTATTATTATTATTATTATTATTATTATTATTATTATGCAGTGTTAACAAGATATCAAATCCTGACACAATTCGTTCAAGACTGGCTGGAAGCCAAGTTAGAGAAGCAAGAAAATAGTGACGGTACGATATTTTATAACTTAGTAAGGAATGACGATTTAGTCAAAGTTTGTAAATTATAGTGTAGTGTTTTGTTTAATTAGGTAGATATATTTACAGTACCTCTTCTGCAGCACAACGGACAGTGGAGTTCTGACTGTCTCATAAATTCCGCAAGTCAACTTTATATGAGGCCAACTGCTTTTTATGTTTGTGTTCGGTATTTATATTGGGATTCGACTAAATTCGAATTTCAAAAAGTTCAAAATTGGGGATAAAACGTTGTCTAACAAATGCGACTCCATACCAGGGTCTTAATAGTAAGATCAACTATTATGATCATTTTAAATTATTAGTTCTTTGTTTTTAAGGATTATTTCTCAAGACTTTCAATTTTGTGAAGTTACAGATCTTCTCCTTTAAAATTGTTCAAACAAAATAAGCATAATATCATAATGCAGCAGTATCGAAAAATATAGATGGTACAGACTCAAAGTTCAAATGAAAAAGAAATGACATATTTCAGAAAAGAAAATTTTACATCCCAAACTACAGAAGAAAAAAACCTCTTTTCTCTTCTTTCACTCTATTGTCTCGAGCTGCGAAGACAACATGCGAATTGATGACTAAATTTATGCCTCTCGCAAAATTCCCATATTCCAAAATAGCTGCTGACTTGCTGTGCCAAGTCGATCATTTTCATATAATGGCAGAAAGCACTTCCCATTTTTTCAAACAATAATAATAAGAGAAGTTGTGGGGTGTATATGAGGACGGGAGGAGCTAGTTAGCAACTGAAATAAAATTTTCTACAAAAATCAAAATGTGCTAGTACACACGGAAAAGTGAATATAGTAATAAATTCGTATTGCAGGACCTCGAAAATAAACTCTGAATGCCAGAAAACAACATTAGTCATGGTGAAGCAATAGGTATTGGTCACTAGGTCGTTTTCTATGGACTTAAAGACGTTTCAGACCAACCAGAGTCCGTAAAAAAAGATTCTATAAAATCAGCATGTACTAATATACACAAAAAAGTGAATATAATCATAAATTCGTGTTACATGATCTCGATACACCATAAAATAAACTGGCAAAGCAATAAGTATTGGTCACTAGGTAGTTCCGTATGTACCTACGAAATTTACAAAATCAGCATGTACTAATGCAAGTTGTTCACACTTCACTTAGATACTTTATGTTAAGTCTGCACCATTTAAACATTCCAACCACATTGTAAATGTGTCATTTAGACAAAATTTGATGATGTGGCATAGTGCATGTATTACACTATTTTTCAAAGCGTAAGAATCAACTTTACCTTTTCTAATTTTTTTCTTTTTTTATTTTCCTCCAATTCTTTCATATGCCATTGTCCAGGTCACGACCTTCCTATCTCTCTCCGCTAGTCCACCACCATCACCTTACTATTCTAGTTTTCATTGCCGGAATAAGTAGAAATCACGAGAAATACCTCAAATATTTTGTTCTTGTTTGTTTCTTTTTCGCTAAATATTCGAACCTCAACAATAGCTAGTATGATTTAAGTCAATAGCCAGTTTCAGTTATCAAATAACCCAAATGATTCTTGTTACATCTTGTGTATTCGGTGTTATCATACTGTAAAGGGGCTAATTCGATAGGAAAATAATTGCTACGAGATATTCAAAATTGTGTGACAGTTATGCGCTAAGATTTGAAAGTCATTTGAGTTGTGATTAAAAATTCGACAAAGATCGCCGCAAGTTATGGGTTTTAAATTTTATTGGAATTTGGATCAAATGTTGATGAGCTTTTCTCTCAATATACTGGGAGTTATGGTGTGTTCTACCTATCGAATCGAATGTATATGAGTCTAGTTTTCAATGCAATAAACCGTTTGTTAATACGACTTCGGAGTAGAGAGATATTAATATTTTCATACAGGGGTGCACACTGTTATGGGAACAGTGTGCTTAGCGGGTTTAGTTAAAAATTTTATTATTTAGGTCGTTTTTAAAACAGAACACCTACGTTTTATCCTCCAAAATAGAACCAAAAACCTAGGGATTTCCTCTCAAACTCCTCCCATCCATCTAGCCAAGCATAACAACAATTTGGTCATCCTCAAGATGGAGAACACCATGGCAACTTCAGAATCGTGAATTCTTCGGTGTTTCATTTTTCATAGCAAGACTCCGCCTTGAAGTAACTTTGAATTTTGAGAAATTCTGCTAACATAAGGTATGATTTAACTTCCTCATTTATCCTTATAAACATCTACCATAAGAATTCTTAAGAAATAGTTGAAATCTCTATAGAAATATTCTCGATTTTGTTAAGAAATCCCTCTTAGTGGGACTTGGTTGTTTGGGTTGTTTTGTATGGTTTTTGTGTTGTTTGAATCTGTGAAGATATGGCTGGAATCATGTCGATGAGGAGATGTAGTAAAAGTAAAAATTTGGTGGTGTGTTGGGTGAAATTAAACTACAAAAGGGTCTACAAATTCATGCCCCCAAGTTGTTCGCTTCAATGTCTAAATGAGGAATTATATAAGATATGAGCTTGAATTTGATAATGAATGGTTCGTATAATCGTATTATGTTGGAAATCATTCCTAAGTCTTTCGAGGTCTCGGAAATTCAACATAACTCCATCGACAAGGTATGTAGGGCTTTCGCTATACTTTTCGGCATGACTAGAATTCGAATAAATGTTTATCGAATTGTTTCGTCGGATGCGAGTTATTTCAGATTCAACTTATAAAGATGCTTAGAACTGATCCTTTCTCATAGAGTGCGTACTTCAGAGAATATCCATGAATTCTCGGTTTTCCTTGTTCCTTGCTTAAAAAGAACTAGAGCCTTTTTACTCGTTATCATTTCGATGTTCATATAAATCTTGAATAAGTAGCACTTACTTCAAAGATATTCATAATATATAAATCTCATGTTCTTAGTACTTGTTGACTCGTAGTTAAGAAAGTTAGATATTTTAGCGACAATTATGATAGTCGGGGAATAATGATGATATGCCATTTCGACTCTTCGTAGAATACATCCTTGAATGTTGGTTTCGCATTGCACTTATATAATTCATGATTTAGCATATATTTGTATTTACTTTTATTACCGAGCCGCACTATAGACGGACGGGTATGATACATATTGTGTAACCACTGTTCAGTTGGGATTACCGAGCTTCACATGGCCGGGTACGATTCTACCAAGCCTTTATTATGGCCGGGTACGTAATGTATATTATAGCCCCCACAGAGGGATTTATTATTATATAATGTGATATATTATAAGTAGCGATAGTGAGTGACGATTCCGCGAGCATACCTTTATATCCAGGTTGAATTTTAATTTCCCATCTAGGCTAGTTTCAGAATTCAAATCGTCTCTATATCTTTTCTCTTATTAATTACATTTTTCATGTTACACTTGTCGCCCTACATATTCAGTACATATTTCATACTGATGCATTTTTATGCGCTGTGTTCATGCCCACAGGTTCGGATAGACAGAGCGGTGTGCCTCCTCAGTAAGACTCCTAGGATCAGCGTTGGGTTTCGCACTCCACTTCTTCGGAGTTGCTGACTTTGAGTCCATATGTACTATTACATATGTATATGTGTAGTTTTGGGTATGTCAGGGTTTTGTCCCACCCTCTTGAGATTGTATTACACTTTTAGAGGCTTGCAGACTAGCTTGTCATTGTATATATATATTTTTCGTATAGCCCTATCGGCCTTCTGGATAGCATATATGTCGTGTTGGGCTCTTCTGCCTGCATGTTATCATATTTCAGATCATATCTCATGGTTGGTTCGCTCAGGTCTTTGGGCATCGGGTGCCAGCCAAACCTCCCAAGATTGGGGTGTGACAAACTTGGTATCAGAGTAGGTCAGTCCTAGGGAGTCTGCAAGTCGTGTCTAGTAGAGTCTTGTTTATCGTGTGTTGTGCACCACACTTATAAACATGAGGCTATTGGGAATTTAGGATTATTACTTTCTTTTTGATCTAGATCGTACAATAGAGTCTAATCATAAGTGTTCATTCCTAATTCTGTTTTTTCTGTTTACCTTCTCAGTGATGCCTAATACTCCAAGACGACAAATGACTATGAAATTTATTCAGAGGTTAGATGAGGAGGCAAGAGAGGGCACAAGTCAGGTGCCACCTGCTAATGTAGATCAACATGAGCCACAAAATGAGGTTGATTCTCAAGCTTCCGCGGCAGCACCCTCACCACCCCCAGAAGGGCGTAGAGGAGCTAACGTACCTCCAGTCCCTCTCCCGGTTGTTCCTGATCAAGGACCTAGACATGCAGAGTGTTGTACAATTGTTGACTCGAATAATGGCCTCCCAGGCCCAACACCAAACCCTCAGTATTGCTGATAGGTTCGTGAGTGCGAGAGTTCGGGACTTTATCAACTTGGATACTCTAGTATTTACAGGGGTTGATCCTAATGCTGACCCGTAAGATTTTCTGGTTCTTATGCAACGGACCTTACAGATTATATATGCCATAGATGTTGAGTTAGTGGAGTTTACTTCTTATAGTCTATATGATATTGCAGTGACATGGTATGAGACTTGGAAGCAGAATCGGGGGCCTAATGTGCCACCAGTGACATGGAAGGAGTTCTTTGAGGCATTTTTACAACAATATTTGCCAATTGAGCTTCGAAGACCTAGATGAGCTAGGTTCTTACACTTTGAATAGGGTAATATGAGCTTTCGGGAATATAGCATGTTGCTCAACTCTTTCTCTAGGTATGCTCCTACGATTGTTGCTGATATGAGTGATCGGGTACACCAGTTTGTTAGTGGTTTGGGGGCACACTTGATAAATGAGTGCCTACAGCTTCTCTAAACCAAGGAACAGATGTTGCCCGTATTCAAGCATATGCACAGGGTCTAGAGGATCGCAGGACGCAACAGTGAGCCAATCGAGAGCATGATAGAGGCCAGCAGAAGAGGGAGCGGTTCGTAGGTAACACATGAGAGACTCGAGATGGATTTAGGCTACAGTTTCCTAAGCGTCCATCTTATCCGGTAGCCAGTGCGCCACCACATTTTCAGGGACAACGACATGATCGACCCACTTATTCTAGTCCAGATTAGAGTTCACCGACCCCGGGTCCACAGTTTAGAGGCGAGTTCAGTCAGATGAGGCCTCAGTTTCCCAGATGTGATCGATGTGGCCTAAATCATTTTAGACCATGTCGCCAGGGTTTTGATGCGTGTTATGCATGTGAACAGCCAGGTCGTATTATGAGACATTGTCCGATGACAGGTGGAGGGGATATGGCTCAGCTGACGGCATCTGCGAGGGCTTCTTCATCTTCGGTATGTCCTCATAGGCAGAGTATGCAGACATCAGCTGGCAGGGGTAGGGGAAGGTTTGGAGATTCTGGTTCAGGAGGTCAGCAGAATCGCATATATGCTTTATCGAGTCGTCAAGATTTGGAGTCATCTCGGAACGTGGTTACAGGTATACTATCCGTCTTTTCTATCGATATGTATGCCTTCATAGATCCTGGTTCTACATTATCGTATATCTCCCCCTTCATTGCTAGTAAATGGGATAGAGAGCCTGAATTGTTGCATAAGTCATTTCAGGTTTCTATGCCAATGTGTGAGTCTGTTGTGGTTAGACGGGTATATCGAAGTTGCGACGTGAAAATTCATGACCTCCATACGTTAGCTGATTTGCATGAGCTAGAAATGGTTGATTTTGATATCATTATGGGTATGTATTGGCTGGCTTCTTATTATGTCACTGTAGATTGCCGGACAAAGATTGTTCGTTTTAATTTTCCAAGTGAACCTATCATGGAATGGAAAGGTGGTGCTGCAGCGCCTAAGGGGAAGTTTATTTCTTACCTTAAAGCTCGAAAGATGATTTTGAAGGGGTACATTTATCATTTGGTGCGAGTGCATGATATGGAGGTGAAATCTCCAACCCTTCAATCGGTTCCCTTTGTGAATGAATTTCCCGATGAATTTCCTGATGAACTTCCTGGTCTTCCTCCCGAAAGAGAAATCGACTTTGCTATTGATGTGCTTCTAGATACTCAGTCAATATCTATTCCTCCATACAGAATGGCTACTGCTGAGTTAAAAGAATTAAAATCCCAGTTGAAGGATCTTCTGAATAAGGGCTTTATCAGGCCCAATACTTCTCCCTCGGGTGCACCAGTGTTGTTTGTTTGTATGAAGGACGGTTCATTAAGAATGTGTATTGACTATCGTCAGCTCAACAATGTGACTATCAAGAACAAGTACCCTTTACCCAGAATTGATGATTTGTTTGATCAGTTGCAAGGTGCCAAGTATTTCTCAAAGATTGACCTTCGATCCGGCTATCACCAGTTGCGAGTTAAGGAGATGGATATTCCAAAAATGGATTTCCAAACAAGATATGGCCATTACGAATTCCTTGTGATGTCTTTCGATCTTACTAATGCACCAGCAACTTTCATGGATTTGATGAATCGGGTTTTCAAGCCATTTTTAGATATATTTGTAATTGTTTTCATCGATGATATTTTGGTATATTCTCGATCAGAAGCAGAACATGAGGATCATTTGCGTGTGGTGTTGCAGACTTTGAAAAATCAGAAATTATATGCTAAATTCTCCAAATGTGAATTTTGGTTGAATTTAGTGGCATTCCTTGGGCATATTTTCCGATGAAGGTATTAAGGTAGATGGTCAGAAAATTGAAGCAGTACAAAACTGGCCTAGACCCACAACTCCCACGGAGGTTCGTAGTTTCTTGGGCTTAGCAAGTTACTATCGGAGATTTGTGGAGTACTTCTCTTCTATTGCTGCTCCCCATGACAAAATTGACATACAAAGCCGTTAAGTTCCAATGGTCTGATGCATGTGAAAGGAGCTTTCATGAGTTGAATAAACGCTTAACATCAGCACCTGTTCTAGCACTTCCTCAGGGATATGAAGGTTATGTGGTATATTGTGATGCATCTAGGGTTGGATTAGGATGTGTTCTAATGCATCATGGCAAAGTTATTGCATATTCTTCAAGGCAGTTGCGGAAGCACGAACACAATTATCCGACTCATGATATTGAGTTAGCATCCGTTATATTTGCCTTGAAAATATGGCGTCATTATCTTTATGGTGTTCATGTGGATATCTATACATATCATAAAAGCTTACAAAATATATTTAAGCAAAAAGAGTTGAACTTGAGACAAAGGAGGTGGCTTGAATTGCTGAAGGACTATGATGTGGATATTTTGTACCATTCGGGCAAAGCGAATGTGGTAGCTGATGCGTTGAGTCGCAAATCCATGGGCAGCTTGAAGCATGTAGAAGTTGGAAAATTAGCAATGACTAAGGAGATATATCAATTGGCTAACCTGAGGGTGCGACTATATGATACATGTGACCAAGGTGTAGTAGTCCAAAATATTGCGGGGTCATCACTGGCAGCTGAGGTAAAAATGCATCAATTTGAGGATCCGGAGTTAGTCAAGATTAAAGAGAGCATCCCTTTTCAGAAGAATCAGTTGTTCGAGCAATCTGATGATGGAATTCTAAAATATAAAGCCGATGGTGTGTACCTAATATTGGGGAGCTTCGTAAGAAAATTATGACAGAGAGTCTCGATACTCAGTTCATCATGGTTCAACAAAAATTTATCATGATCTTCGTCAGCTATAGTGGTGGAACGACATGAAGAAGGATATAGCTACATTTGTGGCTCAGTGTCCCAACTGCGAGCAGGTTAAAGCTGAACACCAGAAGCATGGAGGACTACTTCAAAATATTGAGATTACAACTTGGAAATGGGAATCGATTAATATGGATTTTATTACAGTATTGCCCAATTCTCGCCGGAAGTTCAATTCAATTTGAGTTATTGTGGATAGACTAACGAAATCAGCTCACTTTCTCCCAGTTAAGACCACATATTCAGCTGAAGACTATGCAAAACTGTATATCAAGGAAATAGTTTGGCTACATGGAGTTTCGCTTTCTATTATATCTGACAGAGGTGCCCAATGTACAGCTAATTTTTAGAGGTCTTTTCAAGAAGGTTTGGTTACTCTTATTAACCTAAGTACAACCTTTCATCCGTAGACCGACGGACAAGCCGAACGCACTATTCAGATGCTCAAAGATATGTTGCGAGCTTGTGTCTTATACTTCAAGGGAAGTTGGGAAGTTCATTTACCACTTATTGAGTTTGCCTACAATAACAATTATCATGCCAATATTCAGATGGCACCCTATGAGGCACTATATGGGAGGAAATGCAGATATCCTATTGGCTGGTTTGATATTGCCGAAACAAAGTTGCTAGGACCCGAATTGGTACATCAAGCTGTAGAAATGGTAAAGTTGATCCAGGAAAGGTTGCGTACAGCTCAATCTCGACAGAAATCATATTCAGATAACCGAAGTCGAGACTTGGAATTTGTTGTGGGAGACTAGGTATTATTGAAAGTGTCGCCTATGAAGGGTATAATGCGATTTGGAAAGAAGGGAAAAATCAGCCCTAGATATATCGGGCCATATCAGATTGTTCAGAGAATTGGGCGAGTAGCCTACAAACTTGACTTGCCACCGGAATTAAGCGCAATCCATCCGGTATTTTCACATTTCCATGCTTTGCAAATTCTTAGGTGATCCTTCTTGCATCAGCCCTATTGCGGATATTCAAGTTACCGATGACTTGTCATATGAAGAAATACCTGTTGCCATTCTTGACCGTCAAATCCGTAAGCTAAGTACTAAAGAGGTAGCCTCAGTAAAAGTACTGTGGAGGAGCAATATTGTAGAGGTAATGACATGGGAGGCCGAGGAGGACATGAAGTCCAGGTACCCTCATTTATTTGAACCTTCAGGTGGTATGCTTGAGAAAAATATGGCAGGTGTTGCACAGATATCAACCAGTAACAGTGTAACGACCCGACCGGTCGTTTTAGAAAATTACGCCCCAATCCCTAATTTAACTGTTCCCCTAAGTTCATTTCTGCTATTGTGGTTTTGCCGGGAGAGTCGGTTCTAAAAATTTGAGCATTTTGGGACACTTAGTCCCTAAATAAGGGTTTTGAAGCTAGAAAATGGCCCATAGCTGGAACAGTGTTAAGACGATCTCGGAACGGAAATCCGATGGTTCCATTAGCTCCGTTAGGTGATTTCGGGGTGGGGAGCGCGTTCGGAATGTATTTTGGAAGTCCGTAGCTCAATTAGGCTTGAAATGCCGAAGGTTGAAATTTTGGCGAATCCGAACGATAGGTGAGATTTTGATCCGGGGTCGGAATGGAATTCCGACAATTTCTGTAGCTTCGTTATGTGATTTTGGATATGTCCGCAAATTTTCAGGTCATTCGGAAGTCGTTTGGTCGGGTTTTAGACCGAATGTGTAATTCAGAGAGTTTTAAGAAATTTAGGCTTGAATTCGATGTGAATTATGGGTTCTGATGTTGTTAGACGTGTTTTGAGGATTGGAACAAGTTAGAATAAGGTATTAGGATGTGTTGGTGTGTTTGGATAAGATCCCGGGGAACTCGGGGTGGTTTCGGATGGTTAAACGGGAGAAAATCATAGAAATTGCAGGTTAGGGAATTCTGCCTCTGTTTTTTACCCCTGCGGAAATGGAAACGCCCCGGCGAGTCCGCTGAAGCGGAAATTGGAGCACGGAAGCGGACTGGAGCGCAGGGGCGGTCCTTGTCCGCATGAGCGGCATCGCAGTGCGAGGATGGGGACCGCAGAAGCGGTCATGAGACGAGTTAGGGAATTTCGCAGAAGCGGACAAGCCTCCGCTTAGGCGAGTCCGCAGAAGCGGACTTCTTTTCGTAGGAGCGGAGAGCTCCGCAGGAGCGGATCTTTGTCCGCAGGAGCGGATCTTTGTCCGCAGGAGCGGCCTCGCGGAAGCGGCTTTAGGCCCGCAGAAGCGGAATGGGCCAGCCAGGCCTAGGCTTCGCAGAAGCGACAAAATGTCGCGGAAGCGGATCCGCAGAAGCGGAATTTCGTCCGCAGAAGCGGAAATCGCAGAGAGTTAATTATATCGGAAGTTAGAAATTTCAGAAACATTTCCAAACTTTGAGGGCTCGGCTTAAGGGGCGATTTGGGCGATTTTGAAGGGAGATTCAAGGGGTTTCTTCAGGTAATCAATTATGGACTCCAATTATGATTGTTGTTGACAATATTATGCAATTATCTCATGAAAATGGAGGAATTTGGGGTGTTTTATGGGGGTTTTCACCCTAGGCTTGAACTTTAGAAAATCAAGGTTTTGAGTGGGCAAATGGAGTCCGAATTTGATAAACTTTATATGCGTAGACTCGTATTGAGACAAGGGTCTCGAATATATAATTTTCGTGATTTTTCGATAAGCGTACCGAAAGTCGGGTGTTGGCAACTTGTGGGTTTTGGTGTATTTTGAGTTATTTTGATTGGGTAATGCCCAATTGGCCTATTTTGATGTGATTCTATTGATTTTTATCAGATTCTACACTTGTGGAGGCCGACATTCGCGGCAAGAGAGTTGTTTCATAGCGGTTTTGTACCGGAGTCGAGGTAAGTGACTTGTCTAACCTCGTGTGGGGGAATTTTCACCCCTAGGATATTATGTGATAATTTAAATGCCTTGTACGCGAGGTGACGGGCGTGTACATGCGCTGGTTGTTGAATACATACTTTATGTAAAATGTTCGATGAGTGATATTCCTGTCTTTAGCTGTTAATTTGATATTTTACCGGTAGCAGTTAGAAAAGCATGATTAGGTAGTACCTAACTGTTTAGTTGCGTAATCGCCTTATTTTTGATAATTATTGGCACTATTTTTCGGTGAAGTTATAGTTAAGCATAATTTATTCTTTCTGTGTATTCCTTTATTTGCTGTGCTTGTGGACTGCGGGTTCGATTCCCGGAGACCCAGGGTTGTGGGTTCGATTCCCAGAGACCCGGAGTGATATTGGTAGGGACTACGGGTTCGATTCCCGAGATCCCGAGTTATTGGTAGGGACTACGGGTTCGATTCCCGAGATCCTGAGTTATCGGTAGGGACTACGGGTTCGATTCCCGAGATCCTGAGTTATTGGTAGGGACTACGGGTTCGATTCTCGAGATAGACATGGGCTGCGGGTTCGATTCCCGGAGATCCTGAGCTATTGAGATATTATTGAGACATGGGCTGCGGGTTCGATTCCCGGAGACCCAGAGGTACTGAGAATGGGACTGTGGGTTCAATTTCCACAGGTCCTGGATTTGTTTAATTGAGTTGACTATTTGTTGTTAGTTTAATGGTAGACATTTGTAGTAATCGTCTTATTGTTGTTAGTTCGGGAATTATTATCATTTAAACTGTGTAATTTGTTATCATCATTATATTATTGTTTCTCAGTAGGGCCCTGACCTTCCTCGTCACTACTCCATCGAGGTTAGGCTTGGCACTTACTGAGTACCGCTGTGGTGTACTCATGCTACTCTTCTACACACTTTTGTTGTGCAGATCCAGGTACATCAGGAGCAGGCTCGAGCTAGGTGATTTTTCCGCCGCATTTGGGAGACCTCGAGGTATGATCCGCTACGTCCGCGGATCCGGAGGCTTTCCTTCTATTCTAATAGTACTAGTTGATATTTCTCTTCATTTCGTTGTTAGATACTCTTTACATATAGAGCCACAGTTGTATTTCTCTTTTAGTCTGTGTTACCGTGGGGTTCCGGATCTTGGTAGTGTTTTATTCATTGTGTGACGGATGTATGTGCCAAGCGGCACGGATTACATATCTTTTATGTTATTTTCCGCTGTTTCATATTTAAGTATTTATAACTTATAGATTCCGCAACGTGTTAGGCTTACCTAGTCGTGGGGACTGGGTGCCATCACGACATGTTCACAATTGGTGAACTAGGGTCGTGACAAGTTGGTATCAGAGCTCTAGGTTCATAGGAGTCACGGGACACAGACCGGTTACTTAGAGTCTCGCTGATCGATATGGAGACATCTGTATTTATCTACGAGGGGCTATGTAACCGTTTAGGAAACTCTTCATTTCTTTTGGATTCCTTGTCGTGCGACATTTTGGCATCAAATCTAAACTATTGCTTTCTATTCTCTCACAGATGGTGAGGACACGAGCTACTCGCGACGATTAGGTACCCGCGCCCCATGTTGCCGCCGTTAGAGGCCGGGGCCGAGGTAGAGGATGATGACGCGCCCGAGGTGCAGCCACAGCACCCGCGCGCGCCGCCGCTGAGGTGCCACAGGTAGGTCAGGTTGGAGCGCAGGCACCTGGTACACCAACTACAACTGCTACTACTCCAGCACTACAGGAGACCCTGGGCCAATGCATGAGTATGTATACCACTCTAGCTCAGGCAGGACTGCTTCCTCTCGTCGCAGCTACATCTCGGGTCGGGGAGGGGCCCGTACTCCCGCAGACGTTACACCGGAGCAGCGTGTGCCGGGTGGGACAGGTTCCGGATGTTTTGGTTATGCCTCCTGCCGCCCCAGCACAGCCCGGAGGTGGACCAGCCGCCTCCGAGGACGAGCAGCGTAGATTGGAGAGGTTCAAGAAATATGACCCCCCAGTGTTCAGTGGTTTGGCTTCAGATGATGCATTGGGTTTTCTGGAGGAGTGTCATCGTATTCTTCGTACTATGGGGATTGTGGAGACCAACGGGGTTTCCTTCACTGCCTTTCAGTTTCGTGGGGCCGCTTATGATTGGTGGCGCACGTATGAGTTGGATAGTCCGGAGGAGTCTGCTTCATTGACTTGGACGCAGTTTTCAGATCTGTTTTTGAGGGAGTTTGTTCCACAGAGCCTTAGGGATTCTTGGCGCTCGGAGTTTGAGCGGTTGCGACAGGGCTCCATGTCAGTATCGGAGTATGCTATCAGTTCCACCCGCCTAGCCAGGCATGCACCGGCTTTGGTAGCCACGGTTTGGGAGCGAGTGCGGAGATTTATTGAGGGCTTTGTTTCCGCCTATCCGATCCAGCATGGCCAGAGAGTTGGAGACAGATATATCTTATCAGCAGGCAGTTAGCATTGCCAGGAGGATCGAGAGTATGCTCCCTAGAGAGCGGGGAGAGAGAGAGGCCAAGAGGTCTCGTGAGTCGGGCCATTTCTCTGGTGCCCGCACTTCAGCAGCCGGTCGTTTTGGCAGGGGTTATTCCGGTCGACCAGTTCACTCAGCTTTACCAGCAGCCGGTAGCACTCCAGCTCTTCCAGCACCTCAGGAGCGTTATTATGCTCCCCCAGTTTCCAGTTCACCTTCTGCGCGGGGTCCTTCCAAGGGTCGGACTAGTGGGGGTGAGGCCGGTCAGTCACAGCCACCGCGTCCTCCCAGAGCTTGCTTTGAGTGCGGGGATACTTGCCATCTGGTTAGGGAGTGCCCCAGGCGTAGGAGGGGAGCACCTCATCAGTCTTCGCAGCCTCAGCGTAGTTCTCAGGGCCAGCAGGCTATCATTCCAGCTCCAGCTGCCACTCCACCTGCCCAGCCAGCCAGGGGCGGGGGTCAAGGTTCCAGAGGCCGCCCTCGAGAGGGGGGACAGGCCGGATTCTATGCTATTCCTGATCGCGCTGCGGCTGTTGCATCTGACTCCGTTATCACAGGTATTATTATGGTTAGTCACAGGGAGGCATCGGTTCTATTCGACCCTGGTTCCACTTTTTCATATGTGTCTTCTTACTTTGCTTCTCATCCGGGTGTGCCTCGGGATTCTTTGAGTGCCCCCATTTATGTTTCCACTCCGGTGGGTGATTCTTTGGCTGTGGACCGCGTATATCGGTCGTGTTTGGTTACCATTTGTGATTTTGAGACCAGAGCGGATCTATTGTTGCTCGGGATGGTCGATTTTGATATTATTCTGGGCATGGACTGGTTTTCGCCCCATTATGCTATTCTTGATTGTCACGCCAAGACCGTGACGCTGGCTATGCCGGGCATTCCACGTATTGAGTGGAGTGGTACTCTAGATCACACCCCTAGCCGTGTTATTTCTTTTCTCAGAGCTCAGCGTATGGTTGAGAAGGGGTGTGCTGCTTATCTAGCCTATGTGCGGGACGTCAGTATTGACACTCCCTCTATTGATTCCGTTCATGTGGTACGTGACTTTGCTGATGTATTTCCAGCTGATCTCCCGGGCATGCCGCCTGACAGAGATATTGACTTTGCTATTGACTTGTTGCCGGGCACTCAGCCCATCTCTATTCCACCGTACCGTATGGCTCCTCCCGAGTTAAAGGAGTTGAAGGATCAGTTACAGGAGTTATTGGGCAAGGGTTTTATTCGACCCAGTGTTTCGCCTTGGGGTGCTCCCGTATTGTTTGTGAAGAAAAAGGACGGTTCTATGCGTATGTGTATTGACTATCGTCAGCTGAACAAGGTTACAGTGAAGAACCGGTATCCTTTGCCCCGTATTGATGATTTATTTGACCAGCTACAGGGCGCACAGGTGTTTTCTAAGATTGATTTGCGCTCTCGGTATCACCAGCTGAAGATTCGGGAGCCAGATATCCCGAAGACTGCCTTCAGGACCCGGTATGGTCACTATGAGTTCCTCGTGATGTCTTTTGGGCCGACTAATGCCCCAGCAGCCTTTATGCATTTGATGCACAGTGTGTTCAGGCCTTATCTGGACTCGTTCGTGATTGTTTTCATTGATGATATTCTAGTATATTCCCGGAGTCGGGAAGAGCACGAGCAACATTTGAGGATAGTGCTTCAGATTCTGAGGGAGAAGCAGCTTTATGCCAAGTTCTCTAAATGTGAATTCTGGTTGAGTTCAGTGGCATTTTTGGGCCACGTGGTGTCGAGTGATGGTATTCGAGTAGATCCGAGGAAGGTGGAGGCCGTGCAGAGTTGGCCCGGACCCTCCTCCGCTACTGAGATTCGCAGTTTCCTTGGTTTGGCGGGCTACTACCGTCGTTTCGTAGAGGGGTTCTCTTCGATTGCAGCACCTATGACTAGATTGACCCAAAAGGGTGCCCCTTTTCAGTGGACGGACGAGTGTGAGGCGAGCTTTCAGAAGCTCAAGACAGCTTTGACTTCGACCCCTATATTGATATTGCCTACAGGTTCGGGCTCCTATACTGTATATTGTGATGCCTCACGAGTTGGACTCGGTGCAGTATTGATGCAGGACGGTAGGGTGATTGCCTACGCGTCGAGACAGCCGAAGGTGCATGAGAAGAATTACCCTGTTCATGATTTGGAGCTAGCTGCCATTGTTCACGCCTTGAAAATTTGGCGTCATTATTTATATGGGGTTCCTTGTGAGATCTACACTGATCACCGGAGCTTGCAGCACTTGCTTAAGCAGAAGGACCTGAATATGCGTCGGAGGAGATGGTTGGAACTACTGAAGGACTATGATATTACTATTCTCTATCATCCGGGCAAGGCTAATGTGGTTGCCGATGCCTTGAGTCGTCGGGCAGAGAGTTTGGGGAGTTTGGCGTATCTACCAGCTTCGGAGAGGCCTATGGCGATGGATGTTCAGGCTTTAGCCAGACAATTTGTTAGACTGGATCTTTCGGAGCCCAGCCGGGTTCTGGCTTGTGTGATTTCTCGGTCTTCTCTATTTGACCGCATCAGGGAGCGTCAGTTCGACGACCCTCATTTGCTTGTCCTCCAGGATATAGTTCGGCGTGGTGATGCTCGAGATGTTACCATCGGAGATGATGGAGTTATGAGGATGCAGGGGCGCATCTGTGTGCCCAATGTAGATGATCTTCGAGAGCTGATTCTAGCAGAGGCCCATAGCTCGCGGTATTCCATCCATCCGGAAGCCGCGAAGATGTATCAGGACTTGAAACAGCATTACTGGTGGAGGCGGATGAAGAGGGATATAGTTGATTATGTTTCCAGATGCCTCAACTGCCAGCAGGTGAAGTATGAGCATCAGCGTCCGGGTGGATTGATGCAGCAGATTGAGATTCCCGAGTGGAAATGGGAGCGCATCACCATGGACTTTGTATCTGGGCTTCCACGGACTGTTAGGAAGTTTGATTCCATTTGGGTTATTGTGGATCGGCTGACCAAGTCAGCCCATTTTATTCCGGTGAGCACTGCTTATTCATCGGAGCGACTGGCGGAGATCTATATCAAGGAGATAGTTCGGCTGCATGGTATTCCAGTTTCCATCATTTCAGATAGAGGCACTCAGTTCACTTCACGGTTTTGGAGAGCTGTACAGCAGGAGTTAGGTACTCGGGTGGAGCTGAGCACAGCATTTCACCCCCAGACTGATGGGCAGTCCGAGCGCACTATTCGGATTTTGGAGGATATGCTCCGTGCGTGCGTGATTGAGTTTGGAGGTTCATGGGATCACTTCTTGCCACTGGCGGAGTTTGCTTATAACAACAGCTACCAGTCTAGTATTCAGATGGCACCGTATGAGGCCCTATATGGTAGGAGGTGCAGGTCTCCCGTGGGTTGGTTCGAGCCGGGCGAGGCCAGGCTGCTAGGTACTGATATGGTTCAAGATGCAATGGACAAGGTCAAGGTGATTCAGGACAGACTTCGTGCAGCCCAGTCTAGACAGAAGAGTTATGCGGATAAGAAGGTTCGCGACGTGGCTTTTATGGTTGGCGAGCGGGTTCTGCTTCGAGTCTCGCCCATGAAGGGCGTTATGAGGTTTGGAAAGAAACGAAAGCTGAGCCCTAGATTTATTGGCCCTTTTGAGATTTTGAGGCGTGTTGGGGAGGTTGCTTATGAGTTGGCCTTACCTCCCAGCCTAGCCGGAGTTCACCCCGTATTTCATGTCTCCATGCTCCGAAGGTACCATGGTGACCCGTCGCACATGTTGGATTTCACATCTGTTCAACTAGACAAGGATCTGTCTTATGTTGAGGAGCCAGTAGCCATTCTAGACAAGCAAGTCAGAAAGCTAAGGTCAAAGAACATCGCTTCGGTAAAGGTTCAGTGGCGGGGCCAGCCGGTCGAGGAGGCGACTTGGGAGACCGAGCAGGATATGCGCAGCCAGTACCCTCATCTTTTCTCTTCTCCAGGTATATTTTCTATGCTCGTTCGAGGACGAACGAATCTTTAAGCGTGGGAAGATGTAACGACCCGACCGGTCGTTTTAGAAAATTACGCCCCAATCCCTAATTTAACTGTTCCCCTAAGTTCATTTCTGCTATTGTGGTTTGCCGGGAGAGTCGGTTCTGAAAATTTGAGCATTTTGGGACACTTAGTCCCTAAATAAGAGTTTTGAAGCTAGAAAATGGCCCGTAGCTGGAACAGTGTTAAGACGATCTCGGAACGGAAATCCGATGGTTCCATTAGCTCCGTTAGGTGATTTCGGGGTGGGGAGCGCGTTCGGAATGTATTTTGGAAGTCCGTAGCTCAATTAGGCTTGAAATGCCGAAGGTTGAAATTTTGGCGAATCCGAACGATAGGTGAGATTTTGATCCGGGGGTCGGAATGGAATTCCGACAATTTCTGTAGCTTCGTTATGTGATTTTGGATATGTCCGCAAATTTTCAGGTCATTCGGAAGTCGTTTGGTCGGGTTTTAGATCGAATGTGTAATTCAGAGAGTTTTAAGAAATTTAGGCTTGAATTCGATGTGAATTATGGGTTTCGATGTTGTTAGACGTGTTTTGAGGATTGGAACAAGTTCGAATAAGGTATTAGGATGTGTTGGTGTGTTTGGATAGGGTCCCGGGGGACTCGGGATGAATTCGGGTGATTAAACGGCAAGAATCTTAAAAACTTGCAGCAGGCTGATGCCTGCCTTCTGTAGTATTCGCCCCTGCGGAAATGGAACCGCAGAGGCGAGCCCGCTGAAGCGGAAATTGGAGCGCGGAAGCGGACTGGAGCGCAGGGGCGGTCCTTGTCCGCATGAGCGGCATCGCAGGTGCGAGGATGGGGACCGCAGAAGCGGTCAGGGCACGAGTTGGGGAATTTCGCAGAAGCGGACAAGCCTCCGCTTAGGCGAGTCCGCAGAAGCGGACTTCTTTTCGTAGGAGCGGAGAGCTCCGCAGGAGCGGATCTTTGTCCGCAGGAGCGGCCTCGCGGAAGCGGCTTTAGGCCCGCAGAAGCGGAATGGGCCAGCCAGGCCTGGGCTTCGCAGAAGCGACAAAATGTCGCGGAAGCGGATCCGCGGAAGCGGAATTTCGTCCGCAGAAGCGGAAATCGCAGAGAGTTAATTATATTAGAAGTTAGAAATTTCAGAAACATTTCCAAACTTTGAGGGCTCGGCTTAAGGGGCGATTTGGGCGATTTTGAAGGGAGATTCAAGGGGTTTCTTCAGGTAATCAATTATGGACTCCAATTATGATTGTTGTTGACAATATTATGCAATTATCTCATGAAAATGGAGGAATTTGGGGTGTTTTATGGGGGTTTTCACCCTAGGCTTGAACTTTAGAAAATCAAGGTTTTGAGTGGGCAAATGGAGTCCGAATTTGATAAACTTTATATGCGTAGACTCGTATTGAGACAAGGGTCTCGAATATATAATTTTCATGATTTTTCGATAAGCGTACCGAAAGTCGGGTGTTGGCAACTTGTGGGTTTTGGTGTATTTTGAGTTATTTTGATTGGGTAATGCCCAATTGGCCTATTTTGATGTGATTCTATTGATTTTTATCGGATTCTACACTTGTGGAGGCCGACATTCGCGGCAAGAGAGTTGTTTCATAGCGGTTTTGTACCAGAATTGAGGTAAGTGGCTTGTCTAACATCGTGTGGTGGAATTTTCACCCCTAGGATATTATGTGATAATTTAAATGCCTTGTACGCGAGGTGACGGGCGTGTACATGCGCTCGTTGTTGAACACATACTTTATTTAAAATGTTCGATGAGTGATATTCCTGTCTTTAGTTGTTAATTTGATATTTTACCGGTAGTAGTTAGAAAAGCATGATTAGGTAGTACCTAACTGTTTAGTTGCCTAATCGCCTTATTTTTGATAATTATTGGCACTATTTTTCGGTGAAGTTATAGTTAAGCATAATTTATTCTTTCTGTGTATTCCTTTATTTGCTGTGCTTGTGGACTGCGGGTTCGATTCCCGGAGACCCAGGGCTGTGGGTTCGATTCCCAGAGACCCGGATTTATTGAAATGTGGACTACGGGTTCGATTCCCGAGATCCTGAGATTTATTGAAATGTGGACTACGGGTTCGATTCCCGAGATCCTGAGATTTATTGAAATGTGGACTACGGGTTCGATTCCCGAGATCCCGAGATTTATTGAAATGTGGACTACGGGTTCGATTCCCGAGATCCTGAGATTTATTGATTATTGGTAAGGACTGCGGGTTCGATTCCCGGAGATCCTGAGCTATTGAGATACTATTGAGACATGGGCTGCGGGTTCGATTCCCGGAGACCCAGAGGTACTGAGAATGGGACTGTGGGTTCAATTCCCACAGGTCCTGGATTTGTTTAATTGAGTTGACTATTTGTTGTTAGTTTAATGGTAGACATTTGCAGTAATCGTCTTATTGTTGTTAGTTCGGGAATTATTATCATTTAAACTGTGTAATTTGTTATCATCATTATATTATTGTTTCTCAGTAGGGCCCTCGACCTTCCTCGTCACTACTCCATCGAGGTTAGGCTTGGCACTTACTGAGTACCGTCGTGATGTACTCATGCTACTCTTCTGCACACTTTTTGTTGTGCAGATCCAGGTACATCAGAGCAGGCTCGTGCTAGGTGATTCCGCAGCTTTCTCGGAGACTTCGAGGTATGATCTGCTACGTCCGCGGATCCGGAGGCTTTCCTTCTATTCTAGTAGTACTAGTTGGCATTTTTCCTTCATCTCGTTGATAGATACTCTTTACACATAGAGCCACAGTTGTATTTCCCTTTTAGTCTGTGTTACCGTGGGGTTCCGGATCTTGGTAGTGTTTTATTCATTGTGTGACGGATGTATGTGCCAAGCGGCACGGATTACATATCTTTTATGTTATTTTTCCGTTGTTTCTTATTTAAGTATTTATAACTTATATATTCCGCAACGTGTTAGGCTTACCTAGTCTTGGGAACTGGGTGCCATCACGACATGTTCACAATTGGTGAACTAGGGTCGTGACAAACAGCTGAGGTAATTAAGGTATGGCTAAACTTATTATTATTACTATTATTATTATTGTATAAGTAAACGGCCGTGCGAGGCCAAATTAATGTTATTATAATGATTTGTGGCCTTGGATATGTATGTTTGGGCTGATGACGAGTATTGGATAGTCCTATATATAGGGGAAACTCTGGCAAATTTGTTATAACAATAAAAAATAAGAAGTTAAGCTAACCGCTAACATTTGAGGACGAATGTCTTTAAGGAGGGGAGAATGTTACACCTTGTGTATTCGGTGTTATCATGTTGTAAAGGGGCAAATTCGATAGGAAGATAATTGATACGAGATATTTAAATTATGTGAGAGTTATGCGCTAAAATTTGAAATTCATTTGATTTGTGATTAAAAATTCGACAAAGATCGCTGCAAGTTATGGGTTTTAAATTTTACTGGAATTTGGATCAAATGTTGACGAGCTTTTCTCTCAATATACTGGGATTTATGGTGTATTGTACCTATCATATCGAAGGTCTATGAGTCTAGTCTCTAACGCAACAAACCGTTTGTTAATACGACTTCAGAGTAGAGAGATATTAATATTTTTGTATAGAGGTGCACTCTGTTACGGGAGCAGTGTGCTTAGCGGGTTTAGTTAAAAGATTAATTATTTAGGTCGTTTTTAAAATAGAACACCTGCATTTTATCCTCTCCAAAACAGAACCAAAAACCTAAGGATTTCCTCTCAAACTCTTCCCATCCATCTAGCCAAGCATAACAACAATTTTGTCATCCTCAAGATGGAGAACACCATGGCAACTTCGGAATCGTGAATTCTTCGGTGTTTCATTTTTCATAGCAAGACTCCTCCTTAAAGTAATTTCGATTTTTGAGTAATTCTGGTCACATAAGATATGATTTAACTTCCTCCTTGATCCTTGTAAACAACTACCATAAGAATTCTTAAGAAATAGTTGAAATCTCTATAGAAATATTCTCGATTTTGTTAAGAAACCCCTCTTAGTAGAACTTGGTTGTTTGGGCTGTTTTGTATGGTTTTATTGTGTCGTTTGAATCTGTAAAGATATGTATGGAATCATGTCGATGAGGAGATGTAGTAAAGTGTAACGGTGGTGTGCTGGGTGAAATTAAACTACAAAAGGGTCTACAAATTCATGCCCACAAGTAGTTCGCTTCAATGTCTAAATGAGGAATTATATAAGATATGATCTTGAATTTGATAATGAATGGTTCGTATTATGTAGGAAATCATTCCTAAGGCTTTCGAGGTCTCGAAAATCGTACATAACTCCATCGACAAGGTATGTAGGGCTTTCACTATACTTTTCAGCATGACTAGAATTTGAATAAACGTTTATCGAATTGTTTCGTCGGATGCAAGTTATTTCAGCTTCAACTTATAAAGATGCTTAGAACTGATCCTTTCTCATAGAGTGCGTACTTTAGAGAATATCCATTAATTCTCGGTTTTCCTTGTTCCTTGCTTAAAAAGCACTAGAGCCTTTTTACTCGTTGACATTTCGATGTTCATATAAATCTTGAATAAGTAGCACTTACTTCAAAGGTATTCATAATACATAAATCTCATGTTCTTAGTACTTGTTGACTCGTAGTCAGGAAATTAGATATTTTAGCGACAATTTTGATAGTCGGGAAATAATGATGATATGCCACGTCGACTCTTCGTAGAATACGTCTTTGAAGGTTGTTTTTGCATTGCACTTGTCACACCTCCTTTTTTACCGCACATACATACATGTAATGTTCCACTGTTTAATACTACATCCCGAGAAAGGATATACTAATAATCAGGGAAGGATTTTTTTCACTTAA